>JAJMHY010000007.1:46864-380144 GCA_030583325.1 Saccharomycopsis selenospora
TAAAAAAAAAAAAAAAAAAAAAAAAAAAAAGAAAGAAAGAAAGAAAGAAACACAGAAAAAAAAGAAAAGAAAACATTACATTAAGTTAATAAATTATAATATTATATTTACTGGTTATTTAGATTCAGATTTTGTATCAATTAGCAGTTTCCTATCTCAAATAAATTACCTTTGAGAAGTAGAAAAAAAATATGATAGTCTAAATATTTTTAACAGTAGTGTTTATAAAACTATCAAAGACAACTAGTTCCAACTAGACATTTCAATTAATATTCAAAACAATAACTTAAACTATATCTTAATCACAACTAGAAGAAAAGGAAAGTTTTAGAGAACTAACTACTTCTTTTTTTTATAGATTGCTTCGATTGACCAATTAGCCAATATTGCTTTATTTTTCTTTTCTATTTAAATCCAATGTGACATATCCATCATTTCGCTGAAAAAAGAGAAGACAAAATTCCAGATTCAGATATATATTTGCATCATAAAAACTACAATCAAATAGTTAACTATGATAATAAAAATATTATAATTCCAATTAGTATATTATGGTATATCACGTGATAGTTGCATACATTACTTTGCGGGTGAACTGTTTTTTTGTACATATCTAAAATATGCAAAAGGAATAACAATAGAGCTGCAATATCAAAATTTTATTTATTAGATTCTCTTTTTTATTATTTTAATTATATCAATTGATTTTTCTCTCTATTTTAATTAATGTGGCATGATTTTGAATATCATTTATCCTAGAGTATATGCTTTAGAATTACGAAGATTGAAGACTTAAACTGTATTAAAAATTACTCCATCTAAAAAGAAAAAAAAAATACCCAAAAAAAATATATAGGGATTGCTCTAAATAGGAAAAAGAAAATAAAATTTTTTTTTACGGCTACTTATTATTAGTAGAGATTTAGGTGCTTACCTGTTTATACCTCAAAAAAAAAAAAAAAAAAAAAAAAAAAAAAATGTTTACTTGTTATATTTTTGAAAAAAACACAAGCAGATCGTATAAACTGTAGTATTTATTTAACGAAAGGGAAAATACAAGAGAAAGAGAGAGATAAAAGAAATTTAAAGCAAAGAAACAACTGTGTATTGAAGAAAAAGAAAAAAAAAAAGAAACAATAATCGGAGTTATTTTTTTTAACCGCAATATTTGATTATTTATAACTGGCCAATTGAATTACTGCATAAGCGCAGCTTGATGCAATTCTGTCAATTCCCAACATGTGCATCCAAGGAAAAAACAAAACAAAAAAAAATTTTTTAACAAAAACGAAACAAACAAACCAAAAAAGTGAGTATTTTAGGGGGAATTAGGGGGTAATACACAATGGTTGTCAAGAAACACAAAAAAGTTAAACAAAAACAATAGAAAACAATTGTAAAATCTATGTTGGTTTTATTTTTGCTGGCTGACTTTCGGATAGATGTAGTGTCTGTCTAGTGGAATACTTTTTCTTTCTTTTATTCTTATTCGATTATTAATTGTTTGTTATTAATTAATCTTTATTTCTACTTTGATACATATAATAATATAATAAACAATACACACTTTATTTACTTCGACCAAATTAAACAAAGCTATAAATAAAAAGTTGACAAAATCAAATGGAGAAATGGAAATGTAATAAATTTACCATTATAGCCCCTCCCATATATATTGCTCTTATTATTTACTTTATTATTTTATTAAAAAAAATAGAAAAATATGGGTGTGTAGAAAAAAAAGTAAAAAAAAAAAAAACGAAAGCTAAAGCTAAAGCGAAGAAACAATATTGAAACCCAGCGCCTAAAAAATTAATATATTAGTATGATATATATATATATATATAAGAAAAAGATTAATATAAAGAACTTGTAATATATGATTAGTTATTATAAAGTATTAGACATTTTTAAATCAGAATATGTTCTATTTGAATTGCAGTTTGTAGGATAATGAAAGATATCTTCATATGATTCTTCATCCTTTATTTTTGCTAAAAGTTCATCAGGTTGAATCGGTGAAGTTGAGGTAGACTTAGAATCCGGCAGAGATAAATTTTTGTCTTTAATTGCAGTAGTATCAACAAAAGTTGGTGAAAAGTTGTTGTAAATTGGTGATGATTCTAATTTAATATTAGCGCTAGTAATATTATCAGTGATTTCTTCAGCGCTTAATAATTGTGATTTATTATTTTGATCACCGGATGATTTTTTTGTTATATATGAATATTTTTCTTGTTTTAACATTGGTTTTGTAGTTGAGTTGTCATAATTAGTAGTAGTAGTAGTAATATTGAGTAATAATTGATTATTGCATTGCCATAGTTTTTCTGGGAAAAGTTTGAGTAAATTATATGTTTCCAGGAAAGAATTGGTAGCACTTGACTGACTTTCTAATTTAATAAAAGAAGGATCAGCAGCAGGAGTAATAATATTATTATTATTTGCGGTCGTTGTACCATAAGTAAAACTATGAGAGGAAGAAGCAAATGTGGCCCGATGATTATTATCATTTAGAGCGCTTAATGATGGAACCGATTTTGAAAGACCTGAACTGCTGTTATTTTGAGTTTTATAATTTGGTGTAGCAACAGAAACTAAAGATGATGTAGAAGATGAAGATGAAGATGAAGGAATCCTTGACCTAGCAGTTGACATAAAACTATTATGATCTAAAGTATTAGTTGAAATAGAAGTAAGACTTGCACTGTTAGTATTATAATAAGGATTAATAAATGGGAAATAATTCAAATTAGGAACATTAAAGTCATAAGAATAGTCGTTTTTATTATCATTATTGTTATTAGAGCCAAATGATAATGAACGTTTATATTTGAAATCTTTACCACATAATGAGTGATCATTTTTATTTTCAATATTGCAATATTTTTTTTCAACATGACAATAATAAGCATGTTTCAAGAAATACTCTTTAATGATTTCATTCTTGAGAATATCAATATCAGGAGCAATTTTGTCTTTAAATAAAGGCTCAAAAATATGAGTATTCCAAATATGATTTAAAGCAGTTCTATTATCACCAAAACCAATAATACTGTACATACAATCTGAATAGCAACAGAAACTAGTTCTTGAGATTTTGAAAAAATCTAGAAATTGAGCAAATTGACCAAATGATGAACAGAAAGTTTTCTTGTTCATACCTGGTAATTTCAATGATAGTCCACCTCTCAATTTCTTAATATTACCTGCTTGTAAAGGAGTACATACTTCTTCAAGACCCAATAGTTCAACAAGACTTTTGAATTTAGTAGTATGTCTATCATACAGACCGTCACCAAAGGAAAAGTCTGGACGCTGATAACATTCACAACCACAAGTTTTAAAATCATGTTGATAGTTTAAACAGGGCAATCGATTTAGTTTAGGTAAATCGTTAACAATTTGTTTAACACTCATTCGTTCAAAATTAGCTTTACTAGAGCGAGATTTCTTCTGTCTAGGAGATTCAATATTTTCAGAAACTTTTTTAAATTCAGAATTGATTGATTGAATTGTTTTCTTTGATATATTAGTATAATCATCATTTTTATATTTAGCTAAAGAAGGTACTGCTCTAACAAAATCGTCATTTAATAATAATAAAAATGGATAGAAATTATCATATTCAATACTCTCATTATATTCTTCTTCTTTCTCTTCTTCATTGTGATCAAAAGAAAGAAATTTATCCACAGCATTCAAAGAAGAAGAATTACTAGAAGAAAGTGAAGACAACAGAGAATTATCTTCAGTAGGTTTATTATTTTGAATAAAAAATTGACCATAATTAGAAATAAAAATAGATGATAATGAATCAAGGTCTAAGAATGGATCAAATTCTAAATCATCACTGACATGACAACGACTTCGTTTCATAGAAAGTTTCAGCATTTGGGAAAGTTGAAGACGTGATGATTAATAAAGTAAATTAATAGAAAGGAAAGAAAAAGAAAATAATTGATGGGAAGTAAAGTTATAGAGTAACAATAAATAAATAATATCTCTGAAAAAGAAAAAAAAAAGAAAAAAAGAAAATTTTTAAAATAAAACAAAAAAAAAAATGAATTAAAAAAAGATATAAAAGATAAATTTTTTTTTGAAATATAAGAATTTGATATGAATATAAAATAAAAATAATAAAATGAATATCTTTTTAAAGAAATGATGAACAATAAAAATTAGTTAGGTCAAGCAAATATAAAACAAGAAACAAAATAAAAGAATAAAAAAAAGATAAATAAAAAAAGCGAGATAGAAAAGGGAGAATTTAAGGATATTTACATTCATTAAATTTTAAATTTAATTAATAATAATTAACAATTAAAAATTAATAAACAAATAACTTTAAACATTATATGGTAATAATAAATAAACTTCGTCATTTTCGCTAAATATATGATACCTCTCATTTTAAGAAAAAGAAACAGGTAAACACGCATAATATACGCAAGACTGACTGCCTACAATATTTTTTATAAAAAAAAAAAATTTGAATAAATATATTTGGAATATATATAATAAATAAAATAAAATAAATAAATAAATAAATAAATAAATAAAATAAAATAAAATAAAATAAAATAAAATAAAATAAAATAAAATAAAATAAAATAAAATAAAATAAAATAAAATAAAATAAAATAAAATAAAATAAAATAAAATAAATAATAAATAATAAATAATAAATAATAAATAATAAATAATAAATTAAAAAATATAATAATGAAAGGATTATGAATAAAGATACTATGGATAGATGAACTTTTTTTTAGCTTTTTTTTAAGATTTTTTTTTTAAATATTTTTTGACATATTTTTTTCTTCTTTTTTTTTTGGAATTTTCTTATTTTATGATTTTTTTGGAAATTTTTTGATGTGACCTTTTTTCTGAAAAAAAAAAAAGATATAACAAATGAATAAATAATAATAATAATAAACAGGAAATGAGAACATTTTATAGAGGAGGTGTTTAGTGAGTTAGTTGATTGAGTGTGTAACATTGGATAGAATAGCTAAAGAGAAGTATAAATAAATGAGGAAAAAGAAGAAAAAAGAAGATAATGATTAATTGAATATTGCATCAAACTCTTTCTTAATTACATACATACCATTAAGATGATGATCTTCATTTCCTAATCCATACTGCATTGCTTCTTTTTTTCTCATTTTTTGTTATTATTAAAGCTTTGACAGACTACCTCCCCTTTGATCTAAGACATGGAGATAAAAGATCCTTCACTTTATTTTTAAATTAAACCAATAAAATACCAATGAACTATACAATGCGTTAAGGATGAAATTATGCTTGTTTCTTTATCAAATATCAAACAAAATGGAGATAAAACCAGTTCTTCTTTCTATTTCTTTTTTTTTATACTGAGATAGGACTCCTATTATTGATGAAAAAAAACGAGCAAGAAGAAAAGATATGAGGAAAAATAAAAATAATGTGGAGAGTTCATGCTAAAAAAAGATAAAAAGTTTTATAAGAAAATGAGATTAGATATAAGTTGAAACAGCAACAACAAAAAAAAATTGTTGAAAAAAAGAATGAAAAAAGCAAGAAAAAAGATAAAAGAATAAAATAATAACTAATATTTAGATTCTTCTTCAACAGCTTCAGTTTCATCTTTTGGATTTTCTTCATCTTTACCATCTTCATCTCTTTCACTAACGGGTAAAACCCATTCATTCCAGCCTTGAAGTAATCTCACTTTTTCACCTTTAACTTCAACAACATCATCAATTTGTTTTAAAGCTTTGGAGACTAAATCAGCATTATTCTCACTCAAAATTCTTAATCTGTTAAAACTAGCAATTATTTTAATTGGTAAGTAACCTCTGGAGTTCATTTGTTTTCTCATGAAAATATCTTTAACCAAATTTTCTGGAGAGAAGTAGTAGTATAATTGATTCACTACAGCGCTGAATTGGGCATTAGCACCTGACATTCCACCAAATCCATTAACATTGTTATTTATATGTGAACTATCGTGGTAATTATTGTGGTGATGGTTATTGAAATACTTCTGGTTGTTGTAACTCTTACCTAATTTTGGAGCTCCTGGCATACCAGACATATCATAAAATGGAACTACTGGAGAGTAACCAGAATAGAATGGCATAAAAATATTTGGATCTCCCCCAGTAGCAGCAGCAGCAATGGCAGCAGCATCTAAACCTGGACCACCCTGAGGAATAAAAGCTGGAGCACCGTAATGAAGCTGGTTGAATGGAGTGAATGAGTTACTGTTATTTGGCTTGAATTCGCTGGATCCAGAGTTATTATTGTGATGACGGTGCTTGTTGCTTCTTGAATTACCACTGTTATTGTAGCTTCCGTTATTCTTTATATAGCGCTGGTTATGGTAATGGGAACCATTGTTGTTATTGTAGTAATGGTTGTTTCCATTATAGTAATGACTGTGAGAATTGCTATTGTTATTGAATTGAGCGTCAGCGCCATTAGCAGTAGCAGAAGCACTATTACCATTAAGCTTATGATCTGATTGACTGTTACCAGATTCTTTCTTGAATGATTTATTAACAGGACTAGTAGAGGAAGCTGGGGCAGTGGCTGCATCTTTCTTTGTTGGGGCGGCGGATTGTTTAGCGCCACTGCTACCTTTAGCAGGAGCAGATTGCAGCTGTTGTGAAGATTGTTGTTGTGCTTGAGATTGAGGTTGTTGTTGTTGTTGTTGTTGTTGATCTTTACCTTTGAATTTATCTTTTGGTTTACTATCGTTACGCTTAGCATTTTTAGCTGAGCTTGAAGAACCATTAGCAGAACTACCTGAAGCTGATCCATTAACTTTATTTGATGAAGACTTTCCAGTGTTGTTACTTCCACTATTGTTGCCACTCTTCTTTCTATTAGAACGCTTGCTCTTTGGTTTACTAGATGAGGATGGAGCTATTATAACAGAAGCCTTGAATGGAACCCATTTTTCTTTACCAGTAGATTTGGCTACAACTTTATTACTATTACTTATACTACCATTGGAATTACTACTAGTAGAAGAGTTGTTATTCGCTTCTGGCCAAGCATTATTGTTATCAAATTTAATAGTAGCTGGAGCAGCAGTATTAGAGGTAGGGCTTTTCCATGCACTGACAGCTGGAACTGGAGCTGGCGCAAAGTTAGCTTGTGATTTTTTATCAGTAGTAGCAGTAGATGATTTAGAGTCAGTCTTGTCAACTGAAATTGCATTAACAGCAACTGAAGAACCTTCTTCTTCGGTAGTAGTAGATTTATTGTTGGATGCATCGGATACAGATACTTTAACTGATTCGGGGGTAGCGGCATCAACATCAGAATCACCAGTAACAGCGATTGATATTTCTTTATCAGCATCAGCAGCGCCACTGGCAGAAGCTGGAGTAACTGGCTTTTTGACTGAACCAGCAGCTATATTAGCGTAAGATATAGTAGAACCCACTTTACACATTATTTCTTAGTTTTTTTCTTGATTTAATACTTCTTTGGAAAAAATTTCTTTGAATGAGAAAAACAAAGATAGAAACTTCTATTTGAATCAAAAAAATTGATTATTCTTTTTTAATAATGATGAATGAAAATAATAATGAAGAAAAAAAAAAATTTTTTTTCGACGTAAAAATTTTAATTGATGATTTGAAAAATAATAATTCCTGACAAAAAGTAAATATGAAGAAAAGATATAAAATAAATTTATTGTGATATAATAAATTGATTTCAAAATGATTCTTGGATACTTTGATTTGACAGTTGAGATATTCTCGTTAATCCTATTTGATTGATTAATTATTTAAAATACAAGGAAGATGATGAATAATTATTTTGAAACTAACTGAATGAAATATTAAAAAAAAAAAGAAAAAAAAAAGAAGAGAACGAAAGAGAAACAGAAAAAAAAAATTTTTTTTCCTCTCCCAATTAAAGAGTATTTTTCACTATAAAGAAAAAAAATTTTTTCCTTTCAGAAATATTTTTTTCTTTTCTTAATGTTAGGGCTTTTTTTGTTTGTCCATTTCCATTTATTTATTTTTCATTAAATAAAAATTTCATTAAAAATAAAAATTTTTCCAATCCAATAATATTACTATTAGAATTAGAATTTAATTTTTTTATGGGGGGATTATATTTTATATTATGTAAGCATAATTGTACAGTATAAATATAATTGATTGATTGGTCATTATCATCATCATCATTATTATTATAGCAAGAATAAAAAAATACAAAATATAGGACCTACTTATTATTTATACAATTTTAATGCTTCCCTATTATTATTATTAAACTCCACTAATACATCAATTATGTTCTCTTAGTAAGTATTATTTCAATAAATAGGTACAATCCATCATTTCATCTTCGAGAGAGAGTGTGTATTTAAATTATTATTTTATTGTAAAGCAATTCCGCCTCTATAGTACAACAATTTTCAATTTTGTACTTTGTTCACGTGATTGTTGACTACCCTACATCCAAACTCCGACAATATAAAAATAAAAAAAGAGATCATAAACCGTAGTTGGCCGGATACAGAGACACAATAAATAAACTAATTATTATTTATTTATCATTCATGTATTAATGTATTATTTATTTATTTAAAGTATTATATTTTGCTATATTTTATTTTTATATGTAAGATATTTATATCAAGTTATAAACACAACTAACGAATACTAAGAGCGAAAAAAAAGAGCTCAACATGTAGAAAGAAAAAGATAAGAGAAAAAAAACATTAAATCGTCTATTGAAAAAAACATTACTTTGAAGTAGTGAGAAAAGTTAATCCAATTAAATATTACCATTGACCAGCGTATCCTCCTCCATTCATCATTTTGTTATTACCATTGATGATACCATTATTATTATTAGTATTATTATTATTATTATTATTATTATTATTATTATTATTATTATTATTATTATTATTATTATTAAATGACATACCTTCGAACTGATTAACTATACGATCATAGCCTGGCATGCTATTATCCATGTAAATTCTTTGTTGTTGTTGAGGTTGTTGCTGAACTGGCATCATTTGAGGTCTTGACATTATTATACCTTGAGGTGGGATTCCAGAAGGAAGAGGACTATTCATAAAGTGAACCATTCCATTGCTATTATTATTACCATTATTAGTAGCATAGCTATTTTGATAAATATAATCTGGCTGCTGTTGTTGCTCCGGTAATTGTGAATCCTTTGGTAATTGAATGCTTGGCATCATACGCTGTGGTGGTACTTGCTGAACAGGGGATTGTTGTTGTTGGTATAGAAATTGTGGAGCTAACATTTGTTGTAATGGATTTAAATATCTACTATTAACAAGATTATTATTATTGTTATTGTTATTGTTACATGAATTCACACCGTTTCTAACTCTGTTATTATTACCATTATTGTTTGTATTATTAATACTATTGTTATTACTATCCTTAGTGACTAATCCAACTTCATCCATTAATCTTTTATAGCCTGGTTGGTATCCATTGTTATTTAACTCAATCAATGCACGTTTAACTTGTCTAATAAGGAAAGCTTTAACATTCATTTCACCGACCACTGGTGTAGAGAGTAATTTATGAATGAAAACAGGACCATGATTACTTTCCTTTAAAATATTAGTCAAATTTGGTGGAATCACTGATACATCTCCATGCTCATCATTGATTGATCCAAATACTTTTTCAATGATTAATTCTCCGGCTTTAATATTGACTCTATTATTTAATATTTTCAAAATTGTTAAACATCCAACTTTATGACATCCTAATTCAACGATCAATGGTAATAATTTCTCAGTGAGAATCAAATGACGATCTTTCAAAGTACAGGTATCTAAAAACCACGTTAATAACAAGGCACCATTATTATTAATGGCTAAATATTCTGCATAACAAATAATCACTGATGCAAGTAATGTCATTTGTGGTAAATTACATTTACCAGATTCTAAAACCGCACGAATAGCTCTTGAACCATATCTATCTTGAGCAATGAGCCAAAATTTCTGCATAACTGCTTCAATAATAAAATTATTCCACGGAGATCCAAAATTTAAGCATCCTTGAATTAGATAATTACCAAAACCATCCTTGAATAATGGTGCAACATAGGGTAATAAAGCATTAGCAATGATATACTTTTGTCTAGCAGTATGAGCAACATTAATCATTTTTTGACCTGCCCAAGTACCATTTTTATGAATCCCCATTTGTGTGATATATGGTGATACTTTTTTAAGAATCATATCTTTGACTTCTTCAGAACTGATTTCAAATATTTTTTGAACCACAGTATTACCTAAATAATCACTTGATAATTCTGCTAATTCATCATACATTGCCAATGCTAAAGTTTCAATTTCAAATTGTGAAAGTAAATTATTATCAATTAATTTTCTAATTTCACGAAGTTTTGGTGTATCGAATTCTCTAATAGTGATTGCATCTGGTAATGGACCATAATCATTATCAAAGCCTTCATATTTAGTGGCATTGAAAATCAAATGTAAATATTCAATATCTGTAGTAGCCGACGGATCAAATTTAGGTAAAATTTCTAATAAGGCAGGTTTAATAGCATCAAATGATTTTGGTGGTAAATCGTAAAATTTCTCTGATTGTTGGAGTGATGATGATTGATCATGATAATTATCAGATGAAGACATTGCCACTGATGTATTGGTATTGGTGCTGTTATTGACGGATAATGTGGTATTAGTAATTGGCGTAGATATCTGATTATTATAATCATTGCGGAAAATCTTAGCAAATCCAATGACGCAAGAAAATCCTGAAGCTAATTCTTTATGATTCAATTGTGCCTTTGCATTCATAGCAATTTCAATATTATCAAATTCAATAAGTGCCGAAATATTAGTATCAGCAGTATTATTACCACTTGATTTTGAATTGGTGCTAGTAACAGCTGAAGTAGTATTTGATTGATCACAAAATCTAGCCAGTGAATTATGACTTGAACATGAAGATGATGAGCTACCTCCTGTACTGCTTCTTCTTCTTCTTAATTCAGTTTCTTGAGAAGTTTCTTCTTCAACTTCATTAATAGTATCCATATCTTTCATATCTTTCTTCTTTTTATCATCACTACCACTACTACTTACTGGCTCATTACTACTATTTTCAACCGTACTACCATTTTCACTACTAACATAAGTTTCAGGAACATTTTCCTTGTTAGACATGGCTCTAGTGGCATCATTCTTGCTGCTAATATCAACATAATTGAACATGAAAACACTTCTAACTTTTCCAAAATCACTTACTAATTTAAAAATATTAACAGCAGTGGCCGCGCCATTAGAAGGCAAGTTCATAATTAATAATTGGTTAGTAGGAGATAAGGTAGTAGTTTGAAAACTTGTAGTAAAATTCAACATTTTTAGATCAGCATTATCAATTAAAATACAATGAGAATTTGTGATTGGACTTGTCACTGAATGTTTATTATTAGTGATATTGCTATTATTATTGTTAGAAATGCCATTATTGATACTTGCTAATTGTTGTGGATGCTGAACACCATTTCCATTATAATAAGAGCTTGGATCAATTGTTTGTACATTAGAACCCATGGTGTAAGTTTGAGATCTTGGACGTGGACTTTCTAATCCATGAGAATGTGCCACATTGGCGATACCACTATTGTCCACTGCTGATGATAGATGAATGGATACATCTGCCACAGGATAATTATCCAGGTTATTTCTATTGCTATTGTTTGAAAGCGCATTTGAGTTGCTTATTGTGTAATTATGATTTATACTCTTCGAATAGCCAATATCTTGTTTAGTATTGTCAATATATCCAGTATTCACGGCTATAGGATTGTTAATGATGGAATGAACATTCGTGGGAATTGCTGGTGGTTCATAAGGAAGGACATATTGTTTATCACTCAAGGCATTTGTAGTAGTATATGATCTAATTCTACTAAACTCAGGAAATTTATTATTGCTATTACTAGCAGAAGAACCATTTAAGGGATTATCATTATCATTATCATTATCATTATCATTATTATTATCATTATTATTATTATTGTTATTATTGTTATTATTATTACTATTATTATTATTATTATTATTACCGGTATTGACAGAATTATTGGCATTTGTATTTTGTTGTAAAGGATCAGATTGTTGATGATTAGATACAAGACTATGAACAGAAGGACGACGATGAACGCCATCCAGGGTTGCACTAAGGGATAAAGAATTTTTCAATTCATCATCATCAATTTTATTATTGCTCCAAATATTATCAAATCCAAATAATGAGCCGGATCTAAATCTTCTTCCACTACTTCCAATTGGATTTATAATATCACTTGTTTTATTATTGTTATTATTAGTATCAAGTCCAAACATATCACCGAATGGATCTCTAGAAATATTAATTGAAGTTGGAGTAACAGCCGAGTTTGAAGCGCCAACATTGGGGGATGTTCTAGAAGCAGCGGTATGAATTTCATTATTGTTATTAGGGTGGACAAGTAAAGAATTTGTAGAATTATTATTTAATAAATCAAATGATAAAGATTGAGAATTGAATCTTGAAGGTAAAGTTCCAGCTCTAGCCCTGGTTCTAAATCCACCTAATTGATTATTTAATTTAATATTAGCGCTGGAATTCGTATTAATAGTAATATTATCATTTGATTTCCAAATATCATTATTAATAGATTGCGAAGAACTATGGACTGAAGCCGGAGGACTAGCATTGCTATTATTAATATTGGTTGTATTTAAAAGAGATATTGAAGATTGCTGATGAGGGTTTAAATTTTGGTATATATCTCGAGGAATGCCATTATTATTATTATTGTTTATGTCATTGAGATACTCTAATGAGTTCCATAATTCTGATATATTATTATTGTTACTATTCATTATTTTTCCAGATTAATCTTTTAATACCTCACTCTCTTTATTTATTTCAATTATTATTAAATGATTGATTCAAAAAGATGATGAATCTTTTATTTATTGAAGAGAAAAGAAGGGGCTATAATATTAGAAAAAACAACACGAAAAAGTAAAGAAAAAAAAAGTGACGATGTAATATGGAAAAAAAGTGACTTAAAAAGGCGAAAAAAATCAAACTAATTAGATAAATAGATATTAATATTAAATCAATTAAATATGGTATTATTAATTATTCTTATTATATTTATCAGTATAATTATCAATATAACTATCAATATATTTATAATGAAGTTGATCGATATTTCTTTAAAAAAAAAATCTAATAAAAAAGTTGAAGAAGAAACGGCCGTTGAAAATATCTCGCACTCTTTTTTCTTTTTTATTTTGTAATTTTTTATGTGTTTTTTTCTCTCAAAAAAAAAAAAAATTCTTTCTATTTCTCTCTATATACTTTTTTTCTTTCTTTAATTTTATTTTTCACTAGTCACAATGTTTTATGTTTTAAAAAATGATTATAAAGAATAAGAGGATCCAAAAGAAAATAAAATATTACAACCTATCTTTATATATACATATTATGTTATATTTATGTTATATTTATGTTATATTTATATATTAAATATAATTTTTTTTTTTAGTAGTACAATCTTTTTATTTATCATTTGTATAATTTAGCACTTTAAATAGTTCATAGCAAAATAAAACACAGTAGGAATTTTATTTGCATTTTTTGTTGGTAAAGAAAATAAAAAAAGAGGAAAAAAATTGATCCCCAATAATCCGGATTATATAAGCAATCAAGCACTGCCAAAGAGACGAGGCCATTCATTACCCCTTATTTACTATATATATTATGGTAAGTGTGTATAGCACAATATTGGGCAATATGTACTTAAATAAATATTATTATTACAAAGTATTGGAGTATTGTTTTATATTGCTTTTTTTTTTTTTTTTTTTTTTTTTGTGTGTGTGTATATATATTGTGTTATTTTATTCTAATTATTTTATTCTAATTATTTTATTTTATGTATTATTTTACTTCTTTTAAGTCATATATATTTTTTAAGCGGTTGTGCTCTAATAATAATTAATGCTTTAGATACAGAATAGAAAAGATCGCGTTTTATTAACAAAGAGCACAAATGTTGCATCATCTTGCAACCATAGTTATATTACAAAAGTATAAGCAATAGAATAAGTTGTGAAGTATGAATCGTAATCTGTAATATCTGTATATTATAAACAAAAGAAAAAACAAAGTAAATAATTACTAAAAAAAAAAACAAAAAAGAAAAGAAAAAGAAAATAAAAGCAACAGAGTAAATGTAAATGAGTTTATATATAATAAAAATAAAAGAAAAATAGTGTTCAACGTGAGTAAATAGTAATATAAAAAAAGATTAAGAGAAGCCCTATGAACCAAAATAAAGGGGAGTATGAAAAAAAGGTATTATTAATTAACAATAAATAAAAAAATCATTTATAACTAGCATAACTATTATCATCATCAAACAGATCATTCGCTGGTGAGGCACCTTCTAACTGTCTAATCATAAAAGATGGATGTTGCCCTTTATCTTGCAATTCTTTGAAAACTTTCACCGGCCTTTCTTCTGGTCCTAAAATTCTTTCTTTATCACCATAACAAATAACTAATACGTAATTTCTCCAATCAACATTGTTAATTTTATGTTTAATCATTGCCTTTTGTAAGACTTTGTAACATGGATCATCATATTTAGCCTTTAATTGTTTTAATGGTTCTGATTTCCCTGGTGCTGGTGCACTACCAGAACTGAAATTATTATACATAGATGATGATGCTGAATTTGGTGTAGCAACATTACTTCCACCACTACCACTACCACTACCACCATTACCATTACTACTACTACTGCTATTATTAATATTAGAATTGGCAGCATATGAATTCATTGATGCTCCGCCAATAGTCGCACTTGATGCTTGATGATGAAGTGATGGATATGTCGATGAAAGTGGAGTTTGCAAAGCACCTTGTGAGGAATAATATCCTTGTCCCACAGTTGGTGATGGCGTGCCACTCATGGCATTTTTATTCATTGGTAATGAATTATTATTAGTATTAATTGCTCCAACATTTGAATTATTGCCCGAACTTGAACTTGAAGTAGTACGCAGGTGATTGTAATGATCATCATCATAATCTGGTCGCGTTTTATCAATGTCTTTCTTATTAGAATTCAAACGTTCTGACCCCTTTTTCTTTAATGACTGATACGGATCTACTGACGAAACGCTTGTATCACCAATGGAAGCATCTGATGAGTATGATGACATACTATCATTAGCATGAGAATCTGATGTGTCTCTCATATAATTTCTTTTACTGTAACTGTTTTGATTGATTGGGGATACAATGTTTCTCATTGGCGAACTTATACTTGGCGAACCACTTCCATTATTAGAAGATGAAGATAAATATGAATAGTTAGAGTCACTTGGTGTTTGATTACCTTTGTTTGATTTTTGATAATATTTAACCACTGGAACCACTTCTTCTTTAAGTCTATAAAATGATTGATGAAGTTTTTTCAATTCATATTCTAAACGATCAACACTCTTTTCATGAGTAGGAGATTTTGTACTATTACTGCTTCTTGAATTGACTGATAAATATCCGTTATTAATATTACCAGTACCACCTTGTTGATTTTCTGCCACTGAATAATGTTGAATGATTTGGTTTGAAAGATTACTGAAAATTTTATCCAAAATTGGAACAAATTTAGTATAACTGTTAATAGTAGAATTAGATATAATACTGGAATTTAATAAAATTTCTTCCATATTTTCATCAGTTTGTTTTGAAATTGAACTATCAATTAATGCATTAACATTTTTCTTAATTATTAAACGTGTCTTGAAGTCTATTATATTCATATCATTAAGATGTTGACTATTAATATAAGGCAATACATCACCAGTAATATTGTTATCCAAAAATAACCTGGCAATATCTTGACTTTTACCAATTTTATTTAAATCAGGTAAATTAACCATCCAATTATGAACTTCAATTCTCGTCCATTCATAAAATTTCTTCTTATCATTTTTATTTATAGAATCAAATTTCTTTGGTGATGCAGGAGAATGAGGTTTAGTGCTACTACTATTACTAATCATTCTTAAAGTTTTATTATTTGATCTTTTTCCAGTCTCTGAAGAACCATTTTTAGTAGATTTCAATGCAAACGAGTTCTTAAATGCAACATTATAGTTTTCATGCTCTTTAGCTAAATCAGATGATTCTAAACTATCACTAGACAGGAGTGCTTGATTATCAAGCATCAATGACTCCGGTCGCTTAATATCTTTTCTATTCATTACTTAAACCTATCTCAATCAATGCTATTTTCTTTTTTTTTTTTTTTTTTCTTTTCAATAATTTCTAAAAGTATTATTTATTAAATTAAAATAATCGATGATTTTATATCCTTTCTTCTTTTATTGATTGATTGATCAGATCAAAAATGAATCTAGAATAATATATAATCAATTGAAAAGATCAAAACCTATATTGTGTATAATCGAGATTCTATTTAAAAAAAAAATCAAGATCTGAAATAACAACAGGGAAGGAAAAAAATTTAGAAAAAAAAACTAAGAAACAAAGTTGCAAAAAAAAAGAAAAAAAAAAGTGCATCCGTACATATTCTCTAGAAACGAACTCTTCTAGAGATACAGCTATCTCTAAGAGTTATATATATTACTTTACTGGTGCTATTTTTAAAAAAAATAATTTTTTTCCTGATTCTACTTTTGAAAATTTAATAGTGAAAGTGATAAAAACATAATAAAGGCTTTAAGGCAACTTAACAAATACTTTTATACACCAAAGAACTTAATATTCATATAATGACTATCTGGCATTAATAAATGGTCAGCGCTTCATAACTATTCCGTACAATCGGCGCATCGTATGCTATGTTTTATTCGGAGATAAACTGATGATAATAGCAAAATAGCAAAATCAATTACAATCTAATAATAATAACAATTATATTAACATAATTTAGTTAATTAATATTTGTATTTAAAAATAATAACCAATTGTTGCAGTATGTATAACTAGTATATTATTATAGTGGGAAAAAAATTTTGAGTATAACGGAAAAAAAAATTTTTTTTCTCTTGAGAACCAAACAAAAAAATGAAAAAAAGCGTTAGCTCGATGATATATTCAACACTACTTGATATTATTAAATACATCATAATTATAATTCATAATTCAATAATAGTCAATATAAGAGGAAAATGTCAGGTCTTTTTCAGGAGGAATTAAGAGGATTTAAGATAATCCCTATAAGATTTAAAGCTGAACCAACTTTGAGTAAATATTTCTCTGAACCAGAATCATTACATTACATATATGTGAAACCTCATCAACTGAAGAATCAAAGCACATCATCACCAGAAGAAACCCAAAAGAATGAGAAAAGTTTGTTTGTTATAAATTTACCTAAAGGAATCACTTTAAAGGGGTTAAGACGACTTTTCAGACAAATATCTGAAGCATCTTTAATTGAAGAAATATCCATCGATGATAATGGCACCAAAACCGATGTGGATTTGAATAAATTAACTTGGGAATATTTCGATTCTAATAATGAAGAATTAATAAAAAAATCTGATTCAAATAATTTAAGATTTCCTGTAAATACTGGACTTATAACTTTCATTGATAAACCTGCAATGAAATTATTTTTAAGCAATTTAAAGAAATTATTAAAATCAAAGTCGTTATCTAGTTTTCCTCTTTATGAACAATCAAAGGGAACTATTGATTCATTTATAGATGTTTACAAACATCATATATGTGACCCAGATGAATTGAAAAAATCAATTAACATATCTCTTAGTAGTTTCTGCCAACATGAACAAGATATGATTGATAAACTACATGAACAAGCAGCAATAATAGATGAAGATGGTTTCCAACTAGTTGTTGGTAAACATAGAAAGACTAAAGCTGCTATTTTGGGTAAAGCTAATAATTTGAAATTAAGTAATAATAAGGAAATGAGTGAAGAATTTGCTAATAAACGTAGTAAGAAGGAAAAGAAAGATTTCTATAGATTCCAAATTCGTGAACAAAAGAAACAAGAGATGAATGAATTATTAAAGAAATTTAGAGATGATCAAGCAAGAATAAAGACTTTAAGAGAAAGAAAGAGATTCAAACCTTACTGAAGTTTTGTTTTTTTTATTATTATTTAAATAGAAATTAAGTAAATATATAAATAAATTTAAAAATACACATCATAAACGATAAAACAACAATACTTTAAAATGTAAAAAAAAAAAAAGAGATATGGTTTATAGGTAAGTACAAAATACATTCTTCATATTATACAGCTATTAAAACTATATAAATTCGGTTATATATTTTTTTTGTTTTCCTGTGATTAACGTTTCTTTGGTGGTGGCGGTAAAGCATTACTGTCTATGTTAAGAGATATATTTCCATCGAGTTTTTTACTCTTTTCTGTTTCTTCTTTGAAATAGTCATCTAAATTAGTATTGGCAGCACTGGCAGCTTTTTTCTTTCTTCTACCAGAAATAGGAGGAGGCGCTTGAGAATTTAATGGGATTGTATTAGCAGCAGTTGAAGTACCAGGAGAAGGTTGTGCAAAACCAGCAGCAACAGCAGCAGGTGCATTACCTTGTAAATTAGCTGGAATGAACTCACTACTATTATTATCACTTGGAATATTAAAAAGAGTTTGACCAGATACTTGTAAATATGAATTTTGTTCTTCGAATTTACCAATAACTTGAGGTAATCTGTGGAGATAACCATAACCAACCCCACATCCAAGAATACCATTACCACCCCAATTACTATTTGGGAAGATTTTAACTGGCCGGACAATATCAAAATCATGATTATAAACAACCAATTCAATCATACAATTTTCTGGATTTCTATTATATGCAGAATTTATCACTCTAGCAAATAAATCTTCTCCGCCAGTTGCAAACAATCCACCTTCTGCTCCAATAATATAATCTGAATGTGGAAGAAGCCCACATGCCTCAGCTGGTGAATTTGCTTGTATTTCAAGTATATGGTACACAAATGTCGCTGTGACTAAAGGAGTTGCTTGAAGTGATATTCCTAAAGTCTTAAATTTATTGTTGATCAATAAGTTTTTTTCAGTTAAATGAAACCCATTACCATCAAATTTTTCAATTGTTTCTTCTGTGAAAGCTTCTATCTTTGGAATAGTAATTTCTCTTAATATACCACCTTTGGCATTCCAAATGGATAATACAACTTGTCTGTCAACACAATTTTGAATTTCTTGAACAAATAAATTATAATCAGGAAGTTGGGCACTGGTAGCATTATTTCCTGAATTGTAAGATGGGACTGTTGGTAATTCATGATTATTTATGGCAACTATATAATCAAACCATGGTTCTAATGTAAGATCTTCACTTATTGAACCTTTCTTTACATTCAATACTCTAAACCCAAATGAAGTTTGTGCTGATTGAAAATACGGATCATGCTGATGACTATTGGTAGATGAGTTTATGAATGTCTCAGCTGACTGTTCCAAAGTTTTCACAAGATTTTTGGCAAACGAAAACATTGCTAAAATTTAGTATTATTATTATTATTATTATTATTATTATTATTATTATTATTATTATTATTGTGCTAATTGAATCAAAAAGTAGAAAAAAAAAAGTTCGAGCATTTGAGGATTGAAAGGAAATGTGTTTCCTTTTCTTTTTCTTATTTTTTTTCCTCTTGGTAATGCATTAAAAATTCTTTTATTTTGGTACATTTGTTTTTGTTAGCTGGATGGTGCACATAACCAACAATTTGCAAGGGAATACAAATTTATAATCAAGTGGTACGAAATCATTTGTTAAGTGATAGATGCTTGGTAATATGAATTTAGGATATGAATATTTATATTTACATGCCATAACTATTTAGTGTATAAAAAAAAAGATGATCTAATAATAATCTCATCAGTTCATTTATATATATATATATATATTTATTATTGTTATTATTATTATTATTATTATTATTAGTATTTTTAGTGAGATCCATTTTGTCTTTGTTCTTCCTCTAAAACCTCCTGCTCAGCAACCTTTTTAGTTTCCTTCATCAACTCATATAACTATAAAATAATACTATGTTAGTAAAATAATTTTTTTCTTATTTAAAAATATTTATTAAAAACTTACTTGTCCAACTTGTTCAGGACTCATTTTGTCTAGTTGGTCTTGCGTTAATCCCGCTTCTGACCATTTACCACCTGAGATTTGCGATAAATAGCCTTGCCAACTGGTTAAGAAACCAACTATATGTAAAGGATTATCAACATTTTTATGTGCGTGGAACTCAGACTTAACGTATTCATCACCTAAAGATCTTTGTAATGGAGGGAGAAATTTCTTATGCCCTCTTAAAATTCTTCTATAGAGTTGTAATGGTGGTAATAAAGGTGGAACTTTTCTGGCCGCACGTCTAGGTCTCACAAAAACTGGAACTGTTGCTCTCATTATTATATTAATTATATTTTGTATTCTATTAAATGGTGCAATAAAAAAGAGAAAAATTCTTCTCTATTAGCTACTAATAATATTTTATATCAAATTTTTTATTGATCTCATTTTTTTTTCGTTCATTCAAGTTTTTTTTTTTTTTTTTTTTTTTTTTTTTTTTTTTATTTTTTTTTTTTTTTTTTTTTTTTCGCTTTTTTTCGAATTTCCTCTTTTTCTCCGGCTATTTTTTTCCAACATGATTATATCCCACAAAGGGATACATAGAATAACAAAAATACGTCAAAATACTGAATTATATTTATTCTGCCTATCAATTATTACAGTTTATATAAGTTAATTTAAAATTTTATAACAAAAATTAATTTTGATATTGATTACTAAAAGTATTTTATTACTCCATTTCAAGAAAAAAAAAAAAATTAAGATAAAAGAAAATTTTTTTTGATTTGATAAGGTTTTATCCACTTTTTCTTACTTTTCACAAAGTATTTATTAATTATATTTAATAGCTATAACTTTAATGATTTAAAAATAAGTAATATGCCAGAAAATAAATCATTAAATAAAAGGAATGTTCATGTATATGACTCATTAAAAGGGAAAGAGCCATTGATCGTAGAAATTGTTATAGACATTGAAAATATTAATAGTTGAATGTGAGAGAGTAAATCTCTGTAAGAGCTAACAACAGTTAAATTAGAATTGTTTTAAGATAAACTCTTCTCTAGTCTTATATTGGTTAATAAATATTCTGTTTTACTTGTACTGTTAGTTTTTCACTGATGCTTACGACAAATGTTGGTGTTGACGTCAGGGAAACTTTCTGTAACTGGTCACATATGGCATATTTGGGAACTCATGGTATCATTATCAATGTATGTTTTTAAAAATATTACTTTATGTTCAGATAAATTTGGTACTGATGCTTTAGTATTATGATCTGTTTGTTCTAATACGAGTACCTTTGCTTTTAAATACGTTTTTCTATTCCAGTGACTAATTCTACAAGAATTGCAATTTTAATTGGTGCTGACAAACTTCGCAAAGCTAAGATTCCCACTAATGTATGAATTCTTAATTAATATATATCTTCAGGTTGGAAGATTAAAAATACCAATGTTCTTTCCCTAATGTGTCAAAATTTATAATTATTACTTCATTATAGTTAATTCTCTTAACGTTATTAGTGCAGAGTGCTTTAGAGTTCCAGATAGACAACATATTGCTGGCAAGTCAAATTTTATTTGTTATTATACAATAGTAATGCCATTGGAATTGTATTTAGTTTTCTATTATAGCCATTCGTGATTCCAGATCACATATACATAGAATAGAATAAAATAATTAAATAAACCTCCAGATAAATAAATATATATATACAACTCAACAAAGATCTTTAATAGAAAAAAAAATAAAAAAAAACAAAAAAAAAAAAACAAATGAAAGAATAGAACCTTCAAAAACAAGAAAAAAAAATATTTAAGCAAAGCTTAAATCCCATCCTAAGTCACTAACAACAGTATACCAATCTATATACTTTGTACCATTTTCATTTAAATCCCAAACTTTTTCCATAATAATTTTAGCTTTATCAAAATTTTTGTAACTATAATCCTTAATGACTATTTCAAACTTATTCTTCATGTCACAGCGATCTTTGTCTTTAACGCAGTGAATCCCTGAAATGAATAATGGGAAACATATAGACCCTTGAACAGAGGATTTTAGTAATCTATCAAGTACCTTAAGCAGTTTCACTAAAATATGCTGAATATCGATACTATTAGAGTTAATTGAAAGAATTGATTGCTTAAAATGTAATTTAGCAGTATATTGCAATAATTTAAATAAATCAATTTGCAAAGCTCTTTCAGCATCCGATTGCAATGCATTTAACTCACTTTCACCAATCTTAATGGTATCGATTTTTTCCTCTAATAGTTTAATAACTTCTACTACACTATCGTAAACTTCATCTTCACCATCCTCTAAAGCATCCTTAACTTCTTTAGAGATTGAACTAATTTCACCTATTAAATTGAATAAAGGTTGACAACAACCATTCAAAGGGTCAATGACTAATCTGGGTCCAACAGACAGATACTCAATATTGTCATCACTATCTTCACTTGAAGAACTGCTTTCATCATTTTGATAACCTGTACCCATATTGTTTAAACTATTATACTTTATATTATAATAATATTCAACTGGGAAATATGTTCCTCTTTTTCTAGTAGAACTTGCTAAAATATCATGATATGCAAAATTAATAGCCAACCATTTTCGTTCATTAGGAGTGATACCTGTCTTTGCTGCAACTGGGTTATTCTTACCATCAATAAGTTTCAAAAACCCAATATTATCCTTGATTAACTTAGAACTTCTATTTAAATATGAACTCCAATTATGAACATCACCATTACAAATTTCAGCACCACATAAAATTAAAAAATTTGCAATTTTCATTAAAAAATCTTCTTTATTAATGTTTTGTAAAGATTTAATTTCATATTTTCTTCCTATAGCTTCATATTTAGGATCAGTTATACCTAAATGGTATCCACTCCATGCAATTATCGCATTAAGAATACCTTGATCAGCATGAGCTAATGGTAAAAAAAAATTAATGTAAAAATTATATTTCAGAGGGATAATACAAATTTTATGAGCTAATTTATAACGGAAATAATCATATAGCTGAAATCCATCTTCGTCAAGTTTCAATTGTGAATTTATTGATAAATATGGCGGTATCTCTAAATCAAGTAGATTATGCTTGTAATATTCACGATAATAATTATCAATTCTATTAGTATTGGTCTCATTAATTCCATCAATATTGTGATAATTATTAGGAAAACTAAATTGATCAAAAGCAGCATTTGTATTTAAAAAGGAATCATCTAACGGATTTAGAAAATAATAATTATTATTACCTGTATTTAATGCATTGCTACCGTTAGAGTTATTGTTATTATTATTATTATTATTATTATTATTATTATTATTATTATTATTATTATTATTATTATTATTATTATTATTATTATTATTATTATTATTATTATTATTATTATTATTATTATTATTATTATTATTGGAATCAATATTGTTAGATTGCCTTGGGATATCCTCGTCAAGCGGGTTGTAGTCAGGTAAATTTCTGATATTAGAATAATTAGGTGAAACCCCTATATCATAAAATACCGGGCTAATTAAGCCATTATCAAGGGTAATATTTGTATTATTATACGCCAAACTCCGAATGTAATCACTAGTATTTATAGTTATAAGATTATTGTCAGGATTTTCAACAGATGGAAAATTTTTAATTTGACCTGCAGTAAGTATTCCAATATCAGAAGGCGATTGTGCTCCTTGAGATAAAGGTATTGATTGTGGAGTTGAAGAATAAAATTTCAACTTTTTAGTTGTTGGTGATTCCTTTGGTTGACTGATGGTAGTTTTAGATACAAAATTTTTCTTTTTTAAAGCTGTTGGATTATATATCCTTATAATATTATTCAGCCTATCTTGCTTTTCTTTTTTGGCTATTAACCGTTTTAAATCTTGACATTCCTTATGGGTCATATTCACATTAGGATATACACACTGCTTGTTTAATCTTTGGCAGTCAGAACAATTTGGCCTCATTTCATCACATTTCTTCTTTCTGATTTTACATTGGAAACAACCATTTCTTGATTTCTTTTGTGCCAACTTCTTCTTTTGAGAGCTTTTATTACTATTAGTAGTATTCTCGTTAACCATTATTGCTATTTGGCTTTAGTTATCACAGATTGATTATTATATTTTGAGTTCTTTGATTCTATTTTTTTTTCTTTTATATTTTTTAAATTCCCTTCCTAATAAGCTTTAAAGAAATTTTTTTTCCTTTAAATTTTCGCCTTTCAAAATTTAGATTGTATATCAACTGAGATCCTCGCTTGATATTTCAAAAAAAAACAAAGAAACAAAAAAAAAAAAAAAAAAAATTACCTAAAAAACAAATAAACTAATAGATAATAGATAAGAAACTAAGTATTAAAAAAAATATAATTTTAAACATCTGCTGAATATCATGAAAACTTTCAAAATTGAACTACTAGATCATACCAAAAATTTAACGACAGTTTTTATGGTTGTTAATACAACTTTTACAATTTTTTTTATGATTCTATTAAGAGAATCTAATTAAACATCGAAATTTTCTAAACTTAGTTTTTCAGAAAGTAGTTTAATAACACTTTATTCTCTATTTAAGCGACCAGAAATCTGTATTTATCTACTACATAAGTTGCTAAGATTAATACTATCAAGAGTGCTCATAGTACGTTTTTAATAAAAAAAAATTTTTCCCCAATTTTTTTCTTTTTTTATTTTCAGAAAAAAGAAAAAAAAAAACTTCCACTGATATTTATTTTATATATTGCAATTGATTTTCATGGCAGAACAATAATTAAATGGGTAATATATTATTTGTTGTTGGATTTATACATTTTATTAACCAGTTAATTATAATTTAGATATGCCATCTGTTAAATTATTAGACACATATATAGAGAGATCTGTGAATCTTCTCAGTGTTAACCCATCTGATACTTTAGTATCAATAACATATCACTCAAAACCGCCAAAAGCAAAGGGAAATGCATCTAGTGAGAAAGAAGAATCCAAAAAAGATATAAAGAAAAGTTTTATAAGTTTCAAAACATTTAATGCACATAATGGTATTTGTTTTAAATACAAGACTACTAAGTCTAAAGATTTCTCCAGAATTCTAACCGCATTGGGTCCAAAAGGTGTTCAATTCACTAAATACAAGACTCCTGAAACTACAGAAAATGATGAAAAGAAAAAAATAACACCGATAGCAATACCTGGAAAGATTGCTAAGAGTAAATGTGCAAAATTAAAAGCTAAAGAAAAGGCTAGAAAATCAGCTAATAAAATACTGTTACAAAAAACTGTTATAAACGAGAATGGATTTGCTAGTATAATGACCAACACTAAATTTGCTATTGAAGATTCTAATACTAACAGTACTGTGGGTAATCAAGCAGCAGCACCATCTGCTACTTCTGAAAAAAAGGAATCTAATGATAAAGAAAAGCTAGAAGAACCCAAATCAAAATCTAAAAAGAAGAAAAGCAAGAGTAAAAACAAGAAGAAGAAATAGACTTAATTTTGTTTTCACTGTACGTTATTACTATTAGTCATCTCTATTCTAGGTAAAAATAAAATTCATGCTATTTTAATGTTTTTATTCTAAATGTAGTTATTTATGATTTCTTTTTTTATTATTTAGACAATTTTAGATTCTTATTTCAGTCACTTTTAAATGATATGAAGCACTTCTACTTGTTTGAATATTGTTTTCATAACATTATTTGACAGTTCATTATTCTTAGGAAAGTATATTTAAGTTGAAAATTTTTGTATACTTTAACTACTTTTTCATACTTTATTAATTGATTAATGACAGTCCCTAATATTATAAGTAATTCTTTAGTTTTTCATTGTAAATTTCTCATAACTGAATAAATAGTTGTTGTATCAGTGTTTCTCAAGTATCTATTCCAGGAATTATTTTTAAATTATTATAATTTTTTGTTATTGTTTTTGCTTCATCTACTTCTTGAGATTCGGTACTTTCGATCAGAGTTGTACGAGCTTCCAACTATTTCTAACCCCATAATCATGCCATATTTTTAACAACAGGAAGATTGTTTGATCGGGAGAAAGTTTATCAATGGTGTTGCTAAACTGAATTAATTGTATTATTGCGTCATCCATTTTATCTTGAATCCTCTTTTTTTTCTGATGGTAACTGAGTAAGTACACTATTAACTTAGCAATTGTCACATGACAACAATATTTACTATAGCTTTTTTTTTATTAAAAATTTACTTTTAAGGAAAAAATACAGAAAAAAAAAATTGATCAACAGACCAAAATCTTATATATGAGCTATCATATCTCTGTTACGGTTCTTTAAGTAAGGACAAATAAATTTAAGTAATTTAACATAGAAAAAAAAAGGTGATAATATATAAATACATCTTGAAAAAGATTACTAGTTGATACTGGGATTAACTTGTATTGATTTATATAAGAGAACCACATAGAAAATAAGAAAGAAACAAAATAAAAGAATCTGAAACAATAATTCGAATATAAACGCCTATATATTCAAAAATGGCTCCAATAAAACATTTGGTTGATGTAGCTTTGACAGTAACTAAACATGGTTTAACTGATGGTGATGGAAATATAGGCGATGGCGGTGGGTGGAATGATGAAGATTCCTTAAATTTAGCTCTTATAATTATATTATCATCATCATTGGGCGCTTTAATTATTGCTTTATTAGTGATAGGACTTTATTTTATTTGCTTATACATTAATAATCCTAATCCTTCATCATTACTATATTTAGGAGCAAACTTCTCGATACCAGGCCAATTTGACGACGAAGAAGCTTTAAGAGAAGAAGAAGAAAGATTTTTACCATTAATGCCCAAATCTGACCAAACTTACTATACCAGAGCCAAAGAATTCCAAGAAGTTAACCCACCAAACATTTTACCACTTGGTAAGGACATAACCCAAGTTCAACAACAACAAATTAATGAACGTGGGCTAGATGCCTTTCAATTTGAGCAGCATGCAGAACATCCGTTGAGATCTGACTTTATTGTGGAAGATAAAACTGAAATTACTTTTTTGACTAATAAACCTAGCTGTACTCAATTAAATTTGCCATTACCTTATAAGAACCGTGAACGTGACACTATTTATTTTGAAGTGAAATTGTTTGAATCTGGTAGCTACGATCCTGAACGTTGTGACACTACTGAGGTTAATAATCCTAATGACGAATTGGTTGATAAAAGTAATCAAGACTCTTCTGAAGACACTGTATTTGACATTGGTCTTGTGAGTAAGCCATACCCAAACTTTAGATTACCAGGCTATAATAGATTCAGTGTTGCTTATGAATCAAATGGTAAAGCTAGAATTACTAGACCATTTAATAATGCTCCATTGATATTACCAAGACTCCAGCAAGGTGATACTGTGGGTATTGGTTATAGACCATATTCAGGCTCTGTATTCTTTACTAGAAACGGTAAAAAATTATATGATGTTATTCATGGAATGAAACTCAACTTTTATCCAGCTATTGGTGCTCAAAATTGTAAAGACAGCAAGTTTCAAGTCAATTTGGGGCAACTGGGATTTGTTTTCATTGAAGCTAATGTTAAAAAGTGGGGGCTTGCGAAAAATTATGGAACCTTAGGAGCACCTCCTGCTTATGGATTTGATAATGAAGAAGAAACACTTTTAGATAAAGGCGACTCTATACCACCTGACTATCCGTCTGAAGAAGAAAACTTTTTTGGCAAATTGGAATTTAGCAAGTCTAAATCAAAGGAAAATGTGAAATCTTATTCTGATAATGACCCACTTCAGCCCTTGTTAGCACCACCATCATCATCATCAAAACCACCAAATTATTTATCTATTGTCGAAGATAATAATCTTGAAAATTCACAGACAATAAGTAGCGGCACTGAAGATAGTTCAAACGTTAGCCAAAAATCTACAAGCTACAGATTAAGTGAGAAAGAACATGACATTAAATTAGATGGTAATGCTTCAAAAAAGAGTATTAATAAAACGCCATACAGTTTAGTCCATGAAGGAACATCATCACAATTACAAGAAAGATTCAATAATAATAAAATCAATGCGACATCTGCATTCAAATCAACTATAACAACTCCACCCCAAATTACTAGTGAGTCTGATTCACCACTCCCTTCGCCTACATCTATTATTGGTGTCAAGTCTAACAAAACTATTGAAGAAACTAATCCAATTCCAGACGTTCAATTAACTGTTGAAACCCAAATAGATGCTCCGACTGAGGTATTAAGAGTTTCAGCTACTCCTCTTTCCCCAAAATCAGCTACTTCAAAAAAAGGCAGATTCAGTAGAAAGAAGAAGACAAAGAAAAATAAAAAAGGTAAAAAGAATAGCACTACTTTCTAATATATTGAACTATTGTTGTTTTTCACCCACCATTACCACCACCACCACCACCATCATCATCATCATCATCACCACCACCACCATCATCATCATCATCATCATCATCATTATTATTATTATTATTTTTATTTTCCCTCTTATCTTTTGAAAGATAATAAAAAATTCTTTTTATTATGTTAATGTTATAAGCTACTATATTTTAGCACTTCTTAATGGTCTCTAAGAATTTTATTTATGTATTTTAATTAATTTAGTTATTTCTTTTTTTTCATAAACTTTTTTTTGTTTATTAACAGTACTCTTCGGCGGTAATTTATTTGGCTGAGGGCAAACATTAAATTGGTATCCAAAAAATTGGCAAAACAACAGAAGCACCTTATCTTTGCCACATATCTTATTTCACTCGTTGTCGAAAAATAAAATAGTTTAGAACGTGTAGCCATTTAATTATAATATTTCTTTCATTCAAAATTTTCCATCTCAAAAGGTTGCTATCTTTATATAATACCAATCCTACATAGATTCTACAAATTAAAAAAAGAAAGTTTTTTTTTTCAAGTATGCATATTGACAGTATATTTTTAAATAAATATCAAAAAAAGGAAACACATGATTAGGTCTTTTATTTCAAATGCCAATATTCATATGGGCTAAATAACTTAATAAGAGAAGAATGTCAAGTGTATATTGGATTTTCTATTGTAAATATCAATTTATAAAAGTATATTGAAATTGTAATAAAGTAATTTCAAATTTGAAATTCTTTTTCATTGGTTATAAAAAAAACGTGCATGTATCCGCACGGCATTTTCCTGAACATCCTTCAATTAAGATGAAAGGAAAAATAAACTTTATAATTAATTAATAGTATGAGCAAATAAGAGAATTATATGACTATAATTAGATAATATAGGTACCTATTGTTTATAAATAAATAAATATAAATATTGAATAATATTCCCTCCACCAAAAATGACATTTTTTCTTTTTCTTTTTCTTCTTTTCTTCTTCTTTTATTTTTGTATAACACTTGTTATATAAACAATTTTGTTTATTAATCAATATATAAAATTATACCATTATTATTATTATTATTATTATTAATCAAAATGAAACTCCTTCAATTAGCAACACTTTATTTTATAATATTACTACGATTTTCAGTAGCTCATCCATTAGAAAAAAGACTCGAAACTCCATATGAATTTCCAGAAGAGGGATGGACCAAAGATGATAAAAAGATAATTAAGAAAGCAGTAAAAGATTTAACTGCTATTACTAATAACAACACATTAAGTTCCTGTGAAAGATGTGTTCTGGAATTAAAGTATGGTAAGAATTTAGCTCATAAACACACTGAATTAGTACCTATAGTATTTGAAAAATGGTGCAGTGACAATAAAATTAACAAGAAGAAAAACTGTAAAATGTATTACGGTAGAAGAACTGTTGAATCTTCTACTACTGGTACTGATTTTGCTAATATGCTTCAATTAATGGATCCAACTAGTATTGATGGTCAATACTTTTGCTATTATAAAAGAAAAGCAAGTTGTGAATTACCAGCCGTTGAAGATATAGATATCAGTGATTGGTTCCCTGAAAAGCCAGCATATGTTGTCACTCCAAAGGATTCTGGTGAAACCTTTAATGTTCTTCATATCAGTGACCATCATTTAGAAAAAAGATTTACTGTGGGAAGTGAAGCTAATTGTACTAGTAATCTGATGTGTTGTACACCAGATAGTCATAATAAACAAACACCAACTGTTAATGCAAGTTTATTAGGCTATAATTCTTATTATGATGGATCATATTATAATGATGCAGGTGAATTTATTGTCGGTAATCAATTAAAGGATGTTTTTGCTAATGAAAGTGTTTGGCAACCAGCTACACATTTTGGCGGTTATGGATGTGATTCTCCTGAAGTTTTAATCAACAGTTCTTTAAAATCGGTTGGCACTTTTAAAGCTCAAAAGGACATCGATTTTGAATTTTCTATTTTCACAGGCGACCTTGTTGACCATGATGAATTAGAATACACAAGTTATGAGTCTTCCATTTATGAAGAAACTACTGTTTACAGAGATATGAAAAAATGGCTAGGTGATATTCCTGTTTATTCAGTTATGGGTAATCATGATACTTTCCCTTACGGTCAACTTGCCCCTCAGTCCACCAATTATACTAATTTGTTTGAATGGAATTCTGATTTAATGGCAGAACTTTGGACTGATAATAACTGGATTGACGAAAAAACTGCACAAAAAGTCAAATCTCATTATTGTGGATTCTCTGTTACTACTAAAAGAAATCTTAAAATAATTTCTATGAATTCAAATACTTATTACCAAAAGAATTATTACAGTTATTGGAATATGTCTAACCCAGATACTTTTGGAACTCTTAGATGGCTTACTGAAGAATTAATTGAAAGTGAAAAGAATAATCAACGTGTTTGGATTATGGCTCATATCCCATTTAATGATTATGATGCATTACCAATTCCTGTGCAAATTTATATTAAAATTATTAAAAGATTTTCCCCATCTACTATTGCTGGTATTTTCTTTGGGCATACTCATCAAGATCAATTTTCAGTGTTATATGCCTCTGATGGAGAAACTATCGGTGATGAAGTTAATTTTGCTTGGATGTCTCAATCTGTGACTCCAATCGATGACCATAATCCAGGTTGGAGATACTATGAAGTTGATACTAACTCATTCAATGTCATGAACTCATTTAATTATTATACAAAATTGAACAATACTTTCACTAATGGTGGTGCTGAGCCTGAATGGGAATTTTTATATAGTGCAAGAGATGCTTACAAACTTGATGGTGACTGGCCAAGTGATGCTCCATTGAATGCTACTTTTTGGTCAAGAGTCTCTAAAAGTTTGAAATCTTCTGTTGATACTCAACAATCATATGTTACTAATTTAGTTAGAAATGTTAAGGATACTCCTGATTGCGCTAATAGCGATAGTTGTAAAAACTACTATTGTGCAACATCAACTTTCACATATACTGATTATTCTACTTGTTTGAAAAAGTATAATCTCACTGGTATTAATTTTACAGATCAATCATGATTTATTGAGAATTTTCTATTCTGTTTTCGTTTTGTTTTTGCTTCTCAGTTTACTTTCAATTTATTTTTAATTCTTTTTATATCAGCTTTGACAGTTGATACAGTCCTATATTATAATATTATTATTTAGTTACTCTTTTTTGCTTAGTATTTTCTTTTGATAGTTTCTTTAAATTAATTTATTAGTGATATGATTTCTATAATTCTAAAAATTGTGTCTTGTAGATTTCTCTTAATTCTAAGGTTATGAAGCACTTATGTTTATATTTTTTATTTTTTTCAATACAAAAATTTTTTTCTCATTCCTTTTCGCTTCGTAAGTTTTGTTAACGTGTTACAAAAACAAAAAATTAGAAAAAAATAAAAGAAAAAAAAAAGAGAACACAAATTCATTATTTGATTTGATTTATAAATACTTACCATATTATTTTTATATCTTTTCTTATATTTGTGTATCCAAATATAATTAATCACAAAAGTTGAAAATATATTAAATTATTAATAAATATCATAATTTTAATAATAGCAGTGAAGAAAAAATGACAACTGTTACTAGCAATACCTCTGCTGAAAACCAACAACCAAAAAGTTATGTTGGGTTCAGTACCATTACTAACCAAATTGAACATCGTTTATTAAAAAGAGGGTTTCAATTTAATATTATGGTAGTTGGCCATTCTGGTCTTGGTAAAACTACTCTTGTCAATACTTTATTTGCTTCTCATCTTACTGATTCCTCTGGTAGAAAATCTAGTGACGAACCAATCGAAAAGACGTCTGAAATCAAAGTTACTTCCCATACTTTATACGAAACGAATGTTAAATTGAATATCAATGTTATTGATACTCCAGGTTTTGGTGATCAAGTTAACAATGACCGATGCTGGGAACCAATAATCAAATATATCAAAGAGCAACATTCTCAATATTTAAGAAAAGAATTAACTGCTCAAAGAGAAAAATATATTAAAGATACTAGAGTTCATGCGGTTTTATATTTCATTCAACCAAACGGCTATGGCCTTAGACCGTTAGATATTGCTGTTTTAAGAAGATTATGCGAAAATGCCAATGTTATTCCTATTATTGCTAAATCAGATTCTTTAACTCTTGAAGAAAGAGCTAAATTCAAAAAAGTATTGCAGGATGAATTTGCTTATCATAAATTTAATATTTATCCTTATGACAGTGACGATTTATTAGAAGAAGAAAAAAATTTAAACAATGAGATTAAATCTTTAATACCATTTGCCATTGTTGGTTCAGAAAAAGAAATCACTATAGATGGTAAAGTCGTTAGAGGCAGAAGAACAAGATGGGGAGCAATTAATGTTGAAGATGTCTCTCAATGTGAATTTGTATATTTAAGAGATTTTTTGACTAGAACTCATTTACAAGATTTAATTGAAACTACTGCCTATGTTCATTATGAATCTTTCAGATCTAAACAATTAATTGCACTTAAAGAAGGTACCAGAACAGCCAGTAAAGCCAAACATGATGATTCAAAATAATAATTGAAATTATTTTATTGTCATTTTCCTTTGTATTAAATTCATGATTTGCTTCAACTTAATAGTTATTTAATTGTTAATTCTTTTTTTTTGTCTTTTCTCTCTCTATCTCTTTATATTTATTATATCCTCATTTATTTTTGTTTAATCTTATTTATTTTTGTTTTGTTTTGTTTTTTTTTTTTTGAATTAATTACCTATATACACATTTATATATTGATATCAATAAAAAAAAAAGTCCAATACTTATAATTAACTTGTATGATATAAAACATAAAATATAAAATATAAAATATAAAATATTTATTAATTAGATGCATATTATATATAATATTAATCTTTGAGACTATTTACAACAAAAATAACTAAGTATGTTAAATTTGCTTCTTGATAAATTTTGATATTATTTATTTATCATCCACAGGTAACGTTTTTGGACGACGTTCCAAGTATTCTTCCTTTGGAACGTGCTTCAAAGGATTATATATCTTCCTCTTACCAGGATAATTAATAATATCATCAATATCCGAGTTTTCATCATGTTGTTCCTTTACTTGAATCTCTTCTTGTTGGCCCTGTCTATCAGCATCTTTCCAATATTTCTTAATTTCTCCAACACAATGCATACAAAGAGTATGAGCTCTTTTATAATGACCACAAGATGGACATCTGTTTAAGTTGTTCAATAATTTTAATTGTTTTTTACCTGGAGCTAGTTGTCTTTGTCTTTTCTTTTGATGTGATACTTTCTTTTTAGGAGCTGCCTTCAATAGCCCGTTCCATAATAAGGATGCAATACCTTCACCAGCCATAGCTGCGTCGGCATTATTATTATTGAAAAAATTTTCTTCGAGCTTTCTTCTAACATTGCTGTTATTTGTATTGGTTTCTTCTATTATTGGTGATAGTATGTTTCTTAAATTAATTGCTGGTAATCTTGGTAAAGCCATTGCTGGGAATTCAAACATACCAATATTGGTAGCCAACATTTGCTTCACTGAAGGTCTTAAGCAAGCCATTATGTATATATATATATATATGTATCAAACTTATTATATTTATAAGTTTATTAGTTATTATAATGAATAAGTTTTATATTATTATTAGTATATATATATGATTGATGATATTGAAAAACCTTGCAAGTAGAAAAAAATTTTTTCCAAAAAAAAGAAAAAAAAAAAAAAAAACAAACACACAAGTTGTTGTACAGGGCTTCTATCAAACATTCAAAACAAAAAAGTCCGAAATAATTTTTTAAAACATAATTACAATAAATTTGGATCAAAAAAGTTAACAAATAGATAGAGCAATAATATCATATAAAAAGGATAGAGAGAAGAACAATTATAACTACATATTAACAACTTATATATATCTAAGTCAATTAATATTTAAATTCATTTCTACATTATTTGGCTGTTTCTTCATAAGGAATTCGTGTAAATACACAACTATAAATTCTCCATATCAACATTGTTTAACAAACAGAATCTAAAAAAAGAAAGAATGATTGATTTAAGTAATTATCAGGAATTTTTTATTAGTTACTGTAAAATGTCACAAACTATGTAACAAAATTCAGAGTATTTTTTCAATTCGTAGTGGTTCTTCCGATATCTAATTCTTAATCCTTCTATAGTTTCTACTATGAACTCCATTTATTCTTTACTACCAATCTAACCTAATATCACCATAGTAAATAATTAATTTATGTTTACATATTTATTTCTTGTTTTCAGTAGGACTAACCTTTTTCTCTTTTCTTTTCATCTACCTCTAATAATCTAAATAAAAGGATTAAAAAACTTTCTAGAAAATATGAGAATTGTACTTCTAAGCACTAATGTGACTTACAATATTAAATTATAACCATAGTATAACTTTATCTCTATATATACCTAATCTTTGCCAAAAAGTTATTGAAATTTTACTTATCCACTAAATGTCAATTGTATATCTTGAATTATAGACAAAGGATATTAATTGGATCACTTTAGATTAATATAAGTATTATTTATTAAACCAATAAATCAACTTCAAATTGCTTAATTTTCTTTTATATATTCTTATAGAATTCATATTAAATACTAAAATACTTATTGGGATTTCTAGCGATATTTATACTGTCTCAACATGCTTTCGCTATTCATAAAAAGAAGCACAAATCAAACGCATATTACTGCATATAATACAGATATATGCTTTTGACTACGTTAAAAAAGTATTACTTAACATATTTGTAAGTAGCTCTCTTAACTTTGTAAAAAGCATGGGCGAGTGGTGTAGTGGTTATCATTAGCGCCTTCCAAGCACTAGACCCGGGTTCGATTCCCGGCTCGCTCAGATATTTTTTTTGCTCTTTTACTACTTACTTATACTGTAGAAAATCTTCAGCTAAAAAAGCTCTAAGTAGCTTACGGTACCAAATTTTACATTACTAACAGTGTTATTAACCAGTTGTTATCCTATTTAATTGAGCATGTCATCAATTGTTAAGGAGTCATTATAATACCATATTAATTTCTTAAATCCTAAACTATTAACAATTATTTTTTTAGAAACGTTTACCGAGATTATATTATTCATTTTGGATTCTAACTTTTTAAGTTTTTCATTTAAATTATATCGCTGGTTTATAGCATTACTCATTATTGAATCACAATTGAAAAACTCCAATAGATCAATTTGATTTAAAAATCCAATTCTTAATATATTATTGTTATTATTGTTAGCATTTGGATCTTTGAGTAACAATTGTACATTGCCTAGTTTATAATCTAAAGTATTATTGTATGAATCGCGTACCATCATCATAATCTCTTTATTTGAAGGATTGTATTTAATTATATCTTCATCATTTTTGTTATTATTGTAATTCTCTACATGGCTTAAAATATAATCTTTAGTATCTATTGCTATTAATTGTCCTGATACATTGAATTTCTTTTTAGTATGATTCCCTTCAAGTAAATATTTAACTGTGACAGATTTTCTATGGTTAATATTATTTCCAACAATATCAGTAGTTTCATTATTAGTCATTACTGTTGTTTTAATAGTATTGCCTTCTGATTTTCGAATTTTTATATCTTGACTTAGGCTGCTAATATTTTCTTGAGTGCTATTACTTCGATGAGCTATTGTTGAGCTATTATCATTTGACTTTTGACGTCTCATCTCTTGACTTAGGTTGCTATTGCTTTGTTGTGTTGTTGTTTTTACAGTATTTAATTTTTGACGCTTCATATTTTGATTTAGGTTGTTATTAGCTTCATTAGTTTTGCTGCCTTGCTGTTGCTGATTATTTCTTTTTGACTTTTTGGGCTCTATAGTCAATAAATAATCATCAGTATTAATGTAACACTTCTCAGATACTTTCTTCATGAATTTATTAAATAATTTCACTTGATGTTTGAATAATGGATTTCCTATTGATAACTTCTGTAATTCTTCAGATTTATCTGGCTTATTTGTATGAATTATAAAATTTTTAACCATTCCCTCTAATCCAAATGCCCCGTTTTTTATAATGAATTCAATTGTCATGAATAATGGTTGAGCTTTACTTTTCAATTGTGGTTGTGATAGCTCTTGAGTACTTTCATAATCGTCTTCATCACCACTGTCTTTTTGGTCTTCTTCTTCACTGAAGTCTTCTTCTCCATAGAAACTTTGGAAATTCAGAGTGAATTCAGTTTGATTTAAAGGTTTATCGAATTGTTTAGCGTATTGTAACAGAAATGAATTATAAATATACTTATCCATAAACCAAAGAACAAGTACTGAGTCCATGGAAATAACTTTTTTACCTAATTTAAATCTACTATTTTCGAAATCTCTTAGAACGTTTAATTTGAAAAGTCCTTCATCATCTGCGATTGTGCTTAAATCACTAACCATTAAATAATTCTTGCCATTACGATCAGATATTCCTAAGCAACATAATGGCAATTTATGGATTCCATGATTCTTCCCATTAGCACTAAACTTTAATTTATTAATGCCCTGTAAACATGTTAGTGGTTCACTCATATTATTTGTACGGACTTGTTGATGTCTTTTGGTTATTACCATAGTGGGTGAGATAAATTTAAAACCACGAAAAATTTATTTTTTTTCTTGGAACGCGAAAAAAAAATTTGGGGTTTTTCTTCGTTTTATATTCTTTGAAATATCTTATGTATAAAGACAAAAAACAAAAATATATAATGACGATATCACTTGCTTATCCAATAAACGGATAAAAAATATATTTATAGCAAAAGAATCGACAATATGCAACAGTTCAGTATATTGTGTAGACAGATAATAGAATAACCAGCTTCTAGCGCCATTTTCATCAATACTTAAACCACTTTATATACATATAAAGTATAATAGTAATTCGATAAGTACATTAATAAATAGTATATATACATATGTAATCTATTGAGTAGTAATTTTTCGATTCAAAAAATTATACAATTGCTTCGCATGCTCATCACCAATTAACAAGGCAATTTCATATTCTTCTAGATTAACTAATTCCTCCATATTTTTCACATGTCGTATAATGATTTGATAATTTGCTGCAGTTACTCCTGGCATATTACGGAGCATTTCGATTGCAGGGTCATTAGATTGTTGCTCTGGGCCTTGATCATTGTCCAAACCAATTTTTATTGATAATTCAACGTCAGGATCTGATTTTCCCTTTTTCAAATCTTGAAATATTTCAGTTGTATGATAAGGCGAAGGGGACCAAATTATTTTCAATTTGGGGAACGCCAAAAGCAACATTGTAAGCTTGAGTTGAATATCATGATGTGATTTTTTAGTAGAAAATGCATCTTTGATCTTTGGTTTGAAAGAATCAAATCTATTTTTGAATTCGATAAATGAGTCTAATAAAAACGATTTACTTTCGCTAAATTCAATTAGTAATATAACTGTTGCGTAATATTTAAACATTCTGGTACATTGATTAAATAAATTACCCTTCTCAAAAGATCCTATTAAATCAGGAACAGACTTTCTTTCAACGCAAATGTCTGGTGTTAAAATATAATCACCAACTGTTATAACACGCGGAACAATATCAAAACCTGCTCTAAATAACAAGTTAGGTAATGCTGACCTAAACTCTCTCACATCAATAACAATTCTATTTTCGCTATTAGTATTTTCATCGACTGTTGATGCTGTATCGCTGACGATTTTTAATTGCTTCCGGTTTGCACCCCCAATTCTAGAACTGACTAATCGAATTCGCTCTTTATCAAGTTGAAAAGATGAACTAGGTTTTTTAATATTACTATCACGGAATTCTTTACCAAGAGTACCCTTCTCTTTAATTAATTTTGTGAAACATCTTTTCTCTTGTTTAATTCTATTAAGATATTTTTGTTCCTCAACAGATTCCTCATAAAATAATAAATATGTTTGTAATGGCCAATGACAATTCTCAGCTTGAAAAATTTCAACTCTTCTCACAAACGCTAAATCAGGATCATACATTATGATATGTGAGGGTAATAATTCACTTATAAGTTTACCATCCATTTTGGAATCATATTTTTCTATAATAATCTGTTTAGATTGATTTAACAATTCATAAAATCTAAATTTTGGATTCTCATTCGATTCAATATTTACGATTTTATCAATGATAACATCATCTTCCTCAACTTCACTATGAGTATCTTCATTCAATACATATTCTTCGAGTTCTTGTTCAATATTACCATCAATCTCTTCTGAATTTTCTCCTATGTTATCCAATTTTGCAGTATGTAATCTCTCTACTTGAGCTACATATGATCCTCCTCTTGTTCGTCTTCTTTTACTCATATAATTGGCACTTCTTGAAAAGGATCCAGATACATTAACATCTTTATCATCCGACTTTTGCAGTTCATTGCCATTTACTTGAGCCAGTTGCTCTTTTTGTTGCTGTTGTGGATCAATAATTTCAAATTCATTTATTTTATTTCTAATTTCAGCTTCATTTTCTTTAAACACTTCATTAATCTTTTTCGTGATTAAGAATTTATTATCCTTAAGTAATTTATAGTTATGAAATCTTTTCAACAACATTTTACGTGCTGAAAATGGTTTATCATTAAAACCATGACGTTCCTCTGATACATTTTGAAGTAAACTCTTTAACTGATATATAATTTTAGTACTTGAACACATTATTAATATTGGACCTTCATTTGATTTATTATTTGCACCACCCCTTTTCAATTTCTGCTCTGTGATAATATCATCAAGTAATATAACCAACTGATCCCATTTAGGCAATTCCTCTAACAACAATGAATCAGTTGTAGCATTATCAATATTTTTCTTTTTGATAGTATCGTAGACTCTTTTCTTTGCAAATGATATTACAGTATTGGCTTCATCTAACATAAGCCACGGACTCCCATTGTAATTAGTTCTACCACCAACTTTATCACTTGAATATTCATGTAATATTCCTTCGATTTTTTCATAAAATTCAATACAATCATCATTAATAAGACATGCAAGCAATCTTTTAAGCATCATTAGATCATTAAGTAATTGCTTTGTCGTCCAAGATATCAAATGCCACGATTTATTGAAAAGCATCATCACAGAGTTAATAAAATAATCATCAAGAAATTTTGAATAATCATCATCTGTGGCAATATCAGTATTTGTAATTGATGCTTTATCTCCACGATTAAGGTCAGCAAATATTTCAGATTCTTTTGTCACTTCAGGATTGTGACGTTTAACTTCAAAGATCAAAGATTTCAAACAAGAAAGGATCGCTAATTGAATTCTTTGCATAGAGTCGGTCATACTAATTTTAATTTCAAGAACTTTACCAGTGTTTGATTTTTTACTTTTATTAAAATTTAATGATTTAATAATATTCATATGAAATCTTGGCCAAAGAATACATTTATCAAGTTCCATATTTCTTAACATTATTCTCAATGGGTCAATTACAGATCCACCATTACTTTGATTAGCTGTTGATATTAACCCCTGCGGTTCTTCGGATATACATTTAATGAAGCCCCATTTATTTCTTGATCGATAAAAATTTATGACAAATGATTCACTAGAGGTTTCATATATTTTTTCCGCATGAAGAATTAAAAGACCAGTGACTAAGTTAGCGTCCACAATTCCTGTTAATAAATCAACAATAAAAACTCTTGAATTTATTGATATTATTCCACCTGACTGATACATCTCTTTACGTTTCTTAGATACTATTTGCTCACCGCGAATTACTTTGAATTGTCTTTGCAGATAAATACCATCATCAAATGATGAATAATAATTGTCAGCCCATGAAAGTTCCGAAAGTTGCTCTGATATTATAAAATTTTCTTCATCATAAGCATTTAATAAAATCACTAAACTATTAGTAGTATTAGCTGATTCTTCTGGTTTCGTAACAGCAGTTGGAGTATTAACTATATGAAGAAAATTAGCTACAATTAAGTCAATTCCTAAACCTTTTGCAATTACAAGTAAACAATCTTTTATTAATAATTCTTCAAGAATGATTTGCTGAAATTTCAATGACAATGAAGAACTTACATCCTTAGTAGTTAAAATTTCATCTTCAGTCTCCAGTTTAGGAGTAGGAGTAGCAGTCTCTTGAGTCTCCTTTGATTTGATTTGCATTAATGGAATATCAGATTTTAAATCATTAACTACTTGCCATTTTGATTTATACTTCTCATTATCATTATCGTTAAAATCTTCATTATCATTATCAGAAGATGAAGCAGAATCCTTATCTCTGACAAATAAACTTTCCATGGTTCAACATCTAATATAGCAATTGAATTAATTATTCTACTAATTGTGTATTATTATCTATTAGGAACTATCTAGCGATGAGCAGTCAATTTTTTTCAACCATTTTTCATTTTTTTTTATAATCGGGAATTTTTTTTTTTTGGTTTTTTGCTATAGCATACAATTTGAAAAAAAAAACAACATTTAGACAAGCAAAATGAATGAATCAGCAGTAAATAAAAATATTTTTACATAGTTAATAGTAATATAATCTAATTGATAATTTATTTAATATAGTCATAATATATATAGCACCTTCTTGTAGGTATCGCATATATATATATATATTATTTATGTATTGAGTGAAACATCTTGCTTATTCAAACTAAGTCGAGCTTCTTTTATTAATTCTTGATACTCAGAGTGATATTTTTTTCTCCAATAACTTCTTTCATCTTCAATTGTAAGAGTAAAATCACTAGACAATTTCTTATTATGCTTGTTTTGAATCTGTTGTACCTCCCATTCTTTTAATTTCAGAAGTAATTGCTTTTCAGATTTTGGCTTTTTAAGATCAAGATTAGAATTCCATAAAACTAAATAAAAATTATATCGCTCTTCAAGTTCACGTTTGGTACCATTATTAGGTATATTGAACATGCTCAATTTTTGTTTAAGTTTGCTTAATGACAATGAAGCAAAATCTAATTTAGATAATTTTTTCAATTTTGAAGGCGATGAAGGCAGTTTGTAATAGTCTAATGAGGTAACTTTTTTCGGTGTATCAAATTTCAAAAAACTTTTCAATGAGTTATTATTTTTATTTGTATCTGTGGATTTTTCATTTATAATTTCAATTTCATCTGGATTGTCTGATTGTGAAGCATCCGTTATCACAATCAGACCAATATCATCTTTGATTTTATTAACAGGAGGAGAATGCGGTGAGGTAACACCGTTATTATTTTTATTATTTTTATTATTTTGAAGACATGAATCTATATGTTTTTCTTGAAGTTCATTCAAGGGGAATTGCTTTTGGCATATTGGACATTCGCCTAAATTTGAATTATTGTTATTACTTAATGCTAAATCGGTGATTTTCATTTGTTTACTACAACTCCCACCACCATTATTACCATTTCTTTTTCTTTTATTGCCATTACTGACTAGTGTTTTATTTTGGAAATATGAAGAGACAGAAGCTGATGTTTTCCTACTAACATAAACATGTGACAGTTTAATATCAGGTTCCAGATCGGAAGGTATTTCTAGAACCTCTTTCGATTCTTGATCTTTATTTGTGTCTGAAGGAACTCTTTTTTGTTGAAGAAGTTTATTCAAGGACAGCTGATTCTTGGTATACCATAATATGATATCTTCAATTATTGGAATCTTAATAAGCTGACTTTCAAATAATTCACAACTGCAAATTGGACAATGATTATTATTCAAAAGAAAATTTCTTATACAAAAGGAACAAAAGATATGTTGGCAATTTGGGCTCATTATTGGCGCTCTTATAAAATCTTTACAGATGACACATCGTATAATATCTTCAAACAGTTCAAATTCAGGAAACTTTGTATTTTTCCATGATATATATTGATCACGATCCATTATATTGCTAAAATAACTTGTTGTATATTGATTGATGTTGGAATTAGTAATCAGTACTACATCATCCATCGCATCGCATCAAAAATGAAAATAATTTTTTTTATTATTTTTTATTAAAATCAATATATTTTTTTTAGTGCGCGTCGGTCGGAAATAAATTAAAACGTGATACTTACACCGGAAAATAGAATATTTATATATAATTTTTTTTTAAAATGAAAAATTATTTAATTTCAGTGATAGAAATCAACATCATAAACAATTCAAACAGATAAACATATAGATAGATAAATATAACTAAAGATGCCTAAACTTAAAACATCAAGAACTAAAAAGGCTCCTGCTGGATTTGATAAGATTAAGGATCAATTAGATAAATTTGATGAAAGATACTCAGAGATCCAAAATACAAAATTAGCCAGGACGAAACACAAGGATAGTAATGCCTGGGAAATATTTCGATTGAACCATCAAAAATCTAAATATATTTATGAATTATATTATAAGAAAAAGGCAATAAGTAATGAATTATATCAATGGCTTTTGAAAGAACGTTATGCTGATGGGATATTAATCGCTAAATGGAAGAAACGTGGATATGAGAAGCTTTGTTGTTTAAAATGTTTAAATTCAAAATGTATTTGCAGAGTGCCCAGATCTGATCATAAGATTAAAAAAGATAGTGAAGAAGAAGATTCAAAAAAAACTATTGACCAACAAGATAGACAATTAATCAATAAAAAATGCGTAAATTGTGGTTGTTATGGGTGTGCATCAAGTGATTAGTTTATTATACATTATTATGATAATTATTTTTAAAATATTTTTTAGTTTTATTTTTGTCTAAATATATAAGTGAAAAGGTTGGTATATATAAGGTATATTGTTTTAATTGATAGTAGTAACCTTTAAGTAAGCTAATAATAATAATAATAATAATAATAATAAACTACTGAAAAAGCTCATTAATCATAAAAGGAAAAAAAAATCCGTATATTTATTTTAAGAATATAAAAGTAATTATTAATAGATTATATTTTTTTTTACAATGATTAGTATCATTTTTCTCTTTCTTTTTTCGTTTCTCAGTAAATACCCATACAAACTATGCTAACATGAAAGTTAAAAAGTTAATGTGAATAGTGGTGACATGAAGAGAAAAAATATTGAATAAATGGATTAACCAGGTGGTAAGTCACTAACATCAACAACATTAGCATCGCCAGCCTCTTCTACTTCAGCTTCATAACCTTCTATTGGAGTTCTAGGTAATGCCATCATACCAGATCTAGCAACTTCTAATAGACCAAAAGGTTTAATTAATTTCAAAAAGTTGGTAATTCTCGATGGTTTAGCACATAATTCAAGAATACAATTTTTACTAGATACATCAACGACTTTACCACCAAATTGAGAAGCTAAATTGTTTAAAGAAGTCAAATATTCATTCTTCATTCTTAATAATTCGGAGGGTGACAAATTTTTTGGATGGTATTTTTCATTCAAATTTTTTAATTGAGTAGAATGTTCTTTGTTTTCAGCGTCTAATTCAGGAGATAATTCATTTTGATGTTGTTCAATTAATTCTTGGAAAAATTCAGGGCCTAATAAACTGACTCTAACTAATAACAATTCTCTCTTAATTATTTGAGCATTAGAATAATCCAAAACGGCAAAAACAGGAACTAAATCTTCAATTTGTCTTCTAGCCTGTTCAATTATAGCATCTTGGCCCTTTAACACAATAGTCATTCTTGATAAATCTTTAACATCAGTGTTACATACAATTAAAGAATCAATATTGAAACCTCTTGCGGCTAAAGTTCCAGAGATTAAAGATAAAACCCCCGGTTCATTTTGAACAAGACAATTTAATATATGTTGATTCTTTGGAGAAGATGATGGGATTGGAGTTTCATATAAAATAGAAGAAACAGCACTCTCAGCAGACCAACTTGGAGTGTCCAACACCGGTAATGCTGGAGCTCTCTTATTACGATGTAAAGCTTTATAGGCTAATGCAGCAGTGGATGAAGAACTTTGTCTAGTTGCAAAAAGTTGTTTCAGGAGTAAATCTCCATTACCAAAAATTAATTTTCTGGCAGTTACTTTAAACATAATGATTGTTCACTTATTTGATTATTTAATATAGTTAAATAAAAAAAAAAAAAAAAAAAAAAGAGGAAAAAAAACAAAAAAATATGGGGGAAAAATTGAAAATTATTATATTCTTATTTTTTTATTCTTTTTTTTCTACTTTTCTCTAATTTCCTTTGAGGTTAATGGACTTCACTTCCTCGCTACAATTGAATGAAAAAATGATAACAAGTTTTCTAGTGAGTCATTTTCAGCAAGGAAAAATGGAGAATTCGTTACTACAATATTGAAAGCAATTTTCTGTTCACATCACGTGGTAAAATAAAAAAAGTATAAATCAAACTTCGTAATTCAATATACTCAGTTAAAAAAAAATTAGCGAATATTTTACATTCATTAAATTAAATGATATTGTTCTAAACATTACAAGATATATGATTTTAATTCAGAATGAAATAGTGAATACTATAATAATAATATAATTAGTAAAATATCGTTGCAGGTGTCCTAGATATTTCTTTTCTTTCTTTTCTTTCTTTTTTTTTATTTTTTTTATTACTTCTGTTAGGTTAGATTTATTTTTCCCTTTTTTCTTTACAAAATTTGTAATTTTTTCCTGATCAGATATATCACACTCATCCTTATTTTTATTTATCTTAGTATTATTATTTTTGTTATTATTATTATTATTATTATTATTATTATTATTTTATATATTTGATTATAAAAATATTTATATTAAAAATCAAGAATCCAGATATTTTTTTTCTTTTTCTTCTTTTAATATTTTTATTATATAGATAATATTAGATACAGACGATATGTTCAAGCAGTTCAACATTATCCAAAGCTGATATGAAGGACAACCATAAAACTAAAAAAAGAAAGATTAAAATAAATTATGATATATTATCGTTACCTACGGAAGTAATCAATATAATATTTCTGTTAATAACTAAAAAAGATTGCGTGAATTTATCGTGTATATCAAAGAGATACCGCGAAAGATTAGCTGGTTTTATATTTAATGATGTTTCCATCAGTTGGAAAAATTTAAACAGGTTCATTAAAGAGTTTGAATTAAGCGAACCACAACCACCACCTCATAATATTAATAATGAGAAGCATTTTAAGGAAAAAATTAATAATGAGAAACTAATTGAATTTGTCGAGTGTTTGAATATTTATGAACCAGATAGTAGATCTGAATGGCACTCATATTGTGAAATGAATTTATTAACCAGTAAACTTATAAATATTAAAACTATTAAAATAGAATTATCGGGGACGTCATTTTGTTTGAAGAGTTTAAAATTGAGGGAGAATATTCAAACATTTAAATTGAAAACTAACACGGCTAATTCATTATTCGATTTACAACATATTTCTCAAATAAAATTAATTGATCGATTGTATTTAGAAGGATTTAAATTTTCAAGATTTAGAAAAAGTGAGAATTCTACAAAAATAAAGGAATTAAATTTACTTAATTGTTTTTGGGTGTATCCTTTCCGATGCAGTGAATTCTTCTCAACTGATAACGATGAATTGGTATCAATAAGTATTAGATATTCTAACGATAATCTGTTTGTATTAAGTGAAAGATTTAAAGATTTCTTACTGAATCCAATAATTTGTAATAATATCGAGTCATTGACGTTAGATCTTAGAGAAAATGAAAATATAATTAAATATGCAAATATTGAGAGTTATTTGAATATTAAAGATCTCAAAAAATTTAAATGGTTGAAACTTTATGGATTACCCTTTAATGATCATGAATTTATATCAGAATTAATTGAAGATAACGAGAATCTAGGAAAATTAGAATTATATTTTGAGTCTACCGATACTTCTAAGACAAGAGTTGTTAATCAATTAGATGAGTATAAAAAACTGCATATTAAAAACCATTTTCAATTCACAATCCTTTTAAAACACTAATGAATTTACCAAAAAATTTAATATTAACATATAAAAGTATTCTAAAGAAGAATATGTTCCATACAAATTTATATATAAATATATTATATATAGAACATAGAATAATGATGCCTAAGTAAGATCCGATCCAGCTGATAGATTTTTTTATATACTCGAGAATTTGATCTATCCAGATTTTTTTCCTTCTTTCTGTAAACAAAAATTTTTTTTAACATCAATAATGAATTATAGTGATAGTCATATTATTGTATATGATAAGATACCTGATCATTATTAAATGATTACTAAATGGTAATATATACATTAAACATAGTTGCAAATAGAAGCACTTATTTGTATGTGATAAAAGAAATGCAAAGGGAAAAGCATACTGATAAGCATGAAAAAGCAAACATATCTCACAATCTTTGGAATTGAGTGGATTGGTGAGCTTAACAGTCAAAATAAGTATATGGGAGTATTTGTTTTACTCAAATATCATGTATTGATTTCAAAAGAAAAATATACATTAGTAATCCATTTTATTCATGTAAGGAAATATGTGCATTTTCATAGTTATAACACAGTTATAAAACTTTGATATTGCTGGTGTGTTAGTTAATAAATAATACAGACAGTAATTAATATTACATGTAAGAAAAAAACCAAAAGAATCGGCAATTCAACGAAAAAATAAAAGGATTATTATTGTATGCTTTGCATGAAAGCATACTTTCAAGGAAGACAAAATATCTGAGCCTCACTGATCATTATCACACAAATACCAGTAATATACCAATAGCACTATTTTCCTTATAGTATTTTCATCCGATTTTAGTAATAAGTGTTTACTTTAAGCCAACAAAAAGTCTTTTGTTATTTGACTTTGCATAAATATACATATAAGCTGCTGGTGTGCAAATATATAAATCCCGCGATAATAACCAAGAGAAAAAAAAAATTTTTTTTTTGGTTATTCTACTCTTCTCGCAAAAGAAATAGAAAAAACGAGCTTATTACTTAAAATTCACACTACTATTTAAGAAATATACTGAAAAATAAAAAATAAAATATAAATAGAAATAGAAATAAATACAAAAAAGAAAAAAGAAAATGAAATTTTATTAAGAAAAATAAAAATGACCTATTTGACCTATTTGATCATATATTAAAAAAAAAAGCTGGGATGAAATAAAATGATAAAAAATACAATAAAACTAAAGCCGAAAAAAATTAAAAGCCGACAACAAGGTACAAATGTTTATATCTATTATTACAGTTAGCAATATTTATTTATTTATTTTTAATGGTATCTTTTACTTAACTTAATAATTACCATTGTTAGAGAGCAATGCACCACTAAGCTGCTATTGTAGGCACAGTTTATATATAAGCAGCAGTCCATTTTGGATTATAAACTAACTGATAGTCTGAAAAGAGACAGAGGAGAGTATCAAAAGCCCATCTAAAAATTTCTAACTAAGTCAATTTATTTCTAATAAAGGGCTTAGACTACACAAAATTTTTTTGATCACCACAGTAGGTATTACTTTTTTGTTTCTTTTTGTTTCTTCTCTTTTCTTGTTAGTTCTTGTTATTGTTATTTCATTTAAATACACCACTAGATCTTTAAAAAATAATATAATTTTTTTAATTAATAATTTCTTTTTATACTATTTTTTTTTTATCTTTTTTTATTTTACAACCATATCGTTTTTTTTTTTTTTAAATTTATTAATTAGTTAATTACTTACTTTTTAATATATGATTTTATTTTATTTTATTTCACTATAATATCAAATCTAATAATCTGAAGGATATTGTTTATTATCAATATATTTTTTTTCCTTATTATTATATTGTTATTTTTTCTTAGAAGCAGATATTTGAATAAAGAGAAAGAAGAAGAAAAATAATAATAACAATATTTCAAAATGAAGTCTGATTGGGATGAAGGCGATGAACTTGAGAATTCCCCTCTTCAAGCTGCATCAGTTTCTACAACATCAAAGAGAAATTCTCAATTTAAATTATTTAAAACTTGTCTTATTACTGGTTCAATTCTTAATGCTTTATTATTCAGTTTACTTGTTTTCAATTTATACCAAGATAGTAATCTGGTTTTACATAAAACTTATAAATTTATTAACAACGACAATAATAATATTGCAAATCATATAATTAATCCTGACATTAAATCACCATCAAGTGATATTCAAAATAATAACAATAACAGTAAAGATGCATTCTCGAAAAATTCTTATTCTCAAAATGTTAAATTTGATCATGCACATTATTCTAAACTCAACTTCAATAATTTTGATGAATTTTTAAGTCCTGTCACTCCTGAAAATGCTACTGCAATTTTTAATTCTATTAATGATGTTTTAGACGCCGCTGGAGCTGATATTAGCCCAAATGGTGTTTCTATTTTTACTGGTTATATTCCAGAAGGTACTTTATTCTATCATGGTGGTTCTCCAGGTTTCCCTGACTCTCCTGAATGGGTTGCTATGCATTGGGAATATTCTTATGATTTTGGTTCTCATTTTGATTTAACTCGTGAAGGTGAACCATGGCGTGGATTTCACCCTCCTGGACCACCTCCAGATGGCCGTAAACCACCACAACATGATGATGATGATAGCGATGATCATGATCATGATCATAATCCTCATCACGGAAAAAAGGGTAAACATCCACCTCCACATGGCAAGAAAGGTAAACATGCTCCACCTTCAGAAGGTGATGAAGCTGAAGATTTCCCACATAAAATGAAAGGTAAACACGCTCCACATAACGACGAAAAAGAGGAAAACGACCACTCATATCCTCCACATCACTTTGAAAAAGGAAAACGTCCTCATAAATATCACCACGATAATGATGATGACCACCCACATCATAAGAATGATAAACCTTCTCATTTATTTTCCGAAGACGATGATGAAGATCATCCACATCACAAAAAAGGTAAGAAACATTTTAGTAAAAAAGGTAAAGTCCATCATGGCAGAAAAGGTGATCATCCACCTCCAAGTAACGATGATGATTTCCCATACCCACCTCCTCCACACGGTAAGAAAGGTGATCATCCAGCACATCCAGCACCTGATGCTAAAGCTGATGGTCCTCCAGACGGTGGTAAACATGGCCCACCACATGGCCCACCACATGGTATCAATGGTAGATCTCATTTACTTACTTTTCAAGCCGTCAAACCTTTAAATAAAATTTTAATTCTTGATGGTGCATCAGCTGCCAAATCTAAAGAAGGTGATATGGATACGCAAGAATTATTATCAGGCACTAAGTTTGAAAACTTTTTTGGTAATGGTGAAAGAGAAATTGCTCGTTTAATTTGTAAATGGGGTAATGATAAATTTGGCGGTCTTGACGGTATTGTCAGAATGGAGATAGGGTTTGAAATCATTATGTGTGATTTCCATAGTGACAAATTACAATTAGTCTCTAATACTACTTATCAAAACTTAACCGAATTAATGGGATTACCATCATTCTTACCTTACAACCAATCTTTCCATGATGATGTACCAGCCAGAAAGAGTTTCAAAGGAAAACAATTTGATCATTCTTCTAAGAATAAGAAATGTAATGGTGATAAACCAAAGACACAAAATATTACTGAGAGTGGGCCTTCTCCAGAAGAAAAATTAGCTGATAAACGTAGATATGATTTATTGCGTACTTTCCAATCTGCTAAAGCTTTTGAAAATTTCGTTAGACATTACGAATTAGAAAGAAGAATTAAAGTTGATTACAGAGGTTATATTACTGGCTTAAATCGTTCTTTCTTAGATGTTGATACTTATAAGAGAAGATTACAAAATTTTGATAATGCTACTAAGGCTGAAATGGTCGCTGATCTTGAAACTATCTTAAGTAATAGTGATGATATTAATTTCTGGGATGGTAATGACTGGCAGCAATATACTCGTCATATTATTGATAAGTTCCATCCAATGTTTTTTACTTTGAAGGCTATTTACAAACACTATTTACATCACGAAGGAAAACCACATAATTTAGAAAGAATTGCGAAGTCTCTTTCTTTACATACAAATAACTACTATAGAAGATTTCATGAATTTACTATTGAAAATGAAGAAGCAAGAGAACAGTTTGCTATTAAACATGCTATTGCTGAATACACTTTCCCAAGAAAATCTTTACAATCTAAATCTGATTTATTAATTTGGTCTTCAATTTCTAAAGTTATTGAAATTATCTCTAAAGAATTATTTGATAACTTTAGACTTTCAAAGAAATTAGTTGCTTATGAGTTCAATAATGATACTTCAGTCTCTATTGAAGAATTAGATAAAGCTGTTAAGGTTCAATATGAGCAATTAAAGAATTTAACCAAACTTTTGAACTGGTCTATTGATTATGGTTGTCACAAGAAATGTGCTCCCGATGCTGTTTGCTATATTCCTACTTGGGGTCCATCTCCATTAGGTGGTATTAGCAGAGATGGTTTTGGTAAATATTTCGATGGTGATAAATACAGAATCAAAAAACATTGTCAATGTATTGACTTAAACACCTTGTTGCACTACTAAGCAAACTTGACTCCGTCTACCTCTTCAATTTTAGTTAATTAATTTTTCTATTTATTATTTTATTTTTATTTTATCTTTTGGCAACTTCTTTTTTTTAGATCTTATTTTCCTTAGTTATTTTTTTTCTTTATTTATTATTTTATTATTTATATCAAGCCAATATTTTATAACACCGTATATAGTTATTGTGCCTTTTTTTGCTTATTATTTTTATTATTTTTATTATATTATTATTTCTTCCATGTAGTCAATATTCTACATATAGTTCAATTATGAACACGAATGGCTGGTTTTATGTATTATTTATATGTAAAAAGTATTTTAACGATTGAAAAAACGAGTCACGTTTAAAATTGAAGGTAAATTAGAGAATATCATTGAAGAGAATCCACTAGCAATATTGTCAGCTTTACTAAATTTATCAGATTTTGAAAATGCAATAGTATTAGTCAATGATAAAATTAAAGAAATGATTATTAATCCAACCGATAAAAACAGGAATTTCAAGAGAGCAAAAATTCCAAAAACTGTTAAACATATTGGATTGATATATAATAAAAGCCAAAACACTTTTGCATCAATTGGATTAATATAACGATCTGGATTAGCACTTTCAAACACCCAAGTGGTTTCACCATTTTCTCCAGTTTGATTCCACCATCGTAACCCAACTAAAAGTCTACCTGATATATTTTTAACAATCCAAAAATCTATTGATGATGATAATATGATTATTATAAATTGAAATATCAAATTATTTGAAAATAATAAATTCCCAAATACGTAAAAGATTATTGGTGTTGAATGCGACACCATATACAGTACTAATGCTACTGGATGTGATGATTTATACAATTTTTGTAATAACGAACTGGAATTGCTGTTATTCAACTGACTAGTAGTTGCATCACTACTTATATTACTCGACATTTGTATTTATATTTCTGTTGTTATTATTTTTCCAATGCACCCAACGAAATTATATATGTTGTTATCAATCAATAGTTGTTCACATCTTTTTTTTCTTCTTACTTGTCAAAGAAGAAAGAAGAAAAAATCAGAAAGAGAAAATTAAGTGACAGGGCACATAATTATTACACCCAAAAACTTCTCTATAATGTTAATTGTTAATTGTTAACGAATGCTATGATTAAGACAACATATTAAAATACTAATATTACAAAATCAGAAAATATGACCATACAAGGATTATGAAAATGTTAGAAACTAACTCTTAGTGTTGAAAAGGTCTTTTAAAAAGTGCACTTCTCTGAACTATATTTCTAAAAATAAGCGACTTATTGAGATACGATATATGAATTAATTAATTCGCCCAGTAGTTTTGATTATTAATCAGAAGTCTATTCAATATTTCAATATTCAAATAGTGCATTGATACCATCTTCAATTGATGCGATTAAAAAGACAAGAAAAAAGTTTTCAATTAAATGAAGCAAGCAACCCACTCACTCACTATACAAAAACAAGGCAGAATTGAGAAAAAATTCATTTTTTAAAAAAAATGGAAAAAAAAAATTGAATATTTTTTGTTTGATTATTAATCCAACAGATGGCGTTGATACATAGTATTAGATTAGATTAATACAAAGAAACTAACTATTTAAATATTATTACTATTTTTAATTTAACAATACTAAACTAACTAACTAACAATGGTCACTTTCCATCCATCATTGACATTGAACCATACATGCCTTAGAATTAAGGATCCTAAGGTAAGTGTTGAATTCTACCGCAAACATTTTGGTATGAATTTGGTTAAGAAATTCGACATGCCAGAGAAAAAATTCACTTTATACATGTTGGCATTTGATTATCCAAAGAACAAAGGTTACAATAAGAATTGGGCTGAAAGAGAAGGGGTTCTTGAATTAACTCATAATTATGGCTCCGAAAATGATCCCGACTTTAAAATAAATCACGGTAATGCTGAACCATATCGAGGGTTTGGACATATTTGCTTTTCAGTTGATAATATTAAAGTAGCATGTCAAGCATTAGAATCTCAAGATGTTTCATTCAAAAAGAGATTGACTGATGGAAGACAAAAAGATATTGCCTTTGCTCTTGATCCAGATGGATACTGGATTGAATTAATTACAAACAGAGCTCTTCATGCTGTTGAGGATCAAACTGAATTATCTACTTATAAATTCAACCACACTATGATTAGAGTCAAAGATCCTAAAGTTTCATTAGAATTTTACCACAATGTTTTAGGCCTCAAGACCATAGAAGTTAAGAAATTCGAAAGTGCTAAATTTACTTTATACTTTTTAGGTTACGAAAATGATTCTTACAGTAAAAATCAACCTTTATCAAATAGACAAGGTCTTCTTGAATTAACCCATAATTGGGGCACTGAAGATGATACTAACTTTTCTTATCATAATGGTAATGATACTCCTCAAGGGTATGGTCATATTGGTCTTTCAGTTAAATATGCCGGCGAATTTTGTGCTGAGATTGAAAAAGATCATCCAGAAGTTGAATGGGTCATCAAGTATAATAAAGGGTTCCTTAATGATATTGCATTCTTAAAAGATCCAGATAATTATTGGATTGAAATTGTTCCTCCAAATATTCTTGGCCATAACTGTCAAGCATGTTCTGGTGAAATAAAGAAATAACCAATCAATATGGTACTATTATCAAATATGTTTTAAATATATATATATAAAAAAGTGAATATATGTGAATATTTTAGTAACATGATGTATATGATTTCAAAAAATAAAAAAAAAAAAGAGTCAAAAACCCATCTCCGTTTATCGCCTTTTGTATAAAGTATCTCCCGGTCTTCTCCAAAATTTTAATGAAATGTAAATAGAATCCATATTTCCGGCAGTCGCACTGGGTGTACCTCATTTGCAAATTATGTAAAAGCAGTAATGAAAAAAATTTTTCTTTATGCATAGAGATACCCTTTAGTATAATAAAAAAATTTAGTACTCCGGGTTCACCCGTAGAATCGAAATATTAGATTCTAAAAAAAAAAAAGCAATATTTAAATATTAGTATGAATCATCACTTATTTCTAAAGAATTATAATTATTAAAAAAAAAAAAAAATGTATATTCCTGGTCTATGATATTTTATTGGAATTCAACTTGATACTTCGAAATTTAAAACGTATATTGACTAAGTTATGATATAGTAATTAGCTAAACAGTCAAATAAAACAAGATTTTAACAATAATAATAACAATAATAATAATCAAGATGTTCCATTCATTTTCGAAATTGCCTACGGAGGTGCAATTAAATATTATCTATAACTGTGATGTTAGAACATCTATCCAATTAATGAAAACCAATAAAACTGTTAGAAGATTAACTTATAATCAACTTTATTACAAATTACAAAAACATGGGTTAATATCAGACTCACCAAATGATTTATTATTGAGTGTTTTCACTGCTAATAATAAATTATCATCAAAGGATAAATATTATTATGATTTAAACTTTGTTGAATATAATGAAAATACTTTTGATTTACAACTTGAATTAAATAATCTTATTTTAACTAAAGATTTATTAAGTGAAACTGAATCTAAAAAGGAAACTTCACTTTCTGAAGAATTTGGTAATCAAGAAGAAGAAGAAACTGTTACTGCTGCTGATAATAATAATAATAATAATAATAACAGTATATTCAAATTATTAATTAATGAAGATATTAATAAATTTAAAGTATCTTTTGCATTATTGAAAAAATCAAAAGAAAATGATGAGAGAACCAAATTAATGGAATGTTCTGTTCGCATATCTAAATCAAATTGTGAAGATTCTTTAAATTTGAACTCAAGTATTTTCCCATCAATCAATTATAAATTGAAAAACCTTGGTATTGAACCACCAGCTCATGCTTATGATTATGATGTTTTTGAAAATTTTGAATTTTCAATTAATCATATTCAAATCAATGTTTTACAAGCTTTACAATCTATTGAAAATGCAAAATAATAATAATAATACTAAAAATTTTACTTCATGGTCTCTTTCAATATATCTTTAATCAATTTAATATTCAAATCTCAATCACTTTTTCACGCTTTTATCATACAAATTTTTTTTTTTCTTTTCTATCTTCATTTCTTTCATTCATTCATACTTCAATAATTTTTTTTATAGATATCAATTTCTCCATATATTTTTTCTTTAATATTACATATAATTTATTAGACTATTATCTAGTAAGCCATTTTGTGATGTAATAAAGCATTCATGAAAATAATTAATATATATATATATATATTTATTTATTTATTTATTATCATATAATTATTAAGGATTTTATATATTTAAACGAATAATTCCGGGAATTTTTGACTATATTTAACTACAGCTGCGGCTGCCTTTTCATTAATAGTATTACCTAAAAAAATGCTATCTAAAGCTCGAACAGATAAATCATCGCCAACCCTACCAGTGATTTCATAATATTTATTTTCATCTAATTGAATATTTGCTGGTAATAATATCTTAACATCACCATTGATATTGAATGTCACTGTTGATTCATTTATTATATGGGCTTTACCAACGACTCTCACTATTTTACCTACATTTTCTTGTAACAAAGTTGCGTCTATTCTAATAGTTGAATCCGACATTTTTACTTATTGTATTTATTGATTGATTATATTATTATTATTATTTATTTATTGATTTAAATTATTAATTTAATGATGTGATGAGATGGATGACGCGAATTGAAGAGGCAAAAAATTTATTTTTTCTATTTTCATTTTTTTTTTTTGATTTTTTTCTTGAATGAAAAATCACTGACGCGTTTTTAAGGGAAAAAAAGAACTAAAAGTATGTAGAATATTTTACACATGTACTCTTAACAAAGCGAAAAGTCTTTAACATTTTCTATTATTTATCGTTTCGAACAGGTTTTTTATATAAGAATCTAGAAAAATGGATATTATTAAATATTTTATTTATAACTATTTTTGATTTTCAATCAATGATATTAATGGTGTGATCCATATTAAGATGGCTATTTTTTCTCTCTTTTTTTTTAAATTTTTTTTGGTAGTTATAACAAGAAATGTTTCCCTAAAATCACTAAATTCATTCTTTGCTTTCCTTTAAACATCCTGAAAGCTAATTAGAATTCTTTTTCGATAATACTGTACAAATAAATATATCGGTAGTTTTTTTTTTTTCCTTTTTACAATCATGTTTCAATTATTTTTTATTACACTGTTTTGGTGTAAGAGGAAAATCGGTATAAACTGATAGATATGATTTATAATTCGTAAATCGTCACAGTTGCATTCAGTCCTTCGTTAAGAGAAGACAAAACACACAGGCAGCGAAGATCTTTTCCACATTTCTTATTTTCTTCTTTTTGCTCATAACAAACAGCAGGAACCAAAATATTTAGAACTATAATGTATGTATGTATGTCAATAGCAAGTATTTCCCTTTTTAAATCTTCACATATAAAAGGTGTTAGATTTTATATATATAGTGCTTTTAGCATATATTATATATCATTATTTTTCTTTGTTTTCAAAATGGTAAAAGCCAAAAAAAAAAAAAAAAAAAAAAAGAGAAGAATTTTTTTAATTATTAGCTTTATCATCTATTGGAGGTTGTTTTAAAAATTAAAGAAAAGGATATATTATATAAATAATAAAAGATGTCATATAATGGTATTGGGCTTTCGACGGCTAGAGGTACAGGAACTAATGGGTATATACAGAGGAACCGAAGTGATTTAAAGTCAAATACAGAAAATTTTTCTACTGGATTGATCAACAAGAAATATGAAAGAAGAAAACAAGATAAGATCAGTAAAGAACGAGCTGAAGTTAAAAATAAATTAAAACAACAATTAGAAGCTAATCCTGACAAAGTATTATTAGATCATGAAAGACGTAAAAGACTTGAGCTTAAAATTGCTGAATACCGTAGTACTTTAGAGGACAATGATGATTTGACAGATGAAGCTATTGATTTAAAGGTTCATGAGTATCGTAAAGGACTACTGAATAGAGGCAGCCATTACGTTCCTAAAAAGAAGAAGGAGGAGTCATCTATTAAATACAATAAAATCTCTTATAAATCTAGCAATACTAATAAAATCACAGAAGATTCAACTACTAAAGGTAAAGAGGACGATGAAGAAGTACGTAAAGAAGCAAATAAGTTTTTAGAAAATATTATTTACTAGTAAATAATTAACAGATATATATATGTATGTATATTAAAAAATAATTGTATTATAAAATGTGAAAAAGCAAAAGAAACGTAGAGATAATATTTAAAAATGTAGCAAAAGATACTTATATAATTAAAATAAAATAAAAAAAAAAATAAAAAAAAAACTATAACATGTTCTCAATCAACAAGAATTGACGGCATAACAGGGTTTTTACCATTACTTGGATGATAATTATGAGAATTAGTATCAACAATAGTTGAAGTGTTGACTTGTAAAGGAACTTGATGCAAAGGAACTTCTTGAGAATTTCTTCTAGTTTTGCCAAATCTTCCACCAGTAATTTTATAAATGACTTCATTCCATTTTTTCGATACCACTGGCTTTAAACCTTTATTGAAGTTTCTAATAACTTGAATGCAGAAGAATATAGTTAAAAACAATAGAATGATTGAAAACACCGCAAACAATGTTAATGATTTTCTACCTGGATAATATTTATAGTGATTGGTATTATGGGTGTAAATTCTAACCACTTTGAAGAAAGCATAAACTAACCCTAAAAAGTAAACAATGATTGAAAGAATTGATCCGTATAATAATTCTAAAGCGGCTGAATAATCTGCAAATAATAATAATAATATACTAGCAGGAATGACTAAAATTGTCAACACAAATTCAACGGTACTGACTTTAGGCATCATAATAATAAATTGTAAAGTGAACGCTGGAAAGAAAAATCCATCAAAAAATAATAAAGCTCTATAAATTTGGAAAATTGAGAATCTTCTCATTGCATCTAAATCAGCACCAACACCCGCTGTTTTGAACATTAACCAAGCAAAATTTTTTCTTAAATGAACAAAGAAAAGATAAAATTGAACCCAAAAAGTGACTACAGATATACAAATGATCGCAATAATAGCACCCAATGCACGGTGTTTGAAATGAGGAGTTAAAGCATTAACCAAAGAACTTTTCAATTCTATGAATTGAATCCCTGAATAAACACACATACATCCAATGAAAGTCAATAATAAAAACACTTGGATTCTCGATTTAGCCTTTAAAGCAGTGAAAGTGATTAATATTTGATAAAATTCTGCACATATGAAAAGAGCAAGATAAGTTCCAAGTGATCTTTTCTTGATGAAAGTGTCTGGAGATTCCGTGAAATGTTTAAAATATAAAACGAAAATATAAATTTGTAATGCTAAAACAACTGCACATGAAATAAAAGAAACTGCTAAAAAAAGATGACTATAAAACCCGTTTGGTAAAATAGATGCCCACCAACGAGCCCATGCCATTTCAGTAGCATCATTTTCCTTTACTTTTTGTTCTTTACGCCAACTAACACTTTCATCTTGTTCAATTCTAAGAAAATTAGGATTTCCAAATTCTAAATCTGCCGATTGATTGAACGAGGCAGCATCATAACCAACATTAGTGATATTGTTATTCTGATTCTGATTATTATTACTATGATCGCAAAGATTTTCCTTTGAAACATTAGGTATATTACTATTAAGTTCTTGATTAACATATAATTGATTGATCTCGTTAGGTTTATTTATTTTAGGACTAATTTTAGAATGTTTTTTGTAAGAATCACCATCGTCTGAAGATGAAAAGTTTCCATGGTCATAATTATCAGTGATTGGTTTATCATTATCATCATCAACAGCTGTCTCCATATGGAAATCTGGTTTTTCTATAAAATTATTGAGATCTATTCTATCTAAACTTGACGTTAATGATGATACATCATCATATTTGTTATGTCCTGACATTGTGGTTTCTATATAGACGTAAAAAGGGGGCAGTTGGGAATCAACTACTCAAAAAAAAAAAAATATATATATATATATATATATATATATATTCCTTATATTAAAATAATTGATAAAAATATTGATAAAAAAAAAATAAATAATAAAATTAAAATAATCGTTTTGAAGAATATAGGAATAATATGGAAGATAGTTCAAATAAATATTCTTTTTTATGGATTATTTGATTATGATATATTATTATTATCTGATGATTTGTTTAAAAAAATATTTTCCACGTACTGTAGTAAAAATTTGGATAAAAAAATTTTTTTTTTATTCTTTTTTATGATTTTTTCATATAATTATATATTTTTTCATAATAAAGGGAAAATTGATCGGCACACCCCTAATCTCACACTAATACAATATAATATGTATCAAAATGAATAAATAGTGAAAAAAAATAGGAAAAAAATGAAGATAAAAAGAACTTGAAGAATGTTGGTGTTAATCATGTCAAACGTTAATGAAAATGCTTATAATAATAATAGAATAACATTTAATAAAATAAAAGGCTATATTGATGATGTCAACAAAAAAAATTTTTTTTCTTTTTTAGATGCCTCATACATTTTTGGAACTAAAGGCGGAGAAAATTATATCATGTTATGTTACAGTACTGATTAGAATTCCTCTTCTTCTACTATGTAATGTGATGATATTCTATTAGGATTAAAAAGCAATTAAGACATTAGTGGATGATCAAATCAAGAAGATTAGGTAATCGATTTAATTATCATGTGCTTAAGTTAACAATCAGTTCTTCTGACCCTTGGCAAACGCAACTGTCCTAATGGTTTGCGATCTTATCGACACACTTATTCTCTCTGTAGCTTTATTTTATTTCCATTCAATAATCGTTGTAGCAAGAGTTTAAAATCAATGGTCAAGAGCTTTCTGATAAATTTAATTAATCTAGTATATATTATATATTATCCATTAGTTTATTCATTTATATAATTTAATTTTCAATATTGACTGTATTACCTTTAATCATTGAACAAATATTGGAAGAATAAAAGAGTGCCCAATTTTTTTTTTTTGCCTTTCGTTTTTTTGAGGAAAATTTTATACGAAACAATCTACCTATATATAGCCAACCTTTTGGAAGTTCCTCACAATTATTAAACTTTTTTGTGAGATTTTTTTTTTTGAGATTAACTAACTAATTTCAATTACATATTTAAATATTTAATTATTAAGTATGTGTAGCGAATCAATATATTTTGATATAAATAACTTTAAATGGCTATTTAGAAACTTAATATTCAAATTAGTACAAATAAAAAAAACAAACTAGTTGCTGTTGTCTTTTCCTTTTAATGCAAGGTTTTGAGCTTCAAACATCTTTTTTTTTGTTTTTTGTTTTGTTAAATATATACAATGATACCCAAATTTAAGCTTCTTTAAATACTGTGTTCGTGTTATATAGTAAAAAATAAAAAGAACGAAATATACATGGCTGTTCATGTTATCATTAGGCTATTTAACATTGTAATCAATACTTTCTAAATTCTTCTCTAATTCATATTCAAAGAAATTCAAATATTGAATGTCAGTTAAAGTACACTCCATAGCCTTTTCATGCAACTGTTTAAACTTATTCATATGAGGAATTATTAAAAATACATTGAAATCTTTATCTTCAGGTCTATCAGAATTTGCATGGAACTCAGGCATGTAATTATTATAGATTTTGCTATTATCTTTACCAGGTTGAGCATCTTCACTATCAATGATATCCAACAATGAAGAAATTTGATACTCTTCTTTAATTTCAAATTCATAGTTTGGATTGGTTCTGTATTTATTATGATCAATTTTATCTTTAACCATTGATAATAATACAGAATTCTTATTTAAATGTTGATTAAGAGTCACTTCACGTTTTTCAAAAAAAGTTAAAAATTCCCACAAATATCCAGTAATTTTTTTAACAGTTTCATCCTCACCCAATTCACCTAAATTGAATTTTGTATAGTCCTTAAAAACTTCTGGCAAGAATCCTCCATACTTAACAAAGAATGAAATTGATTGTGGACGAATTGTCAAAAAAGCCTTAGAGAAACAGATATAAAACATTAATAAAATCATACGAATTGTAGATTGAGATTCGTAATATTGAAAGGGGAGAATTTTAAGCCAATTTCTAACAATATTAAAAGTTATATATTTACTTTCAAAATTCTTTTCATTGTTTCTTAAATTTAAATTGGATAATTGCTCTTCGTAATGAATGCAGTACTTGGTGAATAAGCAAAGCTTTTTGTATTGAATATAAGTTTGTTCATCATTAACGAGCAACGAATGTAAATATTCATTAGCGTTCAATAATTTTAATAAATCATACAAATGATAAAGAATCTTGTAGTTGTAAGCAGGCCAAAGTTGAATTTTCAAAGTTTCCAAGAATTGAAGAATATGTAAACGAATTGAATGGTTTAAATGATCAAATTCATCACGCTCCGTTATTGTTAATTGATCCGAAAAACTTGGATTTGTAACATTTTGATATATTCTTTTACTGTAATCAACTAACAAATTCAAATAAATATCTTTACTCTTAACACAATTTTGCAATGGGAAACTATAACTAACAATAACACAGTGGAATACCCCAATTGAAGCTAAATGGGAATATAACGCTTTAGCATAATGGATATAATCACTGTTGCTATCTAATTTAAAATCCAATATATCGTGACTAGATTCAATTAATTTATTGAATTCATTTAACTTAGAATAGTTTAAATTCTCATAAGAAGCAGCTTTACTTTTATTTTTAGCAAAAAATTTTGTGGCTAGCACAATAATCCCGCTACCAGCAACGTCACCTTCTATTTCTTGTATAAGTTTTCCAAGGTCATACTTACTAAGTTCTTTATTTGAAGGTGAAACTGAAGCACTAGTTGAAGAAGACGCAGAACCTAAATATGAGGATACCAAAGAAGAAGAATCGGTTAATAACGAAGATATACTAGAAGTATCTTCATTTTTAGCTGTCTTTTCATTATTATTTACTGCTACTGTTTTTGAGGCAGCAGCTGTAGTAGTAAGTGGGTTACTAGAATTTGATTTTAATCGTTGAGCTTCTTGAGCATATTTTAAAGCTTTTCTAGCAGATTCATCAAGACCTAAATAAGCACATTTCAATTTAGCACGAATACAATTTCTACATTGAGGTAACTCTTCATCGCATTTAATTCTTCTTTGTTTGCAAGTACCACAACCCAAATGAGAATTTTTATGCCTCTTTCTAGTGATTCGCACTTTCAGTTTATTATTCACAGATTTAAGAGATGCATTAGTAGACAAAGTATTATTGTTGTTAATAATATTATTATTATTTGGAAGTTTCGATTTTTTAACTGGATTAAAATTTTCAAGAGATTGATCTAAATTAAGGTTACTAAGTTTCTTCTTAAGAATTAAATCAGATTTACCTTTTTTAGATTGTCTAGGAGGTAAAGGATTCTTCAAGGCAGAATAAAAACTGATAAAATTATCATCAGAATTTTTATATTTTTGACTTCTCGATGGCATATTATTATTATTGTTGTTAATATTTTGCTGTTGTTGTTGCTGCTGCTGCTGCTCTTGGTTCTTATTCAGAGTATCCATCCGTGATAATAATATTTTGATTTTGTCAGATTTCAATTATAACCCGTGATCGCGATGATATGATGCTTCGATTCTTCGAAAAAAATAGAGGAAAAAAAAAGATTAATTCTCCATATGTAGCTAATTAAAACTATAAGTTAATAAATTATATTATATTATTGCTATTAAAAATATTCTTAATTTTAAATCAATGATTCCAAAAGACAAGAAGAAAGACAGAAGAAAAGAAAAGATGACTTTAGAAGATTTTAAAACAGAGAAAGAAAGAAAAATGTAAAAAATAATTAAAAATATCACTTATATAAATAAATAAAGAAAAACAGTATTTTAGTATTATTATTATTAGCACTTCTATTATCAAGAAAAAGCCTCTCACAGTTTTATATATTTTTTTTTTATTAAAGAAGTTTTTTTTTCTTTCTTTTTTTCTTTTTTTTTTTTTTTTTTTTTTTTTTTTTTTTTTTTTTTTTTTTTTTTTTTTTTTTTTTTTTTTTTTTTTTTTTTTTTTTTTTTTTTTTTTTTTTTTTTTTTTTTTTTTTTTTTTTTTTTTTTTTTTTTTTTTTTTTTTTTTTTTTTTTTTTTTTTTTTTTTTTTTGCTGTTGCTAAAATTTTCTATACAAATTTGAGAATAGAATAAAAAAGAAAGAGGAGGGAAATTTTATTTTACTGTTTATTATTTTTAGGTTTATAATCTATTTCATTATTGTGTATCACTCATTTTAATTCAATTTCCTTTTTAACTTGTATATAGAAACAAAAATCTGTGGTGCAATAACATTTGACTACATTGAAACATATATTATTCGCTACAAGTACTCTAATAACAATTGATAATCAATAAATACTATCACAAAAAAAAAAAAAAAAGAAAGAAAATGAGCAAAGCTGAATGCATCGTACCTTAAAATTACCAATAGAAAGTTAAATTGATTGAATTTCGTAAAATAAAAAAAATTCAACGTTTGATTATCTTTCCTAATTAGGATATTTTATCCCAGGAATATTTTATTGTTTAATTCATATTTTTTTTAATTTACTTGATCAAAATTATAAAGTTTGTATTTTCTTTCTTTAATACCGTTGATAATGTTATTGTTAAAAGGTAATAAATAATAAAAAAGACGATAAGTGAAGACATGCTTATTATTCTTCCCTAGTAATAAAAAGTACTAGACATTATGGTAGTGTATATGCCATAAAAGTTACCTTTTTTTATAGCCCTCTTTAGCAATCTTTAGCAATCATTGGAGTCAATTATACTTTACTAATTGAAAAATTGTGGGAAAAAATCTTTATACATGGCCCTATTTGCAAAATATATACAAATCGAGAAACAAATAAAAATGAAATAATTAATTATAGTGTAGGTATCTAAAGTTAATCTTGGTACAACAATATATACCAATCAAATAAAAGTATTGTGATAACAATATTCTCCAGAAAATAATAACAATAAGAATGATAATAATAATAATAATAATAATTAATATAGGCTATTTATCGTAACAAGACCATAATAATATCTATCACAAGAACTTATAATAAAAAAAAAAAAAAAAAAAAAAAAACAAAGAAAAAAAAAAGAAAATTTAAAAATTCTGTCCCAATCCTTCTAGAAAGATTCACCTAATAATCTGCTAATCTGCGAATTGTTTCTAGTATAAATTTTCAATACAGATATGTTGAGAATGGGTTTGATATTGATTCGATGCATTAATAATTCTCTTCTTCCAGAGCTCGATATTCTTTTATTTTTGCTATTATCTATTGAATTCCACTAACAACAGTAAATAATTTAATTTTTTTTACCAGGTTCCTTTTACTTTACGATTTAAATCTACAGAGGTATATTTTTCCATTATTATAAGCAAAAAAAAAAAAATAAATTAATAATTAATAATTGGTTTATTTGTTTTTGTTTTTGTTTTTCTTTGTTAATTTATTCCTTGCAATCCTTTTCTAACTGCTAAAACTTTATCAACAATAACCGCATCGACACCAGCTTCCATTTCCAATTTAGCATTCTCCGGATTGTTATTCAATGTACCATACGTAAAACAAACCAACCCACTAGCTTTAACAACGCTTGCTAATCTAGGACATTGAACAATTGGCTCAGCTGCACTGACGATCCCTAATAAATTCCATTTCTTTGCAAATCGAATCGCTGCTTGTAATGATATAGTTCTAGCATCAGCCATAATATCAGAGCCTGACTCTGTTAAGAACAAAATTGGAATGCTTGGTTGCTTTAAGGATAACATTATACAAATATCTGGATGGAATGATGAAAAAATCACATTTCTAGTTCCCTTATTATCATATACCACCTTTAACACTGTATCAACCCAATAATTCAACTCAATATTAATTTCTTCCATTTCTTCTTTTTGAGCTTCGTATAACATTGGATATTTACATTCAATATTAAATCCAATATTTTCTGGTAATTTTTTAAACAACTCTACTAGTTGAACAAATGATGACGCAATTGATGATCCTCGACTGTTCCCTTTGAATTTTTGTTCTTTATAAGTTCTAGTAAGTTTCATTCTTTCATCGAAAATCGATGGCAACTCTTCCTCTTCTTCATTATTCCCAATTATAAATTTATCCTCACCTAATTTACTACTATATTGAAAATTAGCAGTATTTGAACGTTGTCTAAATTGACGATTTTGAATTAATATTTGATCATCTAAAGATTTATTTCTATGTCCTGCATGCATTCCAACATGTTGAGAAACTTTACCACCACCATCACCACCATTATGATTAGATAATTGTAAAAATTGTTCAGCTGTCAATTGATACATTGGAATATCTACTCCTGATTCTGCTACTAAGAAATCATGATAAACTACTGGAACATGATCTTTGGTCAATTGAACATCAAATTCAACATAGGAAGCTCCTAAAGATGCCGCGGCAATAAATGATTCAACAGTATTTTCTCCCAACTGCAAAGAGCTTTTCGTATTAAAATTTTTTCCTAAACCACGATGTCCAATAACTCTAGTAGTGATTAAAGTTTTCCAGTAGGATTCATTAATATTTAATGTCATATTTTCATGTTGGAAACTTGAGATGAATAATACTTCAAATTTAATGGTTCCTAATTCCTCTAAAGTATCAGCTTCTAATATTGGAACTTGAACAACATTATTCAAAGAACTTCTATGGGTTCCAACTTTTGAATAAACATTACTCAATAATACAACTGCTCTTCCCAAGACTTTCTTGTGATTACTATTGTTATTATTATTATTATTATGGTTACTGTTAATGTTAATGTTGTTATTGTTGATGCTATTATTGACCTTATGGTAATCTGCTTCTAAACTGTTGTTATAAGAATATGTTGGGACAATATCAAAATAAATTGTCGATTTTCTAGGATTAATTCCATTAGTGAATTTAAAGCTGATTGGTTCAGTGGCAGATCCATGAATATCATCCAATGGTAAATCTAAAATAATTGGTGGTTCTTTAGATAATTCTTTACAACTAATCGAGACTGATAACGCAGTATCTAATTCTGTTGAATGTGCTTTGGATATTGGTACTCTATTAAGTTTAATCGCTGGTGTTTTATCTCTAATATCAGTAGTTCCTAAAGTTAATAATATCATTGAAGAAGTTGATGTTAAAAATTGGTGGCCAAATGATTTAACTGGTTTAGGTGATGTACTTGAAGGTGGTGGGACATTATTATTGGTACTTTTAGTATCAATGCTTTTCTTTAATTCTTTAAATAATTCATTATTTCTATTTTCTAATTCATAATTTAAACTTGGTAATTTATCAATACTGCTAGTACTTGTTTGATCAAGTAATACATCTCTTAGACTAGTTGATGGACCGTCATTAGAGCTTGATTGGTCACTAGATAATTTACGTTCATTACCTTGAGCTGGCTTTAATAATTTATTAATATTAGCACTTTTAGCAAGTTGTAAAGGATCATAATCTATTGGACGTAATAATTCTGCAAGTTTTAAATGACCCCTTAATGATGCATGCTCCATTGGTAACCAACCGCTATCATCAACTTTAGAATATTCACAACCTTTTTCTTTTAATAATTTGCAAGCATCAAAATAGCCCTCAGCAGCAGCAATGAAAATTGGAGTCCATCCAAACGCTGCTTCTTTAATTTCACTATCAGCACCTTTCTCTAGCAAGAATTTGATACATTCTATAGCATGTAATTTTGTAGCAATATACAAGGCAGTTTCTTTAGTATCTTTCTTGAAGAAATTAACATCAATGCCTTTTCTATTAATTAAACAGTTTAGTAATTTTGTTGATTTCAATCTTGTGGCTAATAATAATAATCCAGGGTTAGTCAATGGTGTATTAGCATTCATGGAATTTAATAAAATGTTAGTAGTCAATGGATGATTACCGACCAATGACAAATGCAAAGGAGTTAAATATTCAGAGTCACCCCAAATGTTAACATCATCGATAGCTACTTCATCATCCCATTGATTCCATTTTTGCAAATAGCTGATAATTGTCTTAGTTATATCTTTTAATCCATATTGTGCTGCGTAATGTAATGGAGTTCGTTTATAATTATCCTTTTGAGAAAGACAATATCTTGAAGATGCAGGGATTTTATTCAATATATACTCAAGAGAATTAGAAGAATCTTTAGAATTAACACCATCAGGACCGAATGCTCCTAATAATCTTAAATTAGCTTCAGGAGCGGCTGCTGGAGTAATTGACAATTCACGTTCCATCAAAACACCATTAACTTCTTCATGAGCCGCTGCCGCATCTCCATCAACTTTCAATGTATTAGTTGTTGATGTTGTTGATAATTGTAATTGCAGTTGTTGTCTTTCAATCTCTTTAGCCAATTCTTCTTTAGCGACTATATGTTTACCTAAAGATATAATATGATGATGAAAGAAATTTCTGGCACTGATATCACCTGAATCATTGAAAACTTGAATATAACTTAGAATCTTATCGATACATTTAAAACTTTGATAGATTGCAGCCTTGTTTAGTAAACTAATTAATAATTTATTTGGTGCTAATACTGGGGATTTGAACTCTTTAACAAGTTCTTGAACAAACCCGTCAGAATCATCTTTCTTGAAAAAGTTAACATAGACATTATTAGATGACGGAGTATTATGACCATTATTATTTTCACCAACTTTATCAAGAGCCACTGAAGATAAGGAAGTTGCATAGTTTATACTATTATTACTATTGTTTTTACTGGTATAAATAGATGAGTCAGTTTCATTCATTTGTGGGGATAAATCACTGAGATAACCATTAATTGTTTTCAAAACTGATAAGATTTCAGTTTCATTAGCAAAGCTAAGAGGGAAAATTCTTGACGCCAAATAAGATATTTGTTTATTTGTACCAGTTTTCTTATCTAATTTCTTTAAAATTTTGATAAATCCACGTTTATTCAATTCACCAAACCATTTCAAATTTCTAAAATTAGCCCTCAATTCAATCAAAATCCCAATAATTTCTTCAAATTCTTCTTTATCAAAATCTAAATTATGATCATTTTCACCAATGCTATTATTATTAGTATTGTTATTATTATTATCATTAATGATATTATTATTGTTGATGTTGTAGCTATTAGTATTACTGTAATCCCGATTATTGTTCAAGAGATTGAGATTATTATTATTGATTATTATATTATTACGAGAATCAATTACCACTGAAACTCTTTTCAAACGTCTTTCATATTCAGAAAATTGGAAGTTATAGAAAGAATCAACTTTCTCAATATTACGATCCAATTTGAAGAAGAAAGTCGCTAAATGATTTTGAACTTGCTCACTAGTTAAATTTTTCTCTGATTCATCACCATTACTTAATTCATTTTGTGAACTAACAATTAATTTAATCTGTTGTTTCAATTCCTTATAATTCAAATAATGGAACGTCCATTCCGGAACTTGATGAGTGAGGAATCTATAAAATCAGTTAGTAAAAAAAAAAATTGTGTGGAGAAAAAAATATGAACACATCGGAAAAAAAACAAGACAAATTAAAAATTTCTTGGGATGAGATTATAACGAATGATTTTGCTACTTACGTTTTACCAAACTTCATGATTAATAATTGATAAGTTTCTAATGATTATTTTAATAACGATTATGATGATGATAAAGGAAAAAAATTGGAAAAATATTAAATCTCTATCTAAAATTAGTCAAAACGAGAAAATAAATATAATAATTTCTTTCGTTTTAATAAAAAAAATTTTTTTTTCTTTTTTTTTTTGTTGTTTTATCTTTTTGCCTATCGGACTTTAATCTGTTTAAGACCCAAACAGGAAATTTAAAGAGAAATTGTTGATTCTATTTCCTTCTTTAGGATTTTGCTACTGAATGGAATAAAAGAAATGGAAAGAAATTGAAAAGAAATTGGGAAATAAAATAGAAAAGATGTCCAAAACACCATATATTTATTCATTCTAAACCGAAAGGAAAAGAAAAAAAGGAAAATTTTTTAGATAATATAGAATGAGGTAAAACATCTTTACAATAAGAAGATTAGCATTTAGGCAGGTACACGTGCTGAAAAATCATCTCTTTATTCCACTTGGTTCTTCCTTCCAAAGCTCAAAGAGTTTGTTTCCTCCGATATTCTTGCACATGCACAATTAAACTTATCCCACTTCATGCCATAAGATAACAAGTTTATTGCACGACTGTTGTATACAAATCAAATAATAATTAAAATACTGCAATTATATAATATATAACACTATTTACAAAAATAAAAATTACCCACAAAAATAAATAATAAAATGAAAAAATGAAAAATAAAACCACTCATTCGTCCGGCTGATTAATAGTTTGGTGACAACCGATCTAATTGTACAAGATTTTGTATCTGGAAAGACATGTGTGTGTTAGTAACAAAAAAAAAACAAAAAATGACAACAAAAATAATAGTGAAATACTTACATCTTGGATTGATACAGAAATGAATTGTCTTGCTTCTAATGCAAACCAAACCTTCAACATGCTTAAACCACCCATATCTTGTAATAATTTAACTCCATCTTGAATACTGACTTTTCTCAATATAGGAATTGCACTAATGTTCAAATTTTTGGTTAGTAAAAAAAATCAATACTTTTGTAAAAAAATAGTTAAGGAAAAAAAATTGTAAATTTATTTTAAAAACATTATGTCTTGGGATGTTGGTAATCCTATAACAAATGCCCATACTAACCTTGCAAACAAGTCTAAATTGGAATCCAATTGTCTTCCAATACCTTCTAATAATAAAATTGCCACAATGACATTTACAAAATCAGCTTCCATTTTAACATGGTGCTGTCTAACTATTGACAACATTTTATCTAATAAATCTCCGATACTAACACTACCTAATGTAAATGTTCTTGCTTTAATTGTATCTACTAATTTTTCAACTTTCAATGCAAAGATCTCTTTGTCTATAGCTGTTTCTGGGGTTCTTGATCTTTCAACCATCAATTCTCCTGCCTTGTATCCATCAAACATTGATAGTGCTTGGAACAATTCCAAAAAGTTAACTCTGTCTTGATCATTCAATTCAGTGACTAAACCCGCATCTAAATAGCATACTTCTGGACTATACCCTTGATCATATAATTGTTCAAATGCTCCTAATAATTCCTCTGTAGTTTCAGTGTCTAATTTATCTTCACTTTCCATATTATCGCTATTTCCATTGTTATTGCTACTATTTCTAGTGATGTTGATTAATTTCGTAGTCATTTTTTCCATATCTAAATTAACACTTTTATCATCTTCTGGTGATATTAAACTATTACTATCACTTCTGTAAAATCTGACAAAGATGTTCCCTGGGTGTAAATCACTATGAATGAAATTATCCAAAATTAGCATTTGTAAAAAAGAATCTAAAACCTCATTTGATAATATTCTATTCATTTCAGAAAATTTCCCCTCCTTACTATTCTTCTTAATTGGAGTTGTTTCAGCGACAATTCTGGATAATTCTAATATTGTCAGAATTGGAATTGCATGAATATATTCTTCAACCAATACTCTACGACTAGAGCATTTTAGGTATGGTTTGGGGAATTTAATCATTAAAGTTTTACTGCTGCTACTATAACGTTTCATCAATAAGTTTCTATCAAAATTTTTCTGAAATCTTTCCAAATTGATCCCTTCAATTCTCAAGTCTAACTGTAAATTCATAAAAATTGAGAATTGTGCCACTTCGTCTGGTAATGATAACCATTCCATCGTTGGTATAGCATTAATGATCTCTGCGAAGAAACTCATAATCTTTAAATCTCGATTTATCTTTGATTCTACTCCTGGATGAATTACTTTGATTGCAACCCATTGATTTGCCTCTGGACTCTTATATCTATGTAATGATAATCTTTCTTTAAATTCCTCTATAATACGATCTTTTTGAGTTTGTAAAAATTTTCTTCCTTCCAATTCACTGTTCTTCAAATTTTCAAGCACCCCATTATTACTAATAGTAATTTTTTTTGTGGCAATTTCATTGTCAGCTTCAACAGCAAGTGATTTCTCAACATCGGTGTCAATTTTCTCTAAAGTTTTCTTCTTTAATTTACCAGCATAAACTTGAGCAATCGCACCTACACCCAAAGGAGATTCAATAAATTCTTCAAAAATATCATCAAATTTAGCAATACCAAAACTTTCACATAAAATCCTTTTAGTGGCTCTTAAAGAATGGGGCTTTGAATCTGAATGTAAACTACCTAATTCTTCACATAAATCTTTACTGAAAATATCGTTTCTTGCTGCTGCCCATTGCCCTAACTTAATGAAACTTGGACCTGCAATTTCAATACATTTTTTTAAAAACAAATTCCATAAAAGTTTGCCGTATCTATTATAAGTCCCTGATTTTTTTATTTTGGGACCTATCCAAATCAAAAGTGGGTATACTACCAACACCGGAAGGAAAATCACTGTTAATTCTAAAAATCGTACTACTGTCAATGTTGGTTCTATGATATAATCCTCTGTTAAGAATTTTAATTTATAAAACCATTTGATATAAAATGGACCTTCCAATTTCTCTTTTCTATAATTCTTCTCTTCTACTTCCAATTCATCTTGTGATGCCATATATAACCCCATTTCAAAAGTTTCAGCATTCCCAGAAGTATGTGTTACGTCTAAAATAGTCAGAGTATAATTAATTGGCGAATCGTTCTTGATAACATTGAAATTTTTATCACCCCATAATAATAATGAAGCTGAAGTTGCAGTGCCTGTTGCAATCACTCCCATAAGTACTATCCGAAAATAATTAACATTCTGAGAATAGCTACCGTAATTATTATTGTTGCTATTACAACTAAATGTTGCTATATTTTTAAACTGTTTTGGCCTTATTATGACATTATTAATACTTCCTATAAAGTAACCTCCTCTCAGGATATTGCATGATGGCACAATTACACCTCTGAGGAATGGTTTATTGAAAGCACCCCACATTGAAATATAGCTTACTTTTATTTATTTTATTTTATTTATTTTTCCCTGCAATGTACTGCTAATGGCTTTTATACAATAACTATTAAGCCAAGTATCCAAGTATTCAAGTGAAAAATAAAGAAAAAAAAGTCGAATAATCAATATAAGTGTTTCTAACGTCTGGATATATATATTCAATAAAGCACAATTGCAAGATGTAAAAGATAAAAATATTATGATGGAAATTTTCTAAGTTTGCTTTTTTTCATATTTTTTTTTTTTTTTCGTGATATTCAGCAGTTTCGCCTATAAAATATTAGTGATTATATAGTGAAAAGGTGTTAAAAAGATTCAAATATTAAACATACCTTGATCAATAAAAGCAGCAAATAATATATAATTATTATTTATATTGATTTATTTTCCAAATAATAATCATCATAATGCCGATAATATATTGAAGAATATCATTGAACTAAATTAGCGGACTGAATAGCCATTATACACCCATTTTAATGGTATATAAAATTTTTAATTTACCCTATGAGATGGGTATTTTCAATATTTAAAATTTTTTTTATTTTTTAAGTTTAAAAAAAAAAATTTTTTTGTTTTTTTTTTTTTTGTGAAAAAATTTTTTTGATATAAAAACTTATCTATTTCCTAAAAATTTTATCTCTTTTATCTTTGTAAATAAAAATTCATTCTTATTTCTTTAATTATTAATTATCATTTGATAGCTTCAGATATACTTATATTTTGAATAATACATTAATAACAAAACTAATATAATTGACGATGTCTTATAATAGAGATTCTGGTTACAACGCAGGTAGAAATAACGGTGGTGGTTTTGATAGAGATAGAAATGGTGGTGGTTTCGGTAGCAGAAACGGCGGTGGTTTTGATAGAGGTAGAAATGGTGGTGGTTTCGACAGAGGTGGAAATGGTGGTAGAGGTGGTAGAAACGGTGGTGGTAGAGGTTTTGGTGGTCAATATGGCGATGACCAATTTGGTAGAGGTTTAGAAAAACAAGAATGGAATTTAGATGCTTTACCAAAATTCGAAAAAAATTTTTATGAAGAATTGCCATCTGTTGCTAACAGATCTGACGCTGATGTTCAAAAGTTCCGTGATGAAAACGAAATGACTATCTATGGACATGATATCCCAAAACCAGTTACTACTTTCGATGAAGTTGGATTCCCAGATTACGTTTTAGACGAAATTAAACAATGTGGTTTCCCAACTCCAACAGGAATTCAATGTCAAGGTTGGCCAATGGCTTTATCTGGTAGAGATATGATTGGTATTGCTGCAACTGGTTCTGGTAAAACTTTAGCTTATATCTTACCAGGTATTGTTCATATTAATGCTCAACCTTTATTACAAAGAGGTGACGGCCCAATTGTTCTTGTTTTGGCTCCAACCAGAGAATTGGCTGTTCAAATTAAAGAAGAATGTTCTAAATTTGGTCACTCCTCCAGAATCAGAAATACTTGTGTTTATGGTGGTGCTCCAAAAGGTCCACAAATTAGAGATTTAGCTAGAGGTTCTGAAATTGTCATTGCTACTCCAGGTAGATTGATTGATTTATTAGAGCAAAGAAAGACTAACTTAAGAAGAGTTACTTACTTAGTTCTTGATGAAGCTGATAGAATGTTAGATATGGGTTTTGAACCACAAATTAGAAAGATTATTGACCAAATAAGACCTGATAGACAAACTTTAATGTGGTCTGCTACTTGGCCAAAAACTGTTCAAAGTTTGGCTCATGATTATTTAAAGGATTACATTCAAGTTACTATTGGTTCTTTAGAATTATCTGCTTCTCATAATATCACTCAAATTGTTGATGTTGTGAGTGAATACGAAAAGAGAGATAAATTAATTCAAGAATTGACCAAAGCCCATGACCAAAACACTGATCCAAAAGTTTTGGTTTTCGCTTCTACTAAAAGAACATGTGATGATATTACTAGTTACTTAAGACAAGAAGGTTGGGCTGCCTTAGCTATTCATGGTGACAAACAACAATCTGAAAGAGATTGGGTTTTAGACCAATTCAGAACTAATCAAAATAATATTATGGTGGCAACTGATGTAGCTGCTCGTGGTATTGGTAAGTATTTTTAATTTTTTTTTTGTTTTATTTTATTATTATTGTTTCAATTCGGGTGAATTTTTTTAACTATATTTTAGGGATCCATCTTAATGGTTGAACTTTTAAATCATGGTTTATTTCAGGCTTTGAATATTACTTGCCGGACAAGTATTTTTTCATCATCTACATATTACTATGAGTCTACTATTTTTTTATTAACACTTTTTCTTGTATAGAAAGGATTCACTAATCCTTTTTATATTAATCAAGAATTCATTTAGGAGGGTACTTACTATATTGGAGAAACAAGTAAAAGAAAGGAAAGTCATGGAGTATGAAGGTTGACTAAAAGAATCGCATTCAATTTCAATTCTATTATGTATCATATTTCATTCAATTTCAATTATACTATTATTACGGTGTTATTACATATGTGATTTTAAAATACTTAGCTTTCTTTTCTTTTTTTGTTCTTCAATCATGTTATTTAAAAATTAAAAGAAAAAAAATATTGTGTGTTTTTTTAGTTTTGTTTGATGATATCTATTGGATAAAACTTTGTAGGTTTTTCCAATTATCTGAAAATTAAAACTAAAAGAAAAAAGAAAAAGATATTATTTTATCAAGCTTTTTTTGTTTCAATGATGAGAATGAGTGAAAAGAATCTTCTGATTTTAATAGGAGGATTTTTTTTCTCGTTTATTTACCATTGTGATATAACTGATTAGTGCGATTGATTTAAAATACAAAAAGAAGGAATAAAAATAAGCAAAAAGGAATAAAAGTATGAATTCATTTGAATAATACAATAGATATTACTAAGAATTTATTTCAAAATGTATTTTGTCTTACATTTTGTTTAAAATTTTCAATGTTTGTTGTATAAATAATGTTTTTTTTATATTTGTCAAATTTCTTTTTCTTTAGTTTCTTTTTTAGTTTTAAATTTTAATTAATATAGAATAAACACACTTTTAATTTCTTTTAACTTTACTCTCTTATTGGATTGATCATGGTTACTTTCTTGATGAGAAAAGTAGTAGATTTTGAGATCCTTACTGTAGTTTTTTTTTTACTAAGTCATAATTGGCTGTGATTTTCCATTTATTGCTTTTTTTAATACATTTTTTCTTTTTTCTTAGCAAGAATTTCCATACTAACAAATTATAATTCCTATAGATGTTAAAGGTATTAACGTTGTCGTTAACTTTGATATGCCTGGTAATATCGAAGATTACGTTCACAGAATTGGTAGAACTGGTAGAGGTGGTTCTACTGGTACTGCTATTTCTTTCTTTACTGATGCTAATGCTAAATTAGGAAGAGATTTAATCCAAATTATGACTGAAGCTAATCAAGAAATTCCAGAAGCTTTGTCTCGTTTCGGTGGCCGTGGTGGCCGTGGTGGTTTCGGTGGCCGTGGTGGCCGTGGTGGTTTCGGTGGCCGTGGTGGTCGTGGTGGTCGTGGTGGCCGTGGTGGCCGTGGTGGCCGTGGTTTCGGTCGTGGAGGTTTTGGCGGTCGTCGTTAAGCCTGCTAACTGCATTTAAAACTACCTATAACATTTTTCTTCCTTGAATCATTATCTTTTTATATTAATTTATTTAGCTTTATGTACGTATATTGCTAATATTTTTCCGGAGTTTTATTGATATTCTTTTATTATAATATTCTTTGTACACTGTATTCTAATATCGAGTATGCGTTGATCATTATGCTTTGCATAATAGTGCATATTTCTTTATAATTTTTTTTTCTTAGCCCAATTTCTTTTAGCAAAATGTAAACAAAAAGTCTTTTGATTTGATTCTCTTTGAATCACTATCATTAAATTGAAAATATGATAATACACATCAATAATAAGAGCAAGAATAATATAATAATAAAATGGAAAAAGAGAATAGAAAGGATAAATTCCCTAGAAAAGGTAGAAAAAAAGATGCTATAGAGCAATTCATTGGATCAAATCAAATTATTGTCAAATCAGGTTTGTCACAATTACGATACATGATATTAGTAGATGGGTTAAACATACCAGATGGCTATGATATGTGCCCATATAGGGTTTACGTTTGGTCAATTTTGTTAAAGGTTGAAGCATTGCTGACAGGCCTGTATTTAGAACTTGTTAGCAATGGGCCACCTCAATGTTACTCAAAAATAAGGAATGATACGTTTAGAACATTAACCAAAGATGAATCCTTCAGCCAGAAAGTATCAGAGGACTCTTTGATCAGAATACTTTCAGCATTTGCATGGGTTCAAGAAATAAAGAAGCAAAAAAATATGGGATACAGTTCAAGAAGTAATGCTGGCACTAATAATGACAGTGACATGAAACCATCATCTTATGTGCAGGGAATGAATATATTAGCAGCACCTTTTTTATACATTTCAAAGAGTGAACCAGAGGCATTTTCATTATTCCATGCCCTTTTAACCAAGAGAATACCATTATATGTTACACCAACATTAGAAGGTGTTCATGTTGGGGCTGAGTTGGTAGATATAATATTAAAGATAATAGATCCGAAACTTCATAAGTTCCTTGTTTCAAAGTTATTAAAACCTGAAATGTATGCTTTCCCTTCTGTATTGACTTTATCAACATGTACACCTCCATTGAATGAGGTATTGGTTTTATGGGATTTCTTATTTGCATACGGTTGCCATATGAATATTTTATTAATTGTGGCTCAATTAATTTTAATGCGTTCGAAATTATTAGATTCAAATTCTCCAATGTCACATTTAAGAAATTTCCCGCCATTGAAAGCCCAAGAAACTATTAAATTGGCAATCAGTTTTGTTGCTAAACTTGATGATAAATTATATGATCTCCTAGTACGTCACGCTTTTGACCCCAGAGTTAAAGCTGATCTTCAAAAATACACTTCATCACTTTAAATATGATCAATCACTCTGAGTTGTATATAATTATAAATATCGTTATTACATATTATAGTATCAAGTAAACTTTTCATGATTATGTGTTTTTCTCGACTACATATTGTAATATTTATGAGAATGAAAGTTTTCAAGTATGCATATATTACCACATAGGGTATTAAATAGTAATTTTTTTTTTTTTTATATTTTTATTTTTATTTTTTCTACTATATTTTAATCTTTTTTGTTTGAATATTGTCAGAAGAATCATCTTTTATTTTGTAGCAATTTTTATTATTCTTCTTTTTTGAAGGTTTATTAGGTTTTGATGATTCTTTATTTGAATTATCAGTTTCCTTCTCATCAGCAGGAATTTCTAAACAGTTGAAAATCTCTTGTAATTTGGATGCATCAGTAATGTTATTACCAATCTCATTGAAATTTATAAGCATACCATCAAAGGCTAATTCTATTTTCATTGTAGGTTCACCATTTGAATAATGTTTAAGTAATACTGTTAAATCTTGCATTCTGGAGTATCTTTGACTAAAATGAGTTAATACTAATTTTTCAGCATTCATATCTTGGCCAACTTTAATTGCTTCAGAAGTGGTCGAATGTTTCTTCGCTACGGCCAGTTCTTGAAGCTCATCTTCTAAAGTAGCTTCATGAATTAAAATATTTGATCCCTTGCCAATTTTAACAAAAGCATCTGTAGGTCTTGTATCTCCTGAGTAACTTATCTTCATTGAAGAATCTGTTGAATTTGTAAGATTAAAATCAATGCATATAGAGTAGGACCAACGGCAATGAAGAGCTCTACAAGTTTTTATGTTATTTATGTCAAGGTATTGATATAATGCATGCAAGTCTTTAGTATCTATTGCATTATTGATATTTGACACTTTGACATTTGAGAGTTTACTTTTAACTGTTTCCATTTCAGTAGATGTAATATTTTTAGAAATACATTCGTTGAAAATATCAGCTGGTTCTGGTTCAGACATTTTCTTCCCTTGCAAGAAATTTTCGCAAGATATAAATTTGACATGTTTTTGATATTTGGCTCTATTCACGGTATCAATGGATTTCAACTCGTTCAAAAAGAAATTATATTTAGTAGGGGCAATAATATATAATTTTCTATCATTATTTTTATTGATGTCACACCATTTATCAATTAATGACATTATACCAAGATGATGGTCAGCATGTAAATGACTTAAATAAATAAGTTTTAACTCTTTTCCAAATATTTCTTGTATTTCTGAGGTTGTGTACATTCTTTGTATAGTACCGATTGTGTTTTCACCAGCATCCAAAATAACAGATGTAAACTTGACGGAATTATTTTCGTCTAAATGTGGAACTCTCACTATTGTTGAGACAACGTTTCTTCGAGGAGATGGTAACGCAGACCCCGTACCTAACGTTACGATCTGTACTTTCTCTTTCAAATCCAAATTTTCATTAGTAATTGAATTACTGTTATTTAATATTAAAGCATTAGATTTTGATATATCATTTGTGTTTTGCATAAAGTCCGAAATTGCACTCTGTTTAGTATTGTTGACAATTTCAGGAACGTTATTATCAAATTCTTTGCCCCAAAATTCAGTGTCATTGAATTTGTTATCTAAAATTGATTTTGGAAGTTTTACCAGAGGTTTATGCATAAAAAGTTGACCCTTGTTAAGTGGTGCAATATCAATGGAAGAAAAAGTTTCTTTATTGTTGGAAATCCAGTTCTCAAACAAAGTTTTACTATTGAATAAAGGTAACCTATAATTATCGGGCTTGACAGTTCTGAGAACTAATGTATTTATAGCTGATTTTTTGAAATTGATTGCATTAGCGCATACCAACTCATGAGAAATAATATGTTTTGGATTTCCATAGAAGGAATCTAATTTTTTAATCAATTTAGGTAAAACTTGATTATTTAGGAGATCAATCAGTGAATTAACAAAATAGTAAACTAGGCAAATTTTGCCCTTATTTAATTTTTCAGGGTAGTTATTGACAATATCGTTCAAATTTTGTGTTGATGAAATATCCAAAACCATAATGCTTTCAAAAAACATCGGTGGATCCATAACTTGATCTGGTGTTACAACATTACCATCAGGTGTAGTTATTGATTCCCCATTTGTTAACCTAGAAAAATCTTTTCCGGGTTTGACACCAAGTTCTATTGCCTTTTTTGGAGTAAATTTACCACGCTTAGGAGCAAAATCTATAATATAATTGTATGACTCTTTCATTGTTTTCTCGGTTAATATACTATTTGCTTCAGGGAGTTTAACATGTAAAAATGGCGATGAAAAATCAGGATCAGTTTTTGAAAATTCTGTAAGTTCTTCTTGAGTCATAGTAGTCTTTTTATTCGGGGCATTTTCAGGTTCAGATAATGGAAACATCTTTAAAATTATATTACCCAAAAACTTATTCGCACGTTCAAGTAAACTTTCATCTTCTAGTGGAGGTGTTATTATAGAAGAAGAGTCATTATCAGAGATATTAAATGATTTAACAGTAATACTTGAATCTCTGAAGACAATATTCTCATCATTATTTTTGCCATCATTAATGATGCAATTTAAATCTATCCCTTTTCTGAAGACAAAAAATCTCCAGTTTGACACAAAAAATGAAAGTAATAAATTCCCATAATATAAATTTAAATTTTTAACACCTTGATCAGCAATACTCAAAATTAACCCAGGGAGACCAGATATTTTAGACCAATTCATAGAACCAGTTAAAAACAATCCTTGAATTTTGCCTAACTTTACTGAATTTTCATTTATGACTCTTTGTGTTCCTTCTGAAATATCGCCAATGAAATAACGAGTCCCATGTATGGTTCGAATGCAAATTAAAGATCCATCAGTATCCTTAGTAGGATGGTATACCGTACTAATTTCATACATTGAAGACGGTACTATTTTTTTGTTTGCCTTACTATTTTTATTATTTATCAAAATATTATTATTATTTTTTGAAATTAACTCTGACCTAGTTATATTATTGTAATTATAATTATTTGTTCGAGATATTAACGCAGCCGAATAACTTTTAAGCTTCCTTAGCATTTATGAAAAGATCCAGAAAAAGAAATTAAGTAAAGGAGAAAAAAAAGTTTATGTGATTATTATTTAACATATATATTATCTTCGGCTCATTATATTTTCCCTTTGTTTTTTGTCCCAAAATAATAAAAGAATATAAGTATAAATATTAAATTGATTGTCAGTATTTTGATCTGTTTCGATATAGTAATCACTGAAAATTCAATCAAAAAAAAATTTTTTTTTTGTAGATGCTTTCAAAAAAATAAGTTTGGTTAGTAATTATAATGCATTTTTATTCTTCTTTTGTAATTCTATTCAATACAGTTCGCTCCACTTATAATATCAGTTAATATATGATTAGATAAAGATACTCAGTAAATAAAAATTGAAACATCTATAAGATTAGTGCATAATGTAATTATAGTATTTCGTTTTCTTTAATTTATAATAACGTAGTTTTGTCAATTGTTGTAATTTCAGGATAATCTTCCAACTTAATAGTTACTTTTCTCTGTATCTGATTCGCGAAAAATATTTTTTGAAAGTATTAATTTAGCAAAATAAAATAAAAATCTTTTTCGCGTTTTTTTTTATTTTTATTTTATCAATATAACAGTATCAACTGTTTGTATAGCTTTCCGATCAATATAATAATATAGATAATAGATGATTATTAGTAGCCTAGAAAATGACTGAATCAGAATCAAGAGTTATTAAACGTCAAAAATCTATAGTGCCTCGTGATTATGATAAGCATGAAGATTTTACTGTAAAGTATGGTGATAGAAACTACCATAATCAATACTTCAAAGTATATCTGAAGAGATTAAATGATCTTAGGCCAAGAGTACATAAATTTGCTAATAAAAAATGGGACCATAAAAAAATTAATGGCGTACAAGTGCATCATTCTGAGAAAATATTAGATATAAAGAACAATATACCATGTTGGGTTATTGGATTGACTTATTGTGAAATGCAATACAAACCAAATATTTTAGATGATGTAGCCATTGGAGCTTATGGGGTACCACCACCTAATAAGCCAGCATATTCAGATCCAGATAGTGATATATTTTTATTGGAAGATGAATCTGGTAGAGTTCAATTAAGTGGCGATTTGATTAAGAAAAGTATATTTGTAACAGGTAATGTGATTGGAATATTAGGTATTGAATTAGAAGCTGGTCAATTTGAGATTCTTGATGTTATATATCCAGAAGCTGCACCACAAATTGAAAGACCATTATCATCAAAGAGTACTAAGCATAATAAAGTTGCATTAGTATCAGGATTAAGTATTAATCCTAATGCAAACTATAAACCAATGAAATTAGAACTTTTAAAAGAATTTTTGTCAGGAGAATTATTAAATGATAATAATAATGAAGAAATAGTATCTAGTATTACAAGATTAATAATATGTGGTAATTCTACGAAGACAATTACGCTCACACATACTAATGATGCTCAAAAATTTTATGGTACAAGAACTACATCAAAATATGATCCAGAAGCGTTGAAATTTTTAGATGATTTTATTTATGAATTGCTATCATCAATCCCTGTTGATTTTATGCCAGGAAGAACTGATCCAGCCGAATTAACTATGCCTCAACAACCAATTCATTCAATTTTCTTTAAAAAATGTAAACAATTCAAAGGAGCAGATGAATTATTTAGACGAGTTACAAATCCTTTTTGGTTTGATATTGATGGTGCAAGAATTTTAGGAACTTCAGGTCAAAGCATTAACGATTTATTAAAATATTTATTACCGTTTGATAAAAAAGAGACTTTAGAAGAAGACGAAAAATTAAGGTCAAAATTAATAGAAGCTAGTATTCTTTGGCAAAATATTATTCCATCATGTCCAGATACTTTATGGTCATATCCATTTGAGGATAGTGATCCATTCACTTTAGACGAAACCCCACATGTATATTTTGTATCAAATCAACCAAAGTACCAATCAAAGGTAATTGAACTTCCTACTTGTGAGGGGGGATTCTATTCTGTGCGGATCATTTCTATCCCTAAATTCATAGAAACTGGACAGATTGTTCTTTTAGATACAGTTGATTTAACAACTGAACTTATCACAATTGCTTGATATACTTAATTAACTAATAAACATATATTTGAAGTTTATAATTATTATTATTATTATTATTATTATTATTATTATTATTATTATTATTATTATTATTATTATTATGTATTATTCTTCCCATTTTTATTTTTTTTCATTTTTTTTTTATTTTTTTTTCACTTTTTTTTAGTAATAAAATTACTTTCTTTTGCCTGGCATCCGAACTTGATAATAATCCGAACTTGATTAAAAAAAGAAATTTTTCAGTGATAAAAAAATTTTTTTTTTTCTTCTGAAAACAAAAAACAAAAAATCTTAATAATTATAGAATATTTTGATTAAAGTTGCAATTAATATCAGAAAAACCCAAGTATCAATTTGTCTTATATTTTAAGCAGAGGTCAATAATCATAGAAAAGACTTTTTTTTTAAGCATATTAATTATAATAAAGAATTATACCAATATTAATTAGTAATGTGGCAAGCTATATCAAAGAATGCTGTTTCACGTCCTATGACAGGAATAATAGCATCAGCCATAAAGTCACAACAAAATAATATATCCAATATTTTAATCAATAACGTCAAGAGAGCTACCTTCAACAAAAGAATGTTTTCAAGTTCTCTTATATCTCAACATGGTCATCTACATAAGCCAAAGCCTGGTGAAGAACTTCACATCACATTCATAACAAAAGATGGAACGCAGCATACATATGAAGTTGCTGAAGGTGACTCAATATTGGATATTGCTCAATCCAATGATTTAGATATGGAAGGTGCTTGTGGTGGCTCATGTGCATGTTCTACTTGTCATATCATTGTTGACCCGGCTTTCTATGATGCAATTCCTGAACCTAGTGATGATGAGAATGATATGTTGGATTTAGCATTTGGTTTAACCGAAACATCTAGATTAGGATGTCAAATCAAAATGAATAAAGATATTGATGGTATTAGAGTTGCATTACCAGCAATGACAAGAAACTTACAAAACAAAGACTTCAAATAGTTGTACATATTTATGTATATATTTCACCTCTTTTTTTATCAAATATTTCCACCTCTTGTATTTATAGTCATATTTTTATCCTTTTTTTTTTCTTTAATTATTATTTATTTTTAATAGAGGTATATATGTATTTGAATATAATTATATATAATAATAATGATAACACATTTTACATATTTTTAAAATTACAGTATGATAGTGTATTTAGTTATTTACATTTGTTATATATCCATATCAGATAATGGTGGTAGTGTTTCTAATCTTTAATTTTTTCATTGGAGCACCACCAGCAACGTTTACATGTTTACCATAGGAATCATCAGCTCCGAATTTTGCGAACTTGAAAGTTCTATGTTCAGGCTTAGCACCAATTCTATCTAAAAATTTTTCAGATAATTCAGGCATAATTGGTTTTAAAAGAATTGCAGATACTCTTGCTGCTTCTATTGATGTATATAGCACGGCATCAACTTTTGTTTCATCGTCGGAATATTTCCATGGTTCACCTAATTGGAATAATGCATTTCCTTGATTAATAACATTCCATATATCGTTAATAGCAGTAGTTGTTGCGAATTTAGTCATATGAGAATCTAATCTAGTAGCTAATCCATTAATATTATTTATTAATTTACTACATTTATCATGAAGTTCTTTTGAACCTGAATAAGAAATTTTTAACGATTCTAATACATCATTTTTTGATTTTCCTGAATATTTTTTAACTGATCTTTCAATATTAAATTTTGGTCCACAGCATCTCATAATTAAATTTGCTATTTTACTCATTATATTAGTTCTGCAATAATACAATCTCTGTTCACTAAAGTCACCATCACTTTCCAATACAGAATTTTCACATAAAAAGAATCTTAAAATATCAGTACCATAATATTGAGCCATTAATATTGGATCAACGACATTCCCTAAGGATTTACTCATTTTAGTTCCTTGAGATAAAAAGTGGCCATGTACCACTAATTGATTAGGTATTGGTATACCAGCAGCTATTAAAAATGAAGGCCAGTAAATAGCATGGAATCTGACAATATCTTTCCCAATTAAATGAGTAGCAGGCCATATGTTGTTTTCAGGAGGAATGAATGATACATTGTCACTACTAGAAGGCCATGGAAAACCTGCGCTGGTAAGATAATTAACAAGAGCATCAACCCAAACATAAATTGTTTGTGAATCATCACCTGGAACTCTAATCCCCCATTTCAAACGAGAAGACGGTCTTGATATACTAAGATCATCGAGTTTACCATTGGTCTCTAATTCTTTAATAAGTTCTAATTGTTTAGATCTTGGTATAATAAATTTATCATTAGTCTTTAGGATATTTAAAAGATCATCATAAAACTGAGACAATTTGAAAAAATAATTCTTCTCATTTTGATATATCACTTCTTTCCCAGTTTCTTTTGAAACTTTTATGGTTTTCTTAGTCTTTGGATCGGTATAATCTTCAATTTGAGTCTCTGGGTAAAAAGTTTCATCAGATATACAATACCACCCATGATGCTCACCTACATAAATATAGCCCTTATTCTTAAGAATATTCCAAAAAGCTTTAACTGTCTCCATGTGGTCTTTGTCAGTAGTTCTGATGAATCTATCATATTTGATATTACACACAGAAGCTAATTTTTTGAAAGTTTCTGACAATGCATCAACGAATTTTTTCGGTTCTTGATTGTATTTCTCTGCAGCAGCTTGAACTTTTAGACCATGTTCATCTGTACCTGTAGTCATATAACTAGGCTCCCCTTTAAGTAATTCCCATCTATTTCGAACGTCACATAATAACATTGAATATAAATGGCCTAAATGTGGAGCAGCATTAACATAGAATATTGGTGTGGAAATATAGAATGGTTTCTTGGCACTTAGATTTCTCTTAAAAAGAATTCTACCCAATGAAATGCATCTTCTTTGTGTCAAACCCTTCATCACTAATTTGATTGTGTTTGTTTGTTTGTTTGTTTTTATTTTCCTTCTTTATATAAAATGATATATTAATCAAACTCTTCCATCCTATTTTTTTTTTTCACTTTTTTCAAAATTTTTTTTTTTCACTTTTTTCAAAATTTTTTTTTTTTTAGAATTCTCGCATGATTAATCCGTCTATATCAAATAATTTCCAAGAGCCTTGAAACAGTATAGTTGGTACAATTGAATTAGATATAGAACAAATTTGTTTTTTATAAAAAATAAAATTATTAATGATACTTAGTTAATATATTTTTATGATAAACCTGTGTTTATTATTGCGATAAGTCTTATTAAGGCTAATTGACACGTGATATGAGCAGGCGCATAACATATATATAAATGATTTATGGTAGCTATCTATCTTTCTACATACTTTATATATCTTAGAGGTGTATTATACCATCTTGTGTTAATATTGTTACTAATGATTTATTATTAATAGTCTTTAAAAATTTTTTTTTTTTTTTTTTTAAGTTAATTCAATTTATGTAAATCCCAGATGGTATTATTTAAATTTATAGAGTTAGTAATTAAATTGAAAAGAAATCAATCAACTGATACGATATACTAATTATTTTCTAATTTATGAAATTTAAATAACTACTTTACTTCTTTCTCCAAGATAAAGATGCTTTCATAACTGCATGATGAAAAGATGAATATGCATGATATAAATTAATTACACAAATGGAAAATAACAGAGAGACAAAAAGAAAATAGCATTTAATTCGAAAGATTCAACAAATACATAAAACAAATAACAAGAAAAATAGAAGTTATAAATTAAATTCGTTTTTAAATTTTAATCAGCGAATTATCATTATATTCCAATTGACCAGCTTGTTGAATAAGTTTTTGCTTTTCAACTTCAGACTTTTTTTCTTTCTTTCCAAGTAGCCAATATTTATAATTAAGCTTTTTCTTGATAGAACCAAAAGTTGTACCCTTTTGACAAAATGGCAAATGGCCATGTTTTTCTTCATAAAGCATGAATGCAATAACTAAAATTAATGACAACCAGTAAACATTGTAACTAATAACTGAACCATAAGTACCGGTATTTTGCCATCCCAATATAGAATTGAAAACATCCCATCCATTATCTGTTAATGGATTGCAACAGTTAACATGCCATACAGTTTTGGAAATATCATATGACCCCGGACCAGACCCTGATTCAGCCGCATCACCACCGGTTAAAAGATTAAAATGGTAATTTTCAAAAAACCATACACCTCTGGAGAGTAGGCCCGCAGAAATTAAGTATAAAATGGAAGTAGAAATAATTAAAAATACTTGTAATGAAGAAGTTGAACCCCAAAAGTACATACCATACCCAACAGTGCAACCACAAATGAGACCAACAATAACGGGGATTGGAAAAGCAGTTGCTGGAGTACCTAAACCAACACCGCCAACAAACACTACAGCTTCCATACCTTCTCTTAAAGTAGTAATAAATGGAAGAATAAACATACTGTATTTCTTAGTTATTCCACCAAATGAAAATTTCTTTTTTTTGTTTTTATTATCAACTAAAGCTTCTGCAAGTTTTATTCTCCATTTTTCCTGCATTTTTTGAATTCTTAGCATAGTGATACCCATTAATGATATTAATATTGTAGCGATAATACAAAAGATACCTTCCCATAGATCTTCGGACTTTGACCAAAGATCAGATCCTAAAGAATAGAAAACACCAATAAAAGTACCACCAATAATTAAACAAACAAAAATACCACAAAATGCACCAACCCATACTTGGCGACGGAGCTTTTTATAAACAGCCTTTTGAAGGTTTAGTTTATCTATATCAATGGTTTCATCTTCTTCTTCATTATCATAATTAGTTGCCTCATTCAGATTTGAAATGCTTTCAATATCAATAGTGTCATCATTATTTGTAGTCTTGGTAGTAATGTCACTATTATTTTCTGCAGAAAGACAAGAAGGTACTCTTTCAACGATTTCTCGTTCAGCACCGTTATTATTTTTAGAATTACTTTTAGTACAATTTTTTTCAACGTTATTTTCAGGGTCCGGAGAAGGATTAGAAATGGTAGTCAAAGGATAGTCACAACTGCTGATGTTTTTAAATTCTTGATCTTGATAACCATCTTTCTCTTTTAACTTATTTTCGTTTTTAGTTATAGAATCACCCATACTTTGCTTTAAAAAAGCTAACAAGACTGACACAACTATAACAGCTTCTAATGTTTCTCTTAAGATGACAAAAAAAATAGTAACACTGAAATATTTATTATCATTCGCCATTTTGCTCGGAGTGTTTTTTTGAAGAATTTATCAGAACTTAATTCAATTAAATATATATGTTTTCATGAAAAGAAAAAACAAAAAGAAAGAATGCTGAATGTTGAAAATAGAATAGAATACATAATTATATATAGAAATGCTGCTCAATATATAATGAAATAAAAAATTGTCACAAAGAGAATTTTTTTCAATAACCAATAAAAAACCAGACAAAAAAAAGCAATACTGAGCTTCAAAAAAAAGTTTTTTGAATAGAACAATAATAATAATAGATAGATAATAGACAATATCGGATCTTTTTCTATTATTTTCGAGTTATTGTTAAATGCGTCTCGATTATTAGATGATGTACGCACAATACAAGGGCATTTCATATATATATATATATATATATATATAATAATAATAATAATAATAATAATAATACAAAAAAAAAAAAAGAAAAAGAAAAAGAAATAGAAAGAGAAAAAAGATAGTTTACAGTACCGTAAATCAATTAGCAATCATTGATATGAGTAAATATTTTAACTACTATTAATTCTTTCAAGAAAGCTTACTAGTATTTGCTGTACATGTATATCTTCCTCGAAGATAATTACAGTGAATTTTTCTTTTCTAAAGCCACTGCAAAATTTTACATACATAAAATGATGCACTGATGTATTTCATACTATAATAATGCAATATATTTTTGAACATGAAAGTGGATTAAGCGCCGACATAAAATTAATTACAAAAACATATTTTTTTAAATATTAGTTTATTATTTTAATATTTATTTCTTAAATTATCATCAAAATAATTATTTATTAATTTTACTATTTATATTTTATTGATTATTAAAAAATTATTTGCCTTTTCTTGATTAAAAGATGTCTGATAGGCCTGTTAAGAAATTGGTTAAACAACAACTAGTGAATAATAGAGAATCTTTTCATAAAATGATTAAAAAAATTAATAGTAATATTGTAATTGGTGTATCTGGTGATTCTGAAAGAGAACCTTTATTACCAGTATACAATAAAAATTATCAATCCGCTAATGGTAGCAAAAGTACGTCATTGTTCAATGACGATGACGATGATTATGATTATAGAAATGGTGACAATGAGGATGATAATAAAAAAGGTAATTCACAAAAAAAGCCCGAGCCACTTAAAAATGAAGGTGGGTGTGTTGAAGCAGATGACACTATCTCCGGCCCAACAAATGACAACGGGGAGAATGAAAATGAAAATGATTGTGAAACTGAGCCGCTTGTACCACACGATAGCGAACCTGATTTAGAAGCTGGTCCTGATAGAACTACTGGTAACGGTGGGGAGAATCCTTTGGATTTACTTTATCCACCATGGTGGGATAGATTGCCACAACCGTTAAAAAATATCGTTTTGCAATATCAATCTTATTTATTATGGGCTTTTTTCACTACAATTATCTTATTGATTATTGTTTTATGGAGTACTGGTAATATGAGATTTGTCCCATCTGTTGTTAAATATTCTTTTTGCTTTTTATTTGGAGGTAATTTCCCAAAAGTTTGTTCTAAATGATAAATATTATTGTATTCGTATATCGTTAAAGTATATATGTTATATGTTATATATTATATATTATATATTATATATTATATATTATGTTAATTGAAATGGTTATTTTGTCATTTGAATATTTTATTTTATTTTATTTTATTTTATTTTATTTTATTTTATTTTATTTTATTTTATTTTATTCTATTTAAAAGTTTCGGAAGTTTGAAAAAAGAGCTGATTGAGACCCACAATTAGAATTTTCATAATATAAGTGAGCTTGAGGTAACCATTCTCTTAGTTTATTTCTACGAGTTTCATTACTAGGATGAGTGACAAGGAATTCACCCAAATTACCATAATCACTACTTGGATTCTGCCTAGACATTCTTTCCCATAATTTAGGCGCTTCATCAGGATTGAAACAAGCTCCAGACTGAATCATTAACCCAATATAATCAGCTTCACTTTCCATAGTTCTTGATGCTGGTAAGTTAATAAGTAAATTCGTTATATTCCCGAGTAAATTTGACGAACTTCCAGATGATAAAAGCATAGTCACGGCAAATAAAGTGGCAGTCAAAGAAACATTTTCAGCAACATGACGAGCAAATTGATGCGCAATTTCATGAGCTAACACAGTAGCTAAACCATCATCATTACCACATATTGGTAAAATTGAAGTAAACACAAATATTTTCCCACCAGGGATTGCAAATGCATTCGGAGGCGCTCTTGGATCATGAATCACATATACTTCCCAATTGGTCAAAGTTTTAGAGTTTTTATCATAATTGAATGAACCTGATTCTATATTATTATCATTGGCCGATATTAATCGTTCTCCAGACTGTATTAATCTTCTTGATATTGACTTCACACGTTTTGATATTGGGTGGCTTTGAGGTAAGATTTTTCCCTGGTATTCATACATTATCTCTTGATAAGATCTATCACCAAGCTTTTTCTCTATTGATACTGGTAACCATATAAACCTTTTACGATGAGATATTGGAGCTTCATGGATATTTAAATAATAAAACATCACTGAGAATGCTGCTAATCCTGCTAATGGTCTTTGGTAACTTTTATTTCCTAATGCATTGTTGAAATATTTATAGGTTGCGTATCCTCGATTATTTCTAAATATTCTCGTACTATTTCTAATAAGATTATTTCTAAGAAGATTATATCTAAAAAAAAACATCTTTAAAAAATAATCGATATTTTCATTGTTGCTTGTCGTAAGATGTTTAATGATTTAAAGAATTTAAAAGATAAATACTTCGACGGCAAATAAAAATACAAATAAATAATTTACAGGAAAAAATTAAAAACAGAAAAAAGCAACACCTGAACATTTTAAGTGTTCGGATGTGCCATATATTTTTTAGAAAATGAAGTAGAATATTGTAAAATATAAATGAAATTACCTATCAAAAGCAAATCAAGTATTATTGAAAGAATTGAAAAAATAAGTAAAATTATCATCAAATCAATGAATAATTTTAAATTATAACTTAAGCATATGGGCCTGGTCTACCACGTGGATCATCATGATGTGGAGGAGGAGGAGGAGATGGTGGACCATGTGGATCATCATGATGTGGAGGTTGTGGTTGTGGAGGAGGAGGAGGAGATGGTGGACCATGTGGATCATCATGATGTGGAGGTTGTGGTTGTGGAGGAGGAGGAGGAGATGGTGGACCATGTGGATCATCATGATGTGGAGGTTGTGGTTGTGGAGGAGGAGGAGGAGGAGGAGGAGGAGATGGTGGACCATGTGGATCATCATGATGTGGAGGTTGTGGTTGTGGAGGAGGAGGTGGTGGGAAAGCTTCCCTTTTCCATGGACCACGATGTGGAGGACCTCTTGGAGGACCTGGGGGAGGAGGAGGAGGACCCCAACCTGGAGGACCTGGAGGACCTCTTGGAGGACCTGGAGGAGGAGGAGGAGGACCCCAACCTGGAGGACCTGGAGGACCTCTTGGAGGACCTGGAGGAGGAGGAGGAGGACCCCAACCTGGAGGACCTGGAGGACCTCTTGGAGGACCTGGGGGAGAAGGAGAAGGAGCAGCAGCAGCTGTGAAAGCAAGGGTTGCTAAAACAATAGAAGTACAAAATTTCATAATTATTGTGCTATATTATTATAATTATAATTGATTACTATCGTTTTTGTTGTTGTTTGTTTTTTAAAGTTTTAAGAATATAAAAGGTTTCTTGTGATTCTTGGGAGGATATTCGTAGATATTTATAGTCGTCTTGAGCATTATAAATATCAAAATCTATTTATTTTTAATGTATATATCCATGTTGAAATAATTTTTAATGCCTCTTAATTGAAATATACATAGAGAGGAAAAAAAAGTAAAGAAATCTTTAAAGGGGTAGATTTAATATACTATGTTATTAATCGCTTGAATTGGAAAGGCTTTTTTGTAAAGCTTATTTCACCCATACTTTTTTTTTAATACTGCTTGAGTGCTTCTATGTTAATGAATACTCTTAAGATTTAAATAATATTATAATTTTTTTCAAACTTTTATTTATTTTATCAGTGCGTTTTTTGTCATGATGAAATGCTAGATTTAAAAAGTGCCGTTTTCCTATCACCATATCCATATTTGAGGCTTTTTCATGCATGTGAACAAAAAGAAAAAATATTATAACATTGAGAAAGAGTGTAAGTAAAAATAGGATCTTCAATAGATACAAAACAAAAAAAGTCTTTCATAAAGAGTGTAATAAAATAAAACTATTACCTGCTAAATATATTTTTATATACCTATTAGTGTACTATATAATTTTTACAACTTATTTTAACAAGATTTTTAAATCAACAATCAATATAATATTACGAAACATAACCGTGAAATATAAATATAATATTAGCATCTAATATCCGTACGAATATTCTTTAAACTATATATAGAATACCTATGATAAAATCTGTCAAGAGCACAGTGTCTGGCTTTGAACTTTAAAATGATTTTAATTTCAATATGTAAACATGTTAAATATTTTAGTGCAATAATCAACAAAAGACTGAACAAAGAAGTGCTTGTTTTTCCTTTTCAATAGCCGAAATTAATAACAATAACAAAACGAAACTTCAAAACAATAATATTTCAATGTATGTATTATATTGCTCAAAAATTATTAGACAACAAACTTGACATTCATAAAAGTTACTTTTTTCTTCTCCTCATTCAAATGTTGAATTAGTTAAATAAATCTCATAGGCAAAAGAAAAAAAATTTTTAAAGGTATCATATGAGTTTTGTTTGAACTAATCTTCCTCTCCTTATTTCTGGTCTTATACATAACTGACTAGCTTGTTATCTGTATACTTTAACCTAGCATCTACTTATAATATTCCTGTAACAGCTATATATTCATTAACTATATTAGTTGAGGTTGCTCTATAATCTCTTAGAATCTATCGTATATTTCCCTTATGCTATAATTATTGCTTGAATTTAGTATTGTTCCTGTTCCAATTTTGTCTTTTTTTAATTACTCATTTCGGCTTTACTAGTTACTCCTTGTCTACTCTTATTTATTATCTCGTTAATTATATCTCTCTCAATTTCTTATGTCATTTTTTTATCTTCAACCTAAGTTTATCATAATTAGCTTTAAAACACAGTAATAACTCCTTATTTTTCATCTAATTTACGTAAATAATAATTTTAAGTATTTGATTATGAAGAAGAAAAAGAAATCCAGTGAATTTGGTCGCATTATTCAATAATGCTAATCTAGCCATAGTTTCGATGCTTTATCAACAGATACTCAAGACACTGCAACTTGTCTTTCCTTTGATAAAGTTGATATTGCATTTGTATATAATATTGATGAATATGAATGAATATTAATATAGTAAAGTTGCTTTTGTTAAATGCTTAGCTTGAGGTTGGATTCGAATGAATTATTTTAATATTGATATTGATTAATGGTAATTGTTGACAAGCATGATGGATAAGATGAGATCAAATTAATTTGATAAACAATAATTACTAAATGAACGCATATGAAAAAAAAATTTTTTTCTGCGATGAGATTCTGTTAGAAAAAAAAAAAAATTTTTTTCTATTCAAAATTTTCACTATATATTATATATACAAAGAGTTGTAATACATACAACTATAAACAATCAAATTCAATATAATAATAAATAGTAACAATGATTTCTGCAAATTGTTGGGTGCCTAGAGGATATGCTTCCGAATTTCCTAAAGCTTATGAATTAGATGATGAAGAACTCGAAAGAATTAATGGGTTGGCTCAATTACAAATTGGTGATGCTAAAGAAGAATATGAAGAAGCGAAATTATTAGAAAAACAACAAAAAGGTGACTATAATGAAGAAGAAGAAATGGAAAAAGAAGAAAAATCTAAAATTGATACTAGTAAATTATTAAAACAAGATGATATCGATGATGATCTTAAGGAATTCGATATGGATCATTATGATGATGACGATAGTACCACTAAAAAAGTCAGCTATATTCCAGGTTTAAAAGGGAATTACGCACAATTTGTTGAAGAAGAAGAAGACACTTATTTAACTTTAGATAATGAAAAAGATGCTGAGGAGGAAAAACAAGAATTACAAATTTACCCAAATGATAACTTGATTTTATCTGGACGCACTGAAGATGAAGTATCTTATTTGGACGTTTACATTTATGATGATGGTGCTGGTGCTCCAATAGGTGCTGAAGAAGATGAATTGGATAAAATTGATCCAGATGTACAAAAGGGTATGATTCGAGAAAGTAATCTTTATGTTCATCATGATATTATGCTACCATCATTCCCATTATGTGTTGAATGGATGGATTTCCAACCAGGTTTAGACGATATAAATGCCACTGGTGGTAATTTTGCAGCAATTGGTACTTTTGACCCTCAAATTGAAATTTGGAATTTGGATTATGTTGATAAGGCCTTCCCGGACATAATACTCGGGGAACCAATTTCATTAACTTCTGACAGTAAGAAAAACAAAAAGAAGAAGAAGAAAGCGACTGCAGTACTTGAACATCATACTGATGCAGTTCTTTCATTAGCTCATAACAAATATTACAGACATGTATTAGCATCATCATCTGCTGACCATACTATTAAATTATGGGATTTGTCCAAGGCTAAAGCAGTGCGTAGTATTAACCAGATACATAATGGTAAGAATATCAGTTCTATCCAGTGGCATCCAAAGGGTTCTGATGGTGGATCTATTCTTTTATCAGGTGGTTACGATTCTCATGTTTGTATATCTGATGTTAGAATTGATAATGAAACTGATATGGTTAAAAGATGGTCAGTTAATCCTGGTGAAGAAGTTGAAAGCGTTTGTTGGGGTGATGCTTCTAATGAACATATATTTTATGCTGGTACCGATAGTGGTGCAATTTATGGATTTGATACTAGATCTACTATTAAAAAATCATTATGGAAATTACAAGCTCATGATTCTGGAATTTCTTCTTTACAAGCTAATCCTTTCATTCCAGGTTTACTTGCCACTAGTGCCATTAGTGATAAACAAGTCAAGATTTGGAAAGTTCCAACTGGTGAAGTATCCAAAAATAACCTGCCAACTATGATATTATCCAGAGATTTAGGTGTTGGTAATGTTTTATCTACAGCATTTGCTCCAGAAACTGAAGTTGCCGGATTTTTAGTAGCTGGTGGTGTTAATGGTCCATTGAAAATATGGGATGCCTTTTCTAACAGATCTGTTAGAAAAGCATTTAGTGAGCCTTTAAAGAATTTCCAACAATCAGCTAGAGAAGAAGCTAAAGAACAAGGTAGAGCTTCCAGAATTGCTAGAAAATATAATAAAGGATATAAAGAAGAAGAGGTTATTGGTACTGATAATCGTAGTGACGAAGATGAAGATGAAGATGAAGATGAAGACGATAAGGAAGATGAAGATGAAGAACTTAGCGACTAATGTTCATAAAAGTCTGCTTTTTTTTGTATACTCACACATATAAATATATGTTTGCATTTATTTACTGCTCTTACTGTAATAGATAAATAGATAGATAGATAATAAAATTATTATTATTAAAAACGACAAAAAAGTAATATAAATTGGTATATATTGTATGCATAGGACAAAAAAAGAGGTACATTTTTTTTTCTTTTACAACCTTTTTAATGGGACTGTATATATCGCGATATGGTGAATTTGATCTAATCACTATCGCTATCATATTGATCTAATAAATCATTAGAAACACCTTTTGGATGATCTTTTTTCCAATTTTCAATCCATTGAACAATTCTAGAAACATTTTCATCAATTTGTTCAGCACTATCACTTCTTAATTCAACGACAATTTCATCTTTATAACTTTCTTTAGCTTCTTGAATTAAAACATCCATTATTTCAACATCTAAATTTTCTTGAATTTTGTTATCTTTGTAACCTCTTTTGGATAAACGGTCATATAATTTAGAATTGTCACATCTTAAAACAATAACTAAGTCAATCAATCTTTCAGGGAACATTTCACATGCGTGCCAGTCTATTAATGATCCACCTCTTAACATATTAGGCTCTATAAAATCAAGTAATTTATCTTCATCAACGACACTGGTGTCTCTTACTTCATCAAAGGAATCGATTAAATCATTTTCTTTTGCAATAGTACTAACATTTAAATGTTTAAAATCTGGTATCTGCTCGGTGAGAAATTCACAATGGCTAGTTTTACCACAACCCGGAGTACCTGTTATTATTATGTTTGGAAGAGATCTAAAATTTGACATCCTTATTCTTATTATTAATTTGTCATTAATTATAATGATTAATTAGTGTAGCTTGAAAGGGAAAATTTTTTTTTAAAAATTTTTTCTTCTTTTTTTTCTATTTTTGCGCATCGCACTATGCTCAATGTTTAACACAGAAAATTAATTTAAACTTCATGAACAAGGACAAATATATATATATAAATGAGTGAAAAATTGAATAGAATTAAGATTATGTCGTAACCTGCTGGTCACAATATGAGAAGATATATAGAAAAATAGTTATAGAATAACACAAATAACTATCTACATAATATCCAATACATTTTATTTCATTTCTATTGTGATAGGGTGTTTGTTTAACAAACTAATATTGTTTTGTTTAACAAACAGGTAAAGCTTATATTTAAATAAAGTTGTTGGAAATGAAATAAAATGTAGGTTTTCATGAGTCTTCTCTTTCTAGAAGATTCTTATGAGGTATTGTTATTGATATATGGTTGATAATATCCGATTGTTCTTTAATGTAGATATATTCTAATATCGTGACTAGGATGTTCTAAACAACTGTCGTAACCTGCTGGTCACAATATAAGCCATCAATATGAATAAAAGTCATAACATGCTGGAATCAAGATAAGAATTATCAATATAAGAATTATTAATATATGAATAAATCAATATAAGAATAATCAATATATGAATAATCAATATATGAATAATTAATATAAGAATAAATCAATACAAGAATAAATCAATATGAGAATAATAACTCATAAGAACATAAACGTGGAAACCTACATTGATTGAAGATAAAGTAAAATAGAACCTACAACATAAAGTCGAATATAAATATGAATGATTCCGAACATATTTTAATTCATTTTATTTAATCCTATTTTATTTATTTATATAGAAGATATATATAGAAAAAGAGTTATAGAACAATACTAAGAACTATCTACATAATCTCTAATACATTTTATTTCATTTCTAACAACTTTATCTAAATATAAACTTTACCTGTTTGTTAAACAAAGCAACATTATAACAATATTTGTTTGTTAAACAAACACCCTATTACAACAACAACTTCTAAATATATATCTTCTAGAATGTTCCAGCAGTTTCTAATATTGATTTTTTAATGTTGTGACCAGCAGGTTACGACACAATACCAGTTTGTTAAACAAACAACCCTTTAACAACAGATTATTTTATTTTATTAAAATTGTCTACAATTTTTTTAATTTAGCACCATAACGTTTTTAATACAACTTTTCAAAAATTCTAGGGCGAGTGGCGTAGTTGGTAGCGCGCCTGCCTTGCAAGCAGGAGGTCACTGGTTCGATTCCTGTCTCGTCCATATTTTTTTATCCCCCGATAACAGAAATATTTGTACAACAAGTGTATGTATATATATTATATAGCCACATTGTATGCATACAACCTTACAATAGTTTGTTTTCATGAAGAGCATGCTATTAAAAAGGACATTAAAAAGAATTAAATAGAATCAAATAAAAATGAGTATATATGTTATTATACTTCTTGAGCTTCGTAACCAGATTCCGGACTTTCTAAGATTACTTTTTCCATTTGTTTAGCTCTGTGATAATCTAATAAACTCTTAATACAAATGAATACACCTAATGCTACGAGTCCATAAGCGATAAATGGAGCACTATTTTCATCAAACGATTCAGAATCGTTAGCAGTATTAGTAGTTCCACTAACACTTGAAGTTAAAGAACTGTCAACAGTAGTAGGTGTAGTAGACCCGGAAATAACTGAATGATAACTATCTAAAGAACCTTCTAAGACATTATTAGAATCAACATCAAAATTATTTGGATCAGCTGGTTCAAATTTTAAATTAGAACCACTAACAGTGTTTCCTGAGGCCAGTTTTTTGCTACTACCAAGCCCAAATAAAAATTGTTCATCAGGGATCATATAATACCCATAAGAAATGAAAGTGACACCAAGTCCCGCTCTTGAACCTTCTTTAGCAGCATGAGAAGTATGCAACAAATATGTTAATAAAAACCCAATGAATTGGAAGGTAGAACTAATCATCAAATTCCAAATGAAATTTACGATATTACCTACAGGCAATCCATCAACGAAAACTTCATCACCATAAGGTGAAAATACTGTAGATTCCCAGTATGGTGGGGTAGCATCAGCAGAAGCTTCATCATAACTTGGTGGTGCACGTTCAGATTCATCAATTTGATTAACTGTTGGCTTAGCAACCATGTTTGAGAAAACCCCATCATTTTGTAGGCCTTGGCCCATTACTTGTCCATGATAATTACTTAATGGAATATAATTAGGAAAAAGTTTGTTTAGCACTCTTCTCATTGGTGAATTATTAGTGACCCTATCCATTACATTAATAAATCTTGTAGTTCTTGTTAATTCGCCAATATGTTGGTTGTTGTTAGAGTTGATATTATTGATATTATGATTGTTTATGTCCATAGCTGAAGACCCTGTTTGGGCATCGTTATTATTATTGGTGGTGGTGTCTGTACGATTAATTGATTGTGAAAAATGAGATTCGTCTATATTCCTATTGTTTCCATAATCTCTAGCTCTATCATCATCATCGTTATCATCATCATCATCATCATCATCATCATTATTACTACTACTATTATTATTATTATTATTATTATTACTATTATTATTGGTATTATTGTTATAATCATCAGGATGATCATTTAATCTATTATCAATACTATCCTCATAAGAAGGTATTGGATTATTTTGTATGCCATCATCGGTAGGAATAGTTTCTCCAAAAGATGTGAATAGAGGGCTTGTCACATCATCCTCATCTTCAGAGTTGCGGACATTATTATTAAGCTAAAAAAATATGTTAGAAATCTGAACAAAAAAACAGAAAAAATAACAATAAATGATGATCTAGATAAATACTTACTCTTTGATAGTTAGTCATTATTATTATTAGTATTCGTATGTGTATGATTTAATATTTTGTTGATATATTACATTAATGGCTATACGAAAGTTGTTTCAAAGTTCCGAACAACAAAATAGAAAATAGAAAATTTTAAAATTATTTAAAAAAAAAAGATGGCAAAAAAAGAAAAATTTAAATTTAAAAAAAAAGATTATTTGTTTGTTTGTTTCAGCGTAAATTTTAAAGAGTGAAAAAAAAAAGGCTCTTATTCCGCCATGAAAAATATTGGCCATGATAATTATTGTGTATTACTGCTAGTAATTAATGAATTGCCTATTGCCTTAGCTTAATAAATCTGCTCACAAGATTTTAAAATTTAATATAGCATATATTAAAAGGGTAGTGACTTTCGCACAGAAGTCTACCTAAGTACTACATAGAATAATATTTTCGACAATGATTTTAATATAGTAATTAGTGAAAAAGTTTCCAATTCAAGCTGTGTTTTTTAGCTGTTGATAATTACTTCTTTGATCCATGGACTCAGGGAAGTTGATAATTAATTTAAATTTTTATTCATCTTTTAAACAAGAGATCCATTTTTTGTTTGCGTTAAGATCTTTGAGACTATATATACCCTTGATCTTGAGTATTTTGGCACAATATTATTATTAATCGCACATATCACGTGACGTTTGTTATTTTATGATTCTTCGGTACTTTTTGAAAGGAATTGCATATTTAATTATCAATGATAATATTTATAAATATATGTAATAATTATTATATATGTGCTTTATTATATTCAATACTATTAAGAAAGTAGTTCTATGGGGTAATTGTAATAATTGTAATAATAATAAATGAATGAAGCAAGACAGAGAGCACCTTTTTCAATGAATTTGTTTTTTTTTTTTTTTTTTTTTTTTTTTTTTTTTTTTTTTTTTTTTTTTTTTTTTTTTTTTTTTTTTTTTTTTTTTTTTTTATTATTTGTTTTTTTTCTCTTGGTAAACAAAAAAAAGAAAAAATGAATTCAAATTTTTTTTTAACCGAATTTCGTCGAATGGCTATGGATCAATTATTGATAAATATAAGCAACTCAGATATATAGATATGAGTAGTAATAAACTTATTTTAGAGCTAGCAAAACTCACCGAATTAAGTCTTAAAGAGAAAGAAATCGAGTTAGAAGAATCGAATCGCTTTTTTAAGCAACAGCTAGCATGCATCGTCGAGCATTTTATTAATAGATCATCGAGTGTGACGACTACAGATTTGAATGATAAAATAACAGAACTCCAGGCAGATAATGCTCGCTTGAACCATCAAATTATTTCTCTGACTGCTTTATATGAATCAAAGATTAGTAGTTTAGAAAAACAGCTACAAAAGAAGAATGAGGAATTACAGAATATTAATAATAATAACAACAATAATAATATTGAAACCATAGACGATAATGATAATAAAATAGAAAACAAACAAGCAACTGATTTTAATAAAAATGAAACTAACAAAATAAGAAGAAAAAAATCTACTCAGATATTTCAAACTAAGAAACTTTTAATGAATAAGCAACTATCTAGAGCCAAAAAGGAATCAAATTTAATATCAGATTTTTCAACATCACCGTTTTTAAGAAAATTAGCAGGTACTAATTCACCAGGCGCTTCTAGATCACCTTCACCTATAAAACAATCACTACTTTCAAAACAAAGAAATTTAAGAACTAATACCACATCTCCAACTAAACTTAATAACCCTATGTTGGCAACCTCTACACCATCAAGAGTTCCGTCTCCTTTAAAGGAAAGCGCTAAACAAAATGAAAAGTTTGGTAAATCTTTGAATAAGTTGATTGCTGAAAATAATAAAAAAAGTCAAAAGGAAAAGGAAAAGAATAATAATAATAATATATTTGATTTTGCTTCAAATAATGATATTACTGAAATAAATATCCCTAAAAAGAAGACTTCACTTCTTGATGAAACTTCAATAGGTTCTAATAGATTAGATTCTAATGACATTTTTGGGAAATTAATAGACAATAATAAAAAAATTCAAAAGTCAATGGAGGGCACTCCGGTTAAAAAAGTTAAGAAACTCAATGGAAGAAATAGTAATAAACTTTTAGAGCATCTTGAAGATGATCTAGATTTTTACGATATGAAGTATGAAGAAGATAAAAAAGGAGGAGCTAGCGTTTATAAAAATACTTTAGTCAATAGTAAGAAAGTTGATAATCCAAAAGTGAGAGTAACTAGAAAAAGTACTCTTGGAAAACAAATGACACAAAGCAAACTAGGTCATATAAGTCCTTTAAAAAGAAAAAAAGCTAGAACATTTGAAATTTGAAATTTAATTATTGCAAAGATAATATAAAGAAAAATTCATGGTACTTAAGTAAAAAAAAAAAGTAAATGAATACAAAGTTAATAAAAAATAATATATGTACATGTCAAATTTATTTATTTAATTTATATATGTATTTAATCATCTAAATCTCCTCCAAAACCAACTGGCTTTGGGGTTCCTTTAGGAGCAACTCCCATAAATTTATAAATTTTACCCATTCCACCACCAGATTTTTCAACTAATCTCAAATAGCTATTTTTAATTCTTTCCCTTTCTTCTTCATTTTTAGCAGTATCAATAAGTTGCTGAGCTCTATATTGCATACCTAACTCATTCAAAAAATCGCCTTGTTCAACAGGTCCGAAAACACTAACATTATCACTATGTTCTTTAGAAATATTATTCATTAAATCTTTAATCCCTTGAAAGTCAACATCAGCAGACAAATCAACAGTGCCTGGATTAATAAATGGAGATACAATTTTATGATCTTTGATTCCTCTGAAAGTATTAATTGGAATTGTATCAGCAGGGCCATAATCTACGAAAAGAGCCGCACCTTGAGATTTACCATTAGAAGTAATAATTTCTTGAATCTTTTTAGCGTATATAAGAGTCTCAGGGGAAATTTCAATTCTTGATCCATTTGGAAGTTTATCATGTCTTGGTGAATTTTGAGGAACATATGATGATGTTGTCTTTTTAGGAGCAATAGTAATATGGAATTTAATGTCCTCGTTTGCTTTCTTTTCATCAATGATAGATATTTTAGATGTTGCAGAAGATTGTGGTAAAGTCAATACACCACTTTCACTTATATCTGGAACCATATAATCCACTAAACATTCTCTCCACTCACCTTCAATTTTTTCAAACTGTTTAATAGGTAATGCATCAAAAAATTCATGGCAAATTACAAAATTCGCAAACTCTTTATGTCCAACTATCGATACATCCTCTTCAGTGTCAACCCATCTAATATTATTCCCCCAAATTGTACGTGAAACATATCCAATACCATCAGCTGCAGGTGTTAATCTAGCACTAGAACCACAGAGTAATTCATGCTGTTCTGATCTTAATAATGGGGATGCTTCAATCATAATTATTTTAGTAGCTTCACTCAAGGTTTTATTTTTTAATAACTTATTAAAACTCTTAAGCGTATCATACATTAAAGTTCCCTTCCCTGGTCCAAATTCAATAAATTGAATGTTACCAGGTTTGCCCTGAGATAAAAATATTGTGAAAAACCATATTCCAATCATTTCTCCAAACATTTGAGATATTTCTGGGGATGTAACAAAATCACCATCAGTGGCTATACCTAGTGGGTCTTTAGTAGTATAGTAACCAAATTTAGGATGCGTCAAACATGTTTTCATATAACTTGATAATGGTATAGGCCCCGTAGTCTTAATTGTTTCCTTCATTATATCTGCCAAAGAATCAAGCTTTATTCTGTGTTCTCTTTTAGGACTTGACCTTGCATCTGAGGCAATAGTATGATTATATCGAACACAATTTAGCCCACATAGAGGTCTGTTAATATTTAATGGATTCCTTAATATCTTAGAAATAAAATTCCTTTGAGAAAATCTCAACATATTGCAATATATTTATTGATATATATAGTATAATATAAATCACTTGATGATAAGAATAATATTAAAAAGAAGAGAGATAGATGGTTAATGAAGGAGAAGAAAAAAAATTTTTTTTTTTTTTTTTTTTTTTTTCATTTTTTATAGTTTCGATATATTTTTTCAATGTTAATATTTTGTTTTTCTATGTCAAAAAAATGGTACAGAATATATCATTTACAATTGTTATAAGCTTCTTACTAAAAATTTACTACAATCATTATTATTATTATTATTAGTATCTATCAATTGATCAATTATAAAACAGTTTTATCATCTCTTACTGAAAGTCCATTTTGTAAAAGGTATTGCTTAACTTGATCAACGGTATATTCACCTCTGTGGAACATACCAGCACCTAAAGCAGCATCAACAGTTGTCTTGTTAAAAACTTCCAAGAAATGTTCAGGAACACCAGCACCAGAAGATGCAATCACTGGGATACTAACAGCTTTTTTAATCTCTTTAATTAATTGTAAGTCGTAGCCACTGTTTGATCCATCTTTATCAATAGAGTTTAATAAAATTTCACCAGCACCCAATAATTCACAAGTTTTAACTAATTCAATCGCCCCAATTTTTGATAATTCTCTCCCACCTTTTTTAGTAACTTGATACCAAAACCATTCTTCACCATTGGGTCCCAATTCATTCTGTGAATGGGCTTTAAATGCAGTCATTGGAGCTATTTCTTCAGGGGATTTAATATATTGTTTTTTTGGATCAACAGATATAACTACGGCTTGGTTGCCATATGCTTTAGAAATAGTTTCAATTGGAGAATCACCTGTTGGCTTTTTATTATTCTTAAAATAATAATCTTCTACTGTGGTTACAGCATCAGAACCTATACTAACTTTATCTGCACCAGATTTGAAATAAATCTCAGCGACTTTAAGAGCTGGTACGACTTCGCCTGTGTCAGGTTGCTTAAAATCTTTAATACCACCACCAACCGTTAATGGGACAAAAATAGTTTTACTACATTCTTTTAAAATTTCCAACATTGGCAAATCTTTTAATGGACAATTTTTAAAAGAGGTAATATTTAAAAATGTAATTTCATCAGCACCTTGTTGATAATATTTTTCTGCTAATTGAATTGGTTTACCTAAATTACGAACATCTTTATTATCACTCTTTTCACGGACATCATATTGGTCACCTTTGGTCACTACCAAATCACCTGCATCATTAGTACGAACATCAAGACATGCAATAATTCTATGAGATAATCCACCATTCAAATTTTTAATATTGCCACTATTGTTGAAGTCAGCACGACTGACTTTAACGATTTTGGTATCATCCAAAAAGCTTCTTAAAATTTTAATACCAGCTTTACCAGATTTCTCAGGATGGAATTGAGTAGCAAAAATATTTTTATAATTAATAGCAGCAATAAAAGTTTCATCGCCATATTTAGCAATAGATAAATTAGAATTATCATAATTTTTCAAAAAATCTTTAATTTCTTTATTATCAATTAATGCCGCATAAGAATGAACAAAATAATATCTAACATTTGGACTAGCTCCATATAATTCAAATTCTTCGGTAATTTCATTATTGGAAGAAATATTTTTAATAGTGTTCCAACCAATGTGTGGAACACTCTTAGAATCATCTTTGAATTTTTTAAGATTAAAATCAAATATGCCTAATCCACGACTTACATAATTGTCTTCTTCAGAATAGTTAAATAATGCTTGTAAACCAACACATATGCCCATTAAAGGTTTACCAGACTGAATATATTGCTTGATTGGTTTTTCAAATTTTTTCAAGTGTAACATTTTAACGAAGTGTCCATAATTTCCAACACCTGGAAGGATTAATTTTTCTGCATTAAGGACTTTTGAAATATTTTCTTCTCCATTACAATCTTTGATATATTCTACTGTATGGCCAAGATATTCAATCACATTTTGAAGTGATTGTAAATTTCCACTATCAACATCAATAACCGTTACCTTCATTATTTTAATAAAGAAATTTTAAAAGATAATATAATATAATAACTATTTGAGTATAAGAGAATCTATATATACGCTATATCTAAGAAATAATATAGTATTTAGTATTTTTTCAAAACTTTTTGGGTGAGAAATAAAGTGATGAGTAATTAGAAGTGTTGCTGATATTACATGTTAATAATTAATTAAAATTGTTTAGGTAGTGAGTCACTTTACTTCAGAAAAAAAAATTATACAAGAAAGTCTTTCTCGAAGAGAGAGTGTTTATATACCAATTAAATGGTACACCTTAATATGTCGTACCACCTAATTGGCAATACAAAATATAATCTAATACTCTAATATAAACTGCCTTTACCTTCATACAAGTTTCAGTCGCAGGTAAGGGTAATTAATATTAATATCAAATGTTTTCAAATAACTGCTACTTTTCCATCATTCGAACATTTCCCTGTCAAAGATTCTACTATAGTGAAGGTTTTAAGATCTTTTGGGGCAATTATTGTTGGTAACACAAATTTGGAACGATTGTTAACATTAATCAACACTTCATTAAAGAAATTACCCTGTATATAGATATATATAAGTATAAAGAAATACCACTGTATAGATAAAAAATTAGAGAATACACAAATATATTAATTATTTATCCTATAGATTATTTTTGAAATTTGGATCTCTTATTATTGTTATGGAATTTAGAATCATTAGATCTTTTCTTTTGATTTTTATTAAGAATATTAGGAACAGAAGCACTGATATCATTACTCTTCTTTTCATCTTCAATTTTTTTCAATTCAAATTCTTTTTCTTTAACAAAGAATCTCCAATCACTTCTTTTACGGATATATAAATCCATTTTCCAATTTTTCCATACTAATCTTCCATATTTACTTTCTTTAACTTTTTCTTTACCTTTTAATAACTCTTCACAAATTCTTTCTTTATAATTATTCAATTTAAATGAAAAATCCCATAATTTATCAACAATATGTGATCCATAAGCATTAACTGCTAAAGATTCAATGTGACCCATGAAAATATTAATAAATTTACGACGTTGAATTAAAGAAATTTTTTCATCCAAGAGAGATTCGACAACATGAGAGAATACACCATGATAACACATTTGAATTATCAGAGTACCAAGATTAGGTGAATCAATCACTGAATCAATGGCGAAATTTAATAATTTCTCATCAAATTTTACTAATTTCTCAAAAAATAATGATCTCCATCTTTCTTCGGCAGTTGGCCAATCATCATTAGTGTTACCTAATGTTGAACTAGAAAGTTTTAAAATATCTTCCAACATATTTTCTGTAGAATATTTTTGAATAATTGCTTCAATTATTTCATCACGTTTATAATTTTTATGAGTCGTTGAAGCATCAATGATAGTTTTACCTAAATCTAAATTAATATCAATTAAATTTGAAAACTCAGGTATTAATAAATCTAAAATTTCTTTAATATCTTGTTTTCTTAATTTATATAATAATGCTTCAATGACAAACAATCCAGTAGTTTCCCTTTTAACAAGATTTAATACTCTATCCTTCATGTATAATCTGTATAATCTATCAACACTTTTCTGCTGAGCGTATTTGACAACGGCTTCAAGGAAATGAGAACCTACAGGATCACTTAATAAATATTCAACAAAAGCTCTTTCAGTAGTATCTAATTCTTCGGATTCATCCAAAAAGATTATATGGTAGAAACTTCTTGTTTTATCTACAATCCCTTCAACTTGGATTATTAATTGTAATACAGGGGATGCAACTTTATCAATAGCCAAATTTCTTAAGCTTTCTCTAGTAGTATCATCTTTGAGAGTGGTTAATAGTATATTTAATTCATCTTTAAAGGAGGAAGGAACCTGGAATTTCTTTTGATAATAATCTTGATTGTCTTTAATTTCAATCATTTTTCTAGCAACTTTAGATTTCTTGGATCTTAATACTGAACTTCCAACAGTAGTAGACGGTAATTCTTTAGCACTTAATATTAATATAATCACCCGAAGAACGTGTGATGCATATTGATTTTTAATCATTTCTTTCAAGTATGGTTTATATTCATTTAACATATAACTAAATAACGATTCCATAGATACAAATAATTCCTCCTCTTCATAATCTTGTTCTTTTTGATTTGGAGAAAGTAATTCTTCTTCAATTAATGCCGCACTTCTAATGAATAAAGTTTCTAAACAATGAGATGAATATTTATGATGAGCTAATGGAACAAAATGACCTGATAATGCTTTAAAAAAATGTTTGACCTGTTTAACATTGGAATTAAGAATCAAACGCTCAATTAATTTGGAACAAATTTGATTAGTTACTAGTTTCAATTCTTTGCCTTTACTTTCTTCAATGACACTATTAATATAAATTGCCTTATCTTCATCTGAATCAAATGAATTTATTGTTAATGTTGATTCAGCTTGTTTAAAATATCCACTTTCAGTAGCATCCACTAACCCATAAAATGGAATTGGAACTTCATTTTCTTGTTGTTCTATTAATACTTCTTCTACTTTTTCTTGATTATCTTGTGATTTAACATAATCTGAATTAATTTTTTCAGATTTCAATTCTTTTTCCTTCTTTTCAGTTCTTCTGCCTCTTGATTTCTTCGCCATTATTTCTTTATCTTTATATATTGTATAGTGTATATTGTATTATACCCTAACCTTTAATATCTAATAATGATTTTTGCGATGAGAACATAAAAAAAATTTTTTTTTTTTTTCTTCAAAAAAAAAAATTTTTTTTTCTAATTTTTCATTTTTTTTTCTGCAGTAAAAATTAAAGTTAATATTTTCATCATTAAAAAGAATAATAATTTGGAGTAGTTAGTTATTATGGTTAATTCTTTAGAATATAAATAATATATAAAAATAAATTGGTAGTGGAATCAGTTTCTAGGGAGTAAGGTGTAAAGTAATTTCTCTTATCAATAAATGAATTAAGTCTTTTTAATTATCTTCATTATCCAGTAAGCGAACAATAGCTTGAAGAGATAATTGTACAATAATTATTTTAGAGGATTGGATTCAATAATCAATTGAATTTTTCAGTATAAATTTTACTTACATTATATTATTAATAATAAACATTACACATTCTAACATATATTTGAATTTCTTTTTTTCTTTTTTTTTGGAATTTATTTACTATAGATATTTTTTTCTTTTTTGTTTTATTATTGCTTATTTCTTTTTCAATATTGATCTAGGAATATTACTAGTCTTTTCATCAGAGAATTTTTGTTTTTTCGTTATAAATTCATCCCAGATATCAGAACATTGCTTTAAAAATTGAGCCTTTTCATCTAAAGTAGTTTTATTATCTTTATCTTCATCATATCGAATTTTTAAAACTTTATAACCATAATCATTTCTAAATTTCATATCAATAATATAATCTTTAAATTCATCAATTCTTTTACTATGAAGTTTAATACTATCAGTTTCCACTTCAATATGAACTTTGGATCCATGCTCAATTGCTTTGCTAACAACTTCATCTTCTTCATCTTCTTCATCTATATATATTGGTTCACCATTATTATTACTATCAAGAGATTTCTTTCTTAGGGGCTTTGGATCATCTTTAACGTAATTAAAATCAAAATGTTCATCACGGGCGGAAATCGGCTGGTTTGAAATTGGAGCAAATTTTGTTAATTCTCCAGGGAACACATCAGTAACATGTGGAGTGTTTTGTTTTTGTAAATGAATTGGAGTCTTTGGGCCTCCATGTATTTTCCCCTTTTTTGATACTACAGTTTGTTTTATTATTGTTGACGTTATTGGAGATTGTAATGTTTTCCTAAGTATAGATCTTGGCTTTGAAGTAAAATTTTTATTATCTTTATCTTCATTAGTGGTAGTGGTGGTAGTGGTGGTATCTTGTTTCTTCTTTTCTTCATTTTGTTGTTTATGTTTCTTAGCTTCTTCTTCAACGATTTTTTTGTTATAATCAGCTAAAGCAGTACTATTATGACGATTCAACACATAATTATCACTGAAATCATTAGGAACAGAATTTTGAAAGCCGTAAGATAAAGGTGTAATTGGGATTCTTGGAGTAGTACCAGTTAAAGGAGTTTCAACCTTAGTACCATTAGCAACCGCAGCAGCATTAGCCATTTGAGCTTTAACTAATGCTGATCTATAATAAGTATTAAAAAGTGCTGGATTTAAAGCAGCTTGATTAGCCGCTGCTGCTGCTGCAATTGCGGCTTGCGATTGGTTATTCATTAGCATTTTATTTGGATAGTATCTTGGAGCATAATAAGGAGAAGCAATTGGAGAAGCCACTGTACCTGGAGTAGTAGCAGTACCTGGAGTAGTAGCAGTAGCACCGCCAGCGGCAGTAGCAGCAGCAGGTGGTGGATTGACTTGTGGAAAACTAAATTTAGTAGCATATGGAGATAACATAGACATTCTTTTAAGGCGTTGGTTCATTATTACAGTAGCTCTAGCTTGTGGATTAGCAAAGGCATTAGGATTGCCACTTGCTATAGCAAGATTAGCTGCTGCTGCAACAGCAGCATTTGGGTTATTATTAGCTGCAAGAGTGAATGCTTGAAAATTATTGGCACGATTGTTATTGTTGTATAAATAAGATTGAGTGTTTCTAATCGGAGCTGTTTGAATAGAAGGAGCAATTTTTCTGTTAGATAGACTTAAAGGAGCAGGTGCTTTATTACGTTTAAATTTTTTAGCAGAAGGTAAGGGGCTAACAGCAGTAGAGGCATTTAAATCATTAGTAGCATTAGCAGCTTTACTAGAGACTTGTTCAATGATAATAGTTGGTGTTTGTTGAATAGTTCTCTTTTTAACATTAGTAGAAGTACCATTATTAGTGATAGCAGCACTTGTATCTAATATAACCCCGTCACCTTCTGTATTTGATTTAGCAATAAGTTCACGTTGTTGTCTTTCAATGTTTTTAGAGATTGCAATGGTATCTATTTGCTCTTGATCCATGTCTTCTTCTTTCAATCTTGGACTTAAACAGTCAACAGCAATGTCTTCCATTTTAAGTTTCTTTTCTAAAGATAATGCGGTAGGTCTATGTTTTTGAGGTTTTTTAATCAATGGTTTCACGGGAACTTCTGATGGTTTTGTTGATTTATCAGTTGCTGTGGTGGTTGCTTGAGTTGGAACTTCAGGCGTTGAAGTTTTGTCAACCACTGATGGTTCTGATTTTTCAGGTACTTTAGCCATTATTCAATATTATGAATATTGTTATTACTATTATTACTATCGTTATTACTAATTAATTAATTTTGTTATTGTGATGTTCTTTGTAAACTTCGTTGATACGATGATGATGATGATGATGATGATTTACAATACGATAAAAAAATATGTCAGATGAAAAAATGAAATTTGCAGAAAAATTGAAAATTTAATCTTTGAAGATCGTAGCTTATGGTGTCACTATCATTTACTTCTTCTTAATATGAATATTACTCCAACACACTTCTATAGTAATATAAATCGAAATATAAATCGAAAGATAAATAATTTGAAGAAAGATAAACTAGAAGAATAACAAAAATAAAAAAATGTGAAAAAAACTTGGGATTTCAACTAATTTTTTTTATTTTTTTATCTTTTTCATGATCAAAAGAATAAAAAAAAATTTATTGTACGTGTTTCAAGTTCACCGATTAGGAAACAGTTATGCGTTATAGTGCATCATTATACATTGACTATTTTTTGCACTATTTTCAGCTGGTGTTATGTTGGTTGGTTTATTCTTATTGCTTATACACTTAAGTGCAAAAAGGAAAAAAAAGTTCATTAGTTGGAGGTGAAAAGCACTAATGATGTTATTGAATAGAATAGAATAGAACGAAATGAAATAAAAGGAAAGCTACAGGAGTGATTTTGATTCTACTATCAACGCTATTTTGTTCCTAATTTGAATCATTCTTTGTTCTGTTTAATTAATTCTGTTTTATTTTTCTATAAAACCATTTTATAATCATCTAGTACGCTAAAGAAACAACAAATACTCCACGTAATAAGAAACTAAAAACTAAAAATGCAGTATGTTATATTAGTACACTCACTCGCACTCCCCTGACAAGACCCAAGCCATAGCTCTAGTATATTGAAGCACTGAAAAAATGCCGTATGCAACGATATAGCATAAAAATAAGAAATTATTCTGTTCGTCGGCCTAAATTACGGACGGATTAAGAAACTTAACTGCAGCCTTCTAGAACTCTACCATTAAGGGCCCCTTATAAACCATCTGGCTGTTAAGATTAATTACTTTTCCTTTTCTGCTCCTTTAAAATATTTTTAGTCCTACATTAATTAATTAATGCTACAAAAACAGAAAATATATACATATATAATGAAATGCAAAAAAAATTGTATTATATTAATATATACATGGGTTTGATTATTAGTCTTTAAGCCGGTTTGTAATAAATTGCACTTGTATCATTACCAGCAACAATAACTTGTGACAATTTTATATTTTTATATTTTTTACCACTTTCAGAATCTCTAAACTCTTTAAAACCTTTCTCCTTGATTAATTGTAAACGGTTATTCAATTCTTTAGAATATTTAGTAAGGTTCAAAGTATTAGCAGTAGTGACATCTTTAGGGTTAATTATTTTTAAAATTGAACTTGGTGAGGAAGTATTAGTTAATTTTCCATTACCAATTTGTCCAAACTTATTATTACCCAATGCTAAAACATCAGAATTAGTTAAAGTCACAAAACAATGATTACGGCCGATTGACCACTTATCAATTAAAATTCTTTGCATTATATGGTTTTCTTCATTAAACTCCTGTAATGTATGAACTTGGGCCATTTTCTTTGGAATCGCATTAGCATGGATATAATGCCCAATTCCTAATTGTCCATATAACCCTTTTCCAAATGCAAAGTAATATAAATCATCAGTTTCATTTGGATTATAGTGAGTTAATCTATCACTTTGGTCTTGTGATGATGATAAATTACTATGGAATATTTCTTGAACATTCTTAGTGATAACAGTTAGGAAACTACTATGAGATCCAGCTTGGATATCAGTGACAATTGGATAAAAATTTAATTTATTGAAATAACGATTGAAAAATTCAATTTTGGTTGGTGTTGATATAATTTCTGTATCATAAGTGACATTAATACCTAATTGGCCAAAGGTATTTTTCCCAAAAGTGTAAACATTCCCGATAGAATCTTTAGCCAAAGTATGATAGTTCCCAGTAGCAATTTGATCGATTTGTCTTGGAATAATTTTAGTACTGGTTTTAACGTTTCTTCCTAAATTACTTGAACTAGTAATTATTTCATTATTTAATAATGTTAATTCATGTAATTGATTACATTTAGGAGGTTTAGTGAACTGAGAATATTCAAGTAATCCAAATTGTCCAAAATTTTTCTTTGGTTCATAATAATTAGTTAATCCAGTTGATGTTATATATGTCTTATTTTTATTAGTCAATATTATTAAATGGCTAACCCCAGTTTTAAAGTCAATAATTTTTTCACTTTTAGAAAGTATTTTATCAGTAGCTAATTTTGGTAATGCTTCACCACCACTAACCCAAAATTTCCATTTACTATTATTGGATTTCTCGCTATTTTCTAACGATAAAGATTTTTGAACTTCAGAATTTATTGGTAAATAAATAATCTCATTTTTAGAATTTAAAAAATAAATCATATTATTACTGAATTCACCTCTTTGTAAGTTTTGTCCCTTAACAGTGTATCTTGGAGTAGGATCTTTAGAATCAAAGCCTTTCCCCCATTGAATTAAATCACCTTTGTTATCAATGGCAAACGCTGATGCTGGAACTTTTTCAAGATTAGTCTCTTTCACAGATTTTTTATCTTGGAGGTAAAGATTCAAATCATCTTTCTCTTCTTCTATTTTATCGTTGACTTTTAAATCTTTAATGATTTTCCCATTGAAGAAAGATAATCTCTTTGGATATTTATTACTCTTTGTTGAAGAACTACCAGGATCAACAATTGAATCTAAATTAGAGCCCCATAAGTAGACCCCTGGAGTATCATTTGAATCTATTAATTCACCATTTTTAAATGTGATAATTTCATCCGGTCTTTTTTTCATTTTTTCAACTATTTCTTGTCCATCTTCATCTAATTTATCTCCATAGATCAAACTGTTTAATTTAACTCTGTAAGCATCATAATTTGAATATATGATGAATCCACCAAACACTACCATTAAAAATGAAACACTTTGGAAAATCCCTTGAATAACTTCAATTCTTTGTAATTTTTTCAATGCTTCTCTTTCTGGCATTAAAATTTTTCTTCCATTTTCATTTTGCCCATTATTACCACTACCACCGTTAGATGATGATTTACGAATTTGAGTTTTTGGTGTTAATAATACTCTAGAGTGAAACTGGGGTACAGAATGTATTCTTAATAAGTTTCTAGTATTATTTCTTAAAATGTGTCTCAACATCTTTGATTAATATTTACTACTTATGATATATTTTCTTTACTATTATGTAGCTCATCTTAGAGAGGAAAAAAATTTTTTGTCTTTGCTTTTGTTTTTGTCTACATAGAAAAAAAAATTTTTTCGTTTTTTTGTTGTTTGCCGATTACAATTTCCATACTCAAGATTGGTCAATCACATGTGTCCTACAGTTTTTAATTCAATCATAATCATCATTATTTAGATATAATAACTAATATTATATTTATTAGTGAATTATTATAACATTACTGTAAATTTCCATGTTTTCTTTTAATTCATCGTATTGTTTAGTTCCTCTAAATTCAAAAACTTGGTATCCAGTGGAAGAGGATATTCAGAAGCAACAATAATACACAAACGGAGTATCGAAAGTTTTATTATTTATATAGTACTTTTTAACTTTATAGTCGCTTTTCTATAAATAATTTTCTGTTATTTTATGTTTAGTAAATTTACTTTTTTTTTGTTGTTGTTTTTTCTCCCTACCGAGGAATTTCAGACTTGCAATTCCGGTGATATAGTACTAACGACTTCTTTCTCGAATCTCAACGCTTGCATATATAGATGGCAGTAATTGGATTAGGATAAGAATACGCAATCCACTTTAATAACAATGTTTCTTTTCTCTACATGAGTATAAGGTTTTAGTAAGTCATTTATTGGAATTTTTCATATATATAAATATATATTGGCAATAGCTATAACAAAAAAGATAATATTTCTTATTTATTCATTTATAAGTCTTTTTGAATTAGTTAATTGGTTGATTGATTGATTGATTAAAAATATTATTCTCTTGTTTAATGATTACCAGCACCACGACTAACTTTTTCAAAAACAGTCTCGTAAGCGACTTCACTAAAATCAGTACCTTGGATATCAGTAGAAACACCATTTAAAGCACGACGTAAAGCATCTTTAGAAGATGCGTAAACCATTTTACTTCTAACTGGAGCGTTATCTGGAGACCAAGTGTAAAAGATTATTTTTGATCTTTTACCTTCACCAGAAGTTAATTCATATTCAAAATCGTAAACGGCATATCTACAATCGTTTTCTGGTAAAGCTTCTAAAAAATTATCGTAAGAATCTTCATTAGAAGTTTGTTCAACAATAATTTCGGTTTTCTTATCGTTTAAGGCGAAAATGATGAACTTGGATTTTTTACCTAATTTTAATTCGTCAAAGGCAGCTAAAGATTCGTCTGCAACGGCAACACTATAAAAACAAAAAAGTATTAGTTAGTAAAAATTTACCCCATATTATTATTATTATTATTATTATTATTGTAAATGATATATATCATAAAATATAAGACATACCCTGATCTAGACTGTTAAAAAAAATTTAATGTTAGTAGAATGTTCAATTCTGGTATATTCAATATATATTGTAAAAACAAATAGCAAAAAAAAAAGGAGTTGAACAAAATAAGCTGAATGAATAGTACAACTAGCAATTAAAAAAACAATTAAATTCAATAACTTACCATTTTGATATGATTTGTATTTGTAGATTAAATTAATAAAAAAAAAGATGATAATATTTATATTATTTATAAATAATGCAATATTCTATATATAATATTTATATTTTATATTTTATCAGGAATAATGATAAAAGAGAAAAGGGATAACAGCTTGAATATTTTAAATTTTGGAAATTTCAACGAAAAAAAAAAAAAAGTCGAACAAAAAAACACCTCACAAGTGGTAAATTAAGAAAAAAATTAAGAAAAATGGCGAGAAGATTTTCATATTAAAAAATAAAAAATGAATGGCTGACCGTATGAAATTACAAGAGTAGCCGCCTAAATGTGTGCTTGTCCCCTCCCCGATCACCGCTTTCTTCCTTACCTTTGATAATAGCCCTCTATGTTACCATTAATTAATGGTGTGGGGTTATCCGCAATTGCTGCGCATTGTAGTTTTTTCTTTTCTTACTCTTTTTGGGCATATTAATATTTTAAACATGAAAAATAATCAACTTACCAAGTGACTATATGATTAATCATCTACAAATACTACTAGTAATAAATTTCTTTCAAGTCATAAAATAAAATAATATCATATATTTGTTAGTTTTTTTTTCTTATCAATAAAAATTCCTTAATAATTTCTTTTTTTAGTCATTTTGCATCTTTTTTTTCATGTTTTCACGAATTAAATAATAAATAAAATTTAAGTGTAGTAATAAATAAATTATCTGGAAGTATCTAAGACATATCTACCAACAATCTTACCTTCTTCCATTAATTTATAAACACTGGCTAAATCAGATAATCCAACAACTTTAATTGGAGAATGAACTAAACCTCTAGAGAAGTAATCAATAGCTTCTCTGGTATCAGCTCTGTTACCAACATAAGAACCAATGATACCAATGGATTTAATAACATGAGAGAAAACATCAGTATTAACAACAGCACCGGCTGGTAACCCAACAAGAACAACATTACCAGTTGGTCTAACATATTTAACTGAACTATTAATGGCTGCTGGAGAAACAGAAACGTTAATAACCCCGTGTGGTCCACCACCAGTGATTTCTTGAACAGCAGCTACTAAATCATCAACTTTAGTGTAATCAACAAAGGCTTCGGCTCCTAAGTCTAAGGCGGCAGCTTCTTTATCCTTACCGCCATCAATACCAAGGACTCTGAATCCCATAGCCTTAGCGTATTGAATAGCTAAAGTACCTAAACCACCACCAGCACCAGAAATAGCAACCCATTGACCTTGTTTAGCCTTGGATGACTTCAATGCTTTATAAACAGTGACACCAGCACACAAGATTGGAGCAACTCCTGATAAATCAGTTCCTTGAGGAATTTGAGCAGCCTGAACAGCATCCGCAGTAGCATATTGTTGGAAAGAACCATCATGTGTATAACCAGACAAATCAGCATGAGCACAATTTGGTTCAAATCCTTGTTCACAAAGTTCACAGGACATACATGAACTATTCAACCATTTGATACCGGCATAATCACCAATTTCAAAATTTTTAACTTCAGAACCTTTAGCAACAACAACACCGGCACCCTCATGACCACCGACTAAAGGTAATTTGGTTGGTAATGGCCAATCACCTTTCCAAGCATGTAAATCAGTGTGACAAACACCTGAATATTTAACATTGACTAAAATTTCATTTGGTTTAGGTGTTGGAACTGGAATATCTTTATATTGTAATTCACCGCCATTAGTATCAAAAATGACAGCCTTTTGACTAGTAGGAATAGCCATTCTACCAACAGCAGACATCGAAAAGTTTCTAGTAGCTGAGGCAACAGTAGGTCTGAATAGCCTAGTAGTATTAGTAAATGATCTCAACATATTAGATCTATAGGAATAGTAATAAGAAAAATGAAAAGTAAAAAAATAAAAAAAGAGTAAGTTAGTTAGTTAGTTAGTTAGTTAGTTAGTTAGTTATTTTTTGGTCACTCGATTAACTTTGTTATAATATTAAGATATTGAAAGAAAGTGAAAAAATTGAAAAAAATGAAAAAAAATGGAATTGAAATTTTAAGGATATTAACAGAGTATTTATACTTAACATTTCTCGCAATACTACCTATGTATCGTTACCAATCATTATATTATAAATATATAGTATAAATAATTGAAATTGTTGGTTTGTTTTTGTTTTGTGTTTTTGTTTTCATTTTCTAAAACACTACTTTCCTTTTTTCCTCTCAAGATTGCCTACCCCATAAAAATAAAAGAAAAACAATAATAACAATAAAAAAAGAAGAAAAAAGAAAGAAAAAAAATGTGACAGTGGGTAAAAGAATGCTCCTCTTTTCAACATTCTCTTCCCCAAATTTGCCCCACTGCGTTATCCCGCAATCCGATGGCCAAATCAAAGAACATTGACATCATTGGTTGTTGGAAGTAATAGTAATTTATTATTTATTATTTTAATAATTCCTCTTTAATTGAATTGATTGATTGGTCAATTATTTTTTTTTTATTGATTAACTCATTAATGAACTCAACTATTTCTTGATTTATTTGTAAATTTTCTTGGATCTTTAAATTTTGATTGAATTTATTCTTTGTCATTGAATATTCATTCGAAGTCAAAAATCTATCTGGAATTATGAATTTAACTTGATCAAATTCTTTTATTTTAAATGATTTTTTGTTGTTATTATTATTATTCTTGGTTGATAATACTGATTTAGGTATTAAATTCAATATTTTGTTATTGTTATTGTTATTGTTATTGTTATTATGAGAAAATTTACATTTATCTCCAAATTTACATTTTTGATTCTTCGCAATGAATTTACATAGTGGAGCATTGTTGTTATTATTATCACTGCGAGATTTTTGTTGCTGCTGTGATTTCTCTTTCTCTTTCTGTTCACCCTTTTCTTTCATTCTCTTATTAGTTGGATAATTTTTCTTTCTTTCTTCAATCCATTTTCTAATATCTTCTTCTGTTTCTAGTATAATATTAGTTCCAAACACTGGAATTATTTCTTTGTTAATATTATTGTTATTATCACTTATTATTTTATTATTATATGATTCCTCCACATCTATTGTGTTATTTTCGTTGTAGTCATCATTATTGCTATCACTGCTGTTATCATCATCGATCGTACTATTATTCTTAACGTTTTTCATATTTGGCAAATGTGTTGGTAATTGTATTTGATTTTTGATTTTTTTATTATCACCACCGCCATTCTCAAAATCTACAAATTGATTATTTCTTTTCATTCTTTTCCTTTTAATCTATCCTTCCCTATTATTAATATTTACCTTGAATTTTTCACAATAGATCTTTGATCTTTGGTCTTCTCTTCTCTGCTCTTCTCTTCTCTTCACTGTAATAAAAATATGAAAAAATAAAAAAATTTTTTTTGTATTTTTTTTTTAAAGTTCCGGAAACAAATACTGGGTCATGTGTTGTATCACGTGTATTTACCTTCTCCACTCTTTTTATTTATGCTCTGCCATGTCATCGTTGTTACCATCCCCCGAAGAAATATTGGTCGGTCGTCGTTTTTCTCAAGATTTGTTGATGTTTTTTTTTTTTTTTTTTTTTTACATTGAAAACTTCAAGATAAAAGAAAAGGATAAAGATAAAGAAAAAGAAAAAGAAAAAGTATGCCTGCTACTATAAACTAGGTGTGTACTTAAGAATGCTCGTCAACCAACAGCAAAGTAGGCAATATTATCAATGAATTATTAGTTAATTGCGATAATGGGCTCTATAGATCCTGCTTGTGAGCCAGTTGTGAGCCGGTAATATTTGCAAGTTATACGTGATAAATGGTTACAAAAAGTATATTTTCCATCTCTTAATTTTTTCGTTCTAACGCATAAATCAAAGAAATTGTCTATTTGTACAACATCGACATGCAAAATGGCAGTTAATTTTTTTAGCTTCTGTTTTCTACATTTTTGTGAAATGTAACCAATAAAACATCGTCTCTGGGCTCAATTTTTTTTTATATAAATTACTAATAGTACTATTAGTTTAATTTATATCACGCATAATATTGGTTTCTTTTCATTTAAGTTTTTTTTTTCTTTATTTTACTTGTGTATGTTTGATAGTATACTACGGAATAAGAAACAAATATTCTAAGATATGAATGAGTACCAGAATCAAGTAAGCTTAAATTAAATTTTTTTCGTTCATAATATATAATTATAAGATGAAATTTACTAATATCATCTCTTCTTTTAGTATGCTGGGGAATTAATAAATTTCCCAGGAGGGCTTAACTATTTGGAATCACCTTCTAAAAGTAAAACTAATAAAGGACGTATACCAGATATTTTATTTGCAAGCTCATACCATCCAGGCGCAGCAAGAATGTCTACAATAAAGGTCATTCCAATTGATAATCAACATGATATTAACAGTGGTGATGCTGGTATGCAAATAGGAAATATCACAATGCCAATCATTGAAGGTCATAACAATATTAACAACAACAATAGTAATAATAATAATAACGTCAATGGAGCTTCTTATAGACATGTCAATAACAATAATCGTGGTAACCGTAGTAACCAACAGCCTAATTTTGATCGTAGTTTCGTCTCTATGCCAGTTCAAAAATTGCCTGCAGACTTTAACCCTAGAACAGCTGCTAACATGCATCATAAGGAAAAAGTTAATAAATGGATTGCATCAATACCAATATATCCTTTAAATGAAGATATTTGGGCTAGTGACTGCTACCCAGGTATTATAGATAATATTGTTGGCAATGTTGAAGAAGAATTTAGCGATTGTGATGATAATTATAACAATGAATATTCGGAATTTACGTTTTCTTCTGATAGAGATGAAATGTTTGACATGATTCAAAGGAAACTTACATTCTTAACAATTAAATCTTATTTAATGGATCGTCGAGAAATTATTAAATGTGGTAGAACATCTGCTGATAACTCCTTTGGCAATGATGATAATATAGTATTTCCAAATGGTGATGTCGGAGATGATAATAACAATATTGGTAATAAAACCGTTGATAGTTTCTCTGATTATATCTTAAAATTTAAAGATGACATTTATTTTAGAACTCCAACACATACTAAGAAAAATCAAAATAATCAAAATAATGAAACAAATGATGATGATAATTATAATCGTATGAATGGAAACATGCCCATTTTAGATACAATACCACGTAAAAGAAAATCGCGGAAACAATAAGTGGTTGGTTATTATTTATTAAGAATATGTTATATGTATGTAATATGTCTTAGATAAAAGCAATAGATAGAATACCCTCTTATATATATATATTTTTTTTGATTGAATTTAAGAATATATGTAGACTTCTTTGCTTAAAATTAATTATATGTTTAACAAAAAAGAAGTAATAGAAACATTAATAATATTAAAACAGTAGCAGATGATCACAAAAAAACTAAGCATGGAAAAAAAAACAAAAAATAAATGAAACTTGATTATTTACTAATACGAGCCTTCTTCTTTTGTGGTTTAACAACTATTGATCTTTCTTCTTCTTCTTCTTCTTCTTCTTCTTCTTCTTCTTCTTCTTCCGAGTCTGAAGAATTATTATATTTTGTATCTGATTTACTATCATAAGACTCCAGATCACTGATTTCATTCTCACTCTTAAACATCCATTCTTTAAAACTAGTGATTATAGATTTAGGTTGATTGTTTTTATTCCCAGTATATCTTGAAGCAAATTCACTAGCTGGTGACATTGGTTCTGATGGTGATGAGCTTCTTGATGTACTATCATCATTATCATTTGTGAAAGTAGAAGATGCTGCACTTCCATTACTACTACTGCGGTTACGGCTATTACCATTTGAAAGAATATCATTAAGAGAAGGTGTTGAGTTTATTCTCTTTAATGGGCCTGATCTATTTCTTAAGTACTCTCGAACTTCATAGTATAAATCTTTTGAAGTATTATTGATATTTTCGTTAGTCTTCTTCCAGTATTGTCTAAAATCACTAATGTGCTTTTTAATATCTAATTCATTTTTCTTTAACCAAGAAACATTTAATTCTTTTCTAGTAGCACCTCTAGCAAAATTTCTCATTAAATACTTGTCATAATCTCTAATAATCTTAGTTATTATATCAGATGTGGAAATACCTTGAGTTCTTTGAGTGACTAAAAATTTGCCCATATTTTTAACTGGAGCATACACATCATCAGAATCATCAGATGCGTAAGGAATATCATCATGAGCTACAAAGTCAATTTTATGTTCTTTCAAAAACTGAGTTGTAACACACCAAGGAGCATTAGGAATCACTTCATCAACCCATCTACAATGTTTTAAAGTTTCACATCTTTGAGTATCAGTTAATACTGTTAACCCTTTATTCTTCCAAGTAATTTCATCGGATGGTACACCAACTACTAATGTCACATTAGGGAAAATTTCTTTACATTGCTTCAATTGATTCATATGACCTAAATGGAATAAATCATAAATACCGTCACAGTAAATTCTAATATTTGAGTTAGTATCCTTTGGTAAATATAAAGGATGGCCTCTTGGACGATATTTTCTATATTCTTCTGGGATATCCTTATCAAGTTCAGCTTCTTTCTTTTCACGTTCTTCCTTCATTTTTTTAACTGCTTCATCATATTCTTCATCTTCCTTCTCATCCACTGAACGTGATCTTTTTCTTGAGTTGATAGTTTCCTTTGGCAATGGTTTACGGGACGTCTTTTTATTATCCTTCACCTTAGAGATTGTCTTTGAAGTAGAAGCTTTTGGCTTACTTTTAGCATCTTTAGTATGTGATTTTGACACTTCCAAGGATGACATTTTCCGTTTTTCTTGATTTTTTTTTTTTTTCGGTTAAGATAAAGAAGTGTTTCCACTATAATTCTAATATAATTTAATATATTAAAAAAATATTCTTTTTCTTTTAAAAAAAATAGATCTTCTTGATGACGAGATTTAATGTTAATATTTCAGTTTGAATATTAACAAAATTTTAATGTAGATATTATATACAGTACATTAGCAAATCAATCGAACAAAATAAAAGAAAAAAAATATTTCTTTTGGTATGAAAAGTCACTTAAATGGATATTTTCTTTTCTATACTAATAAAAATTAATTTAGAAAAATCACAAGCCAAAAAAAAAATGCCAGTGTTTTTTTTTTTCAAACACGTGAGTGGCTCAACAAAAAAATCGGTTTAGGTAAGCAATCGAACGGGATCCCTCCAGCAGTGGCCCTAAAGCTAACATAGTCAGTTTAATGCATATATTGATCAAATGAGATTAACACAAACACAAAACCCAGCATAAATGATGTACTTAAAGAAATTAATACAATAAAAAGTATGTAAAAGTTAATAGCCAATAATATTATTGATGATTAATAAATTGTAACTTTTTTTTTATATTTTTTTAATTATTATTTTTTGTAATCGTTAGATAAAATTCAACATTACATTATAATCCGTCATCATCAAAACAAATTATAATTTTAAAAAAAAAAAAAAAAAAAATACATGATAAAATGGCCACTTATAATATAAAATTCTTTGATTTCTTTGATAATAAGGGGCTACAGTATCATACTCCAGAAGCTCATAAATTTTCTGGAGTTTCTATCAGTAATTTCTTTACATCAGTTATATTATCTGTGAGCATATTTTTGCTTGAAATATTCTTATTTTGTTTTCTAAGAAATAGAATCCCCCACATATATCAACCTAGATGTTATCATGTTCCAGAGAAATACAGAGTACAACCAATTTCTGATACATCTTTCTTTGGATGGCTAGTGCCATGTCTCGAAAGTGAAATATCTGATTATATTAGTATTTCAGGACTTGATGCTTATTTCTTCTTAAGATATTTGAAAGTATTATTAACATTATCTCTTGGAATGTGTGCTATCAACATCCCAATATTGATACCAATAAACCTTAGAGGTAATGATGGATCAACAATAGTGTATGGATTAGACAAGTTGTCATGGTCGAATATTGCTGCTAGGAACTCAAATTGGTTGATAGCACATTTGGTTTTATCTATTGTTTGCATTATTTGGTTCTTTGTAATATTAATGTATGAATTAAAACTTTTCATTAAAATTAGACATGCTTATGTTATTAATAACCCTGATGTTAAATCAGTGATTATGTTAGATAATGTTACTTTTGAAGGTGATTTTAAAGACATGAGACAATTATTAAGGAGAAATAGGCTTTTACAATCATTGAATTTATTACCTGGCCAGATTAAAAATATTTGGTTTATCTATGATTTTTCAAAATTAAAAATTTATTGTGATTATAACTATAAACTTATAGAACAGATTGAGATGTTTGAAACTCAATTGTTACACAAAAACTGGAAAATTAGCAGGAATAGTGAAAGATTAACTAATTATATTGTGACTAATGATTCTAATAGTTCTACACCAATAGCAATTGATTGCAACGATTTAAATGACCAGGAGACTAAAAATAATTTGGAATTGGCAAAATTTGAACTACAAAATGCAAAGGGTATTATTAAACAATATTATTTAGAATTAAAATTATGGAAAACTTTGATCAGAATCCCTTTCAGAAAAATGAAAAAAATTGATATTATAAATGATCTTATCAGTAGATTAATTGAAAATAAAAATAATATGATATTCACTAGAGATGAAATACTAAGGGACAAAAAACCATGTTATAATAAGGTTTTCATTGAATTCAATAATAAAATAACAGCATATATTGCCAAACAAGTATTATTGGAACAATCACCAACGTCATGTAATTTCAAAGTTATTGAGATTAACCCAAAAGATATAATTTGGCAAAATGTAACATTGAATAATTTTTGGCTCAAAAAATTAAGATATCTATTATCAACTTCTTTGAATTTCTTAATAACATTATTCTGGGCTATTCCAACAGTGGCTATTGGACTTCTAGCTCAGTTACCTTATTTCACCGCTATATTCCCTTTCTTCATGTGGATTAATGATTTACCAATTTTTTTCCAAAATGTTATATCTGGTATTTTCCCAGCAATAAGTTTAATAATAATCACCGAAATTATGCCAATTTTTTTCAAGTTATTTTCATTATTAAAGGGTAAATTGACTGGAGCTGAAGTTCAATTAGATATCCAAAATTGGTATTTCACTTTCTTATTCATTAATATTTTTCTTATTGTGACAGTTTCTTCAAGTATAACCTCGATAATTGAAAATTTAATTAATAATCCAACATCTATTCCTTTACTTTTAGCTCATAATTTACCCAAATCATCAATATTCTTCTTTTCATTTATATTACTTCGTGGATTTTCATATTGTGGCTATAATTTTTTACAGATTTATACTTTAATTGTCACAAATTTCATTTATCCTAAATGGAAATTTTGGAATTCTCCCGTAACACCAAGATTCAAATATAATTTAGAGACAAATCTTCAAACAATTGAATGGGGTGCAGTATTCCCTGTCTATGCTATATTAGGTTCAATTGCCATAATATTTTCTATAATATCTCCTTTGATTTTGTTATTTAGTGCTTTAGCATTTTATATGGTTTTCGTATCATTCAAGTATCAATTAAAATATTGTTACCATTATGCAAATAGTTCAGAGACTTACGGAAGATTTTATCCTACTGCATTATTACAGCTTTTCTGCGGAGTTTATTTCTTAGAGATCTCATTAATTGGGTTATTTTTCTTAGTTCGTGATCAAAATGATGATTTGGTGTGCACATTACACGGATGCTTGATGTTGTTAGTATTCTTTTTAACCATTTCAGTACATGTTTATATAAAAAAAAATTATTATGATTCTCTTCAATATTTGCCATTGTCATTCTCTACTAAAAACACCACTATACCACCATCTTTGACTAATAACAACAACAATAACAATATCGATTATATTAAAAAACCTCAATTTGGTCCATTAGCGACATTATTGCAAGAAGAAAAAAGAAGTGATTCAAGTGCCAATACATTGAACTGTTTTAGTTATAATAATTATGATATTGAATTTTCTCACCCATCATTTCAATTTAATTCTGACAAAAACTTTGTGTGGATCCCTAAAGACAGATATGGTAATTATATACATGAATTGAAATATTTAAGTGATCGAGGAATAAATGCAACTAGTGATAAATGTAAAATAAATGATGACGGTGAAATTAAAGTTACAGGATTCCCCAATATTTTCCAATGATTGAAGATTTTTAAGTAGAATAGAATAAGAATACATTATTTTTTGATTATAATTCAGTATTTTCAGCAACATTATTTGTAGGAGAATCAAGATTATTAATACTCATATGACTATCACTGTGACTCATATTAGCACTAGAATAATCATTATTAGAATGCTTGCTGATATTATTAACAGATTGTTTCTTTTTAGCCCACAAATTAGGTAAACGTATTTGTTGATATTTAGGGTAAACACATCTTTCAGCAAACCAATTTTTTAATTGATACTCAATCAAATAAGCAATCTTTGGAGTATTTTCTAATTTAGATTTAGCACCAATTAAAGATTTAACATCGAACTCAAGTCTGAAGTCTGGACTAAATCCAAACTTTATCACTGGCCTTTCGCCCTGATCATCATTATCAGAATCATTATTACTATTATTCTTTTCATTATCATTATTATTATCATTATTTTTATCCTTATTATTGTTTTTTGAATCACCCGCTTCAGTTAAACATACACTAAGACATCCACTAAATCTGACCACTGATACTGTTAATTTAATTGGCAATGCTGCCGTTAAAAATTTTGGTTTATTGATTAATAATTTGGTTTCAATGCCTAAAGTGAGAGTATCAGCTAAATCAACATCGATTTTACTTTCTAAGTATCCAGCATCATTTTTAGCAATTCTGCAATTACTGAAAATTGGGAAATCATTGCCAATGTTAATTTCCGTGACTTTAATATTATCAAGCCAATCTGGAATTTTATTATTTTTATCAGAATTAAGTAGAAAATCATTTAATGAATCTATGATTCTATTTTCAAAAAGGGCATCTGATCTAAACTGACTAATAGTTTGTGCAAGTAAAACATTTAACCAATCTAAAGATTCTGTTTGATGATTACTAATATCATAATATGTTTTCTCTAAAATTGAATCAATAAAATCATTAAGTGCATTATCATCATCATCATCATCGTCATTACCATGATCTTTGCTGCTATTACTACTATTATTATTATTATTGCTGCCTGAAATCCCATCATTATTTTTATTTTTATTTTTATTTGTAGTAGAATTTTTATTTATATTGTTAATGTCATTACCATTCTTCTTATTTTTGTCATTATCAGGCTTATCATCATTATTAATATCACTACTAGTAGAAAAACCACCGACTAGCCCATTGATACCAGTACGATTACCATTGATTATAATATCATTTGCATTTAATTTCCTTTGTTTCTTTGTAGATTTACCTTTGGTATTTTTTGGTTCAGACTCCGAGAAAACAAAGAATTTAATGAAAATGACTACAACGACAACCACTGATAGTTGACCAAGAATAAAACCTTTTGTAAAATCAAATATACTGCCACTACTATTAATATTATTACCATTATTATTTATTATTGATTTATGGTCATTATTGGTGAGTATCACTTGATTCTTGATATATTCATTAAAAAGCTTAAAACTTTCTTCATCGAATTTTATTTCATTGACTTGGTTTCCACCAGAAATAGTGCTAGCAAATGTCAATGGCAGTTCTGATTTAGTCATTTTTTGACTCTTTGAAATTTTCTTTGTTGCATAAGGTACATTACCAATTAATGTGATAAACTGGTATCAAAATTTCATATAAATTTTTCTTTTATTTTTCTGTACTTCATTTTTCTCTCATATTTTTAGGAATTTTTTTCTTCTTTCGTGAGGCCCTCCCAAAGGCTAAACAAAGAAGAATTTTCACTACGGAATTTTTTTTTATTTATTTTTTACTACTTACAGGATAGATGATGATTTGAAAATGGCATAAAAAAGATAAAGATCTAGGATTTCGATATTATATATAATCTGAGTTAGAAATATGTTAAAAAAAATAAAATAAATAGATAATTGAATAAAAACAATAAAGAAATAAAGAAAAAAATGGAAAGATTATTAAATAAAATATAATTATAGGGGAATCAAGTAAATAATAATAATAATTATTAATTAGAATATAGTTTAAACTCCATCCAGGAGTTATTTCAAAGTACTGAAGTTACAAATTGGACTGATTGGCCTGCATTAATTTGAATAGCATCTTGACTATTAATAGCAGCAGCAAGAGTTGGAACTGCACTTCCAGAGACAGTAACAGTTACTGGAACAACAGTAATAGTTATACGTGCAACATTATCAGAAGCTGAACTTTGAGCAGGCAATACCACTTTAACATCTTGTGATTGTGGTGCTGCTGAAGCTGCAGCAGCAGAACCAGAAGAAGAAGAACTACCAAAAGAACTTTTGATCTGTTGTATAGAACTAACAATCATTAAACCAGTACTAGCTAAATTAGCCACATTCATAACAGAATTAAGATTTATTCTTTTGAAAAGAGCTACTAATTTATTTCCACTTTTTGGTTCTGATACTACATTTTTCTCATTTATTATTTCATTGGCATCTCTTTTTGTGAAAGGCTCACTGGTAATTATAGACTTCGAATGTATTTGTGTGATGAAGAAAAAAAAAGATAAGAAAACTAAGACGAATAATTTTTTGTTCATTTTGAAAAGCATTTAATATTGATACTAATTGAAATATATTTATTACCTTATTGCTATTGTTGATAGTGACTTTATTTTTTCCAATTAAAAAGTAAGTATGTGTGTTGATTATTATTAACACGAAAAGTTTATATGGATAAAAAGAACAAACAAAAAGATAAAAAAGAGACAAAAGAAAAAAATTAACAAAGAAAAAGTGGAAAAAAGTGAACAAAAATATAATCAAAGAGGGAATACTAATGATTTTATATATTTTATTTTTAAGATAGGGAAACTATTTAAAATTCCGTATTGTAGCCATAGTAATTTTAAAAGAAGTTAATCTAAGGCCAACAAAAAAGCAAAAAGCAATGTATTTAATGGATATTGTGCTAATAACTTAAAAAAGAAATTTCGGGCTATTTGATTTTAATAACAGTGGTTTACTATAACTACTCACAGATGATAAAAACTATAATAAATAGATTGCCAAAAATTTTAAAAGTTACAACTAATCAAAAATTTGATGCCTTACAAATATTTTTCATGCATGTTCAAATTTGCAATTTGCGTAAAAAAAAAATGAAAAAAATAACAAATACTACATAATGCACTTTTTTTTTGCTAAATATTAATATATTTTCCTTTGATAGTGTAAAAATATATATTCATTTAATAATCGTTTACTAAATAATAAATTTATTTAATTACTTATTTATTTATCATTGACCATTAATATATAATCATCGCATTATATGTCCTTGTTTGAAAGAGTGAAAAGTTAGACAAAGAATTTGAAATTGAGAAGAATGGAGACCAATAGAAGGAGAAAAATTCATTTTAGCGCCTTATCAAAAAAAGAAAAAAAAATGTTTGCAATTTTTTCTTTTTCTCTCATTTTATGATCTTTAAGCACGGATTCAAAATGATATACTACTAGCACTATATATTATCTACATGTTATCATAGTTTCTCCACTCCACTATTGCCAGAAAGTTGCTAAATATGAAAAAGCCTAAGGGCCTTTGCCAGGGTTTACAGCCTAGCAGATCTATTTGAAAGTCGATATGAGAAAGCCTGAGCTGTTTTCTATTTCTTACAGTACATGTAATGTAATTTGAGGGTCTAACAGAAGAACCTTGTTAAAGTTATTGTTATTATTATTGTAAAAAATGTTTTATTACATATGAATTTTTTTGTTTATATCTTATGCTTAAATAACTTTTTCGTATGCCCTTTTTTTAGAAAACTTAATATCGTTTTCTTGTTGTTCATAATCATCAACAAACTCTTGTGAATGCTTTTGCTTCCACAGGCTTTTGATAAACTTTAAGCCTTGAATGTTATATCCAACATCATCGTTAATTTCAGACATTTGTAAACGTAATTGTGTCTTAACGTTAAGTATTTGATTCTTGATATTTTGATCTTTAGTACTGACTAATTCTTTATGATGAATTTTAACAATGAAAAATAAAACTTTACATATTAATGAAATATTAGTGAGTAAATATTTCTTTTCTTTAGTCCAGTATTCCAAAAATCTCAATAATCGTAACGAGTAAGTAAATGGTAAGATTAAAATGGCATCTTCTAAGTGAGTAGCTTTGATTCTACGTATAACATCAAATACATATTCGACAGCATCCATGTTTTTCGCAATCAAGATAATATTTTTACTTGGATTTATTGGTTCAACTTCCAATTTATTGTTCTTGACCCATATAGCATAATCTTTCTTATATTGCTCATCATGATCTAATTCTTTAACCCCAATATCTAAAGCATCCATTAATTTCTCACCATCTTTTAAACTTGCGGTAGTTTGTTGAATAACAGAATCAATAGCAACATCACCATCTTCATCAACTTCATCGTCAGAATCTTTCTTACCACCACCACCAATTAATTGATCACCTTCACCACCCTCTAAAGAGTGAAGCAAAGTTTGTTCATATAATTCTTCTAATTGTTTTTCCTTTTCTTCTTCAATGAACACTTGATCATCAGTTTCATCCCAAACTCTTAAACTATGATCATGAGAGGAAGTAACTACAAAATGCCCATTACGAGCGATTGCAAGACCCCAAACTTCAGATTGATGAGCTGGTAATTTTTGAATACATTCAAATTTATCACCATCCCAATATTTAACTTGACCATCTTTAGAAGTAGAAAAAAAATTATGGGTATTTTCCATTGGAATGAATTTAACATTCATAATTGAATCTTGATGAGCAAATATAGATCTATGACAATCACCAAAATCTAACCCCCAGATTTTTATATTTTTATCAGCACTACTTGTAATGACAAGTTTAGAATCAAATGAAATATCAATTGAAAGTACTGGTAATTTATGACCATAAAGACTAATATAAAATTTTAAAGTTTCTAAATAAAATATTTTAACAGTATTATCAAGTAACGAAGCAGCGATATATTTATTATCTGGTGAGATCTTAACAGATAAAATTTCATCATTTAATTCTAAAGACTTATTATGAACCATTGTCATTTTTGATATTTTTTCTGTAGCCCCCGGTATTAACTCACTTTCGATTTTAAATTTCCAGAATTTTATTGATTTATCACCACCACCAGTGATTAAAGTTTTCCCATCAGAAGTAATGTCAAGAGACCATAATGCACTTTCATGAGCATCCTCTATTTCATAAATTAAAGAAGAAGAAGCTAAATCAAATAATTGTAAAGACCCAGTTCTCGTACCAACGATGACTAAAGAGTCACCAGGGAGAATTTTACAACATAAAGAGTAACCACATTCAATAGTACGTATACAGTTCAAAGTTTTAATATTCCAAACTTTCAATTGACCGTTAGATGCACTTATTAATAATTTATTATCACTAGAAATATCCACAGCTCTAACATCAGTTCTATGGCCCGGTAAATCTATAGTATATTTTTTAACTGGTTGAATTTCATCATTTGTAATAGAAATTTTACGCACTTGTGATGGTAAATTAATCAGATAATATTCAATAGAATTATTGTTTAATGAGAAAATTAATTCAAGCTTCTTAAGACTTGTTACTGCCCATGAAGAAGCTTTAATTTTTGATTGAGTTCTGATTATTGTAATTGGTTGAATTAGCATATTAATTTTACTAGACTTTATCTGATTATTAATTTCTTCTTTATCTAAATTACCTTTTTCCACCAATTTTTTTGTCTTTTTGGCAATAGCTTTATTAATTTCTTCTTGAGTTCTAATTCTGAAAATTTCCAATGTTTTATCAGAATTTTGACAATACACTAACAATAATGACTCATTAACATATTTAAATTGAATATCAACAGCTCTTGAGGTTGATTGTTTTAAATATACTCCTTGTTCTATTAACTTGGTCTCAGGCTGTTCAAGGTCAACAAACCAAATTTTTAATTGATTTTCCATCCCAGAAGTTATTAAAATTTTATTGTTGAAATCAAAATCAAAAGACCAACATTCACCTGCATGAGCTACATGAGTCTCCACACCAATTCTTGATTTTAAATCCCATAATTTAATCAATCCATCTTTGGAAGTACTTATAAGCCAATCTTCCATAGAATCTATATCATAATCACCATCATCAGTAGGTTCCTGTTCACTGACAAATTGAAGTCCAGTGATTTGATCTTTATGACCTTTTAATTTGAATAACCCAGCTTCCCCAACAAGATCCCACATAATTATAGTTGAATCTTTAGCACCTGAACAAAGTCTAGTACCTGATCTATCAAATAATAGTTGAGTAATTGCTGATTTATGACCAGCGAAATTCATTAATACTGAACTTGAAGAAATATCCCACACTTTAATAGTCCCATCAGCATAACCAGCTGCAAGAATATTGGTCAATTGATGATATTGAAGAAACGTGACAACTGCTGGAGGGTCTAAAGTTTTAGCATCTGAAGCACCTGGTGTAACACCATCTCTTAATCTTTGTAAAAGTTCTCCAGTTTTCACATTCCAAATAAGAATCTCTTCAAGACCTGCAGTGATTGCTCTACCAACCGAAGAAGTCTCTGATGGAATATATATTAAATTAGAAGCGGATGAAATCACACCAAAACAGGCACCCTGTTCATATCTAGCGTATGATTTAACCATTCTTAATTATTAGTATTATTATTGTTATTAGTACTTTAATATTTATTATATATGTTCAAACTTATATATGGCATAAGATATATTTTGAAAAATTAATACTATGAAAAAATTTCAAATAAAGAAAAAAAAAATTTTTTTAGGCAAAGAAAAAAATTTTTTTTTCAAGATGAGCCATGTGCATGACACAGCTTTATACATACTTTCTCATGAGAGAGTAATAAAAAAGTCAACACACCAGTGTTTATTAAGGTACATAAAATAGTAACAATAATAATAACAATAATAATAACTATAAATGATAATAGCTACTTTTTTTAACAGACAACATCAAAAGTAAATCCAACCTTCCAGTTATAAGGACCAAGAATTAATAATACACAGAGAAATGTTGTCGAAACGCTAATAACATAGTAGTAAATCGCATGAGTCATTCTTAAACCATGTAGTTCAGATACTAAAGTTGACATTGTTGATAAAGTACCACAATACCCATCAGCAATTGCAGAAAGGACTTGACAATTTATAACAGAAGAAATAAGACGTGACGAATGAGAGTTTTGGATTTTACCTCTATTTAATAAAGTGACAATTGCAATTATAATACATGCAATAAAATTAGCAAGATAAGTACCTAAAAAATTCATTTTAAAGTGTGCACGATCAGCGACATAGTTAAATTTACCACCTAACCACCATCTTAAATAACAGGCGAATGGAGAGAAAAGCATAGAAAAAGTCCATACCCTCCAATGAGGCATAGTGATGGTCAAAACTAATGATATAATGAGAAAGCATATACCCAACAGTTCAATCAAAATTTCGGCAATAATGTAAAAATTTTTCAAATGAATATCAAATTCAACATTTCTAAACCAAGTCTTTTCCATTGAGATTATAAAACGTTTACCAAACAAATAAGCAGCCATTGACACACAAAGTTGAGTAATAAATATTGAAATAAATTGAAGTACACCATAACCTTTAGTTGGATAGTCAAAAGGTTGGCGATTAGATGGCACATTAGCAGTAAATAAAAATAATTCAAGAATTAAAGTAGAAAAAGAAGATAAAGTACCACAAAATCCAGTAGATAATCCAGTAGTTAAAATCAAATCTTTTTTACTCTTGAATGTAACAGTATTAGCATTTTCATCCTTATCATATTCATGTTGAATGAAAAATTTCCAAATTTGAAAACTATGATTGACAGTACCAAGAATTAAAGAAGCTAAGAAATTACTCCAAACAACACCTTGAAGATAAGAGCCATCATAGTTGGAAAATATTGTCAAAGCTTTTCTCAATAAAGTCCCCAAGATACTGAAGAAACAAAAGATAGCAAAAAAATGTAAATGTCTTAGAGGTTTAGGTTTTATTCTACAAATAATAAAAAAAAACTTTTGAGATACCATAATTAATTCTATTACTTATATTTATATATATAGAAATTCACTCCTACTGTTTTATCAAATGTTTAATTCAGTACTAGGTACTAGTAAATAACAATATATGTATGCAATTCAATCAAAACTGTTACTTTGTCTAGTGTTTTAATCCCGATTTTTTTTTTCCTTTACCTCATTTATTTTATTTTTTTTTCTCATAGAAAAAAATAAGTGAAAACAATATCCACTCAGGCACCGAATCATATGAGCACATGGTAATTATCAACATTTATGCTATAATTCTAATAAGTTTAATAAAATGGATCTAAAATAAATATAAATATAACTGATAATAATAATGATAGTTTATATTCACTATTATTGTTTGTAAAGAAACGTGCCATAATATTGTACGTATGTACTAGAAATACTGTATATCTATTTTTGAACTTTTTTGCACCTTAGCAGATTGCCATATCTTATGGCATAAATAAAGCCATACATTATATTTATATCAAAACAAATTTTTTATTTGTATTATGATATACTATAAACCCATATATATATATACATATATATAAAGCAAATCTAGATTGATTAGTTAGTTTTCACATTCCACTGATTGCCCAAATATTGGACAAAACAAGGAAAAACGGATTTTGTTGCCGCATGCAACAACAAAATCGGGCACCTCTCAACATTTCTTCCAACATTTGGATTCCTGTTATTATAAATAGTTACTCTTTTCTCATCTTTTTATAGCTAAAAAAAAAAAGAAAACTAAAATTAAAATTAAAATTATTAGGAAAAAAATAATAAATAAATTCTAATAGGATTATTATCAATTAACTTTTTGCAACGGCTCCGCTACACTACAAGACATCTAGTATATAAAAAAAAATGCAATTCCTTTACAATATTATTTTATTGACCTTAACCAGTCAAGCCGTTCTTTCTGCACCAATAAATGCTCCTATTGTTAACGACCAACAACAGCAAGTTGTACCAGCTACCCCAGCTACTGTCCCAGCGACAGCTGCTCCAGCAACAGCTAAACCAGCTACTTGGTCTGATTCTATGAAAGGATACTTAACCAAAGCCAAAGATGCTACAGTTAACGCTGGTAAAAAAGTTAAAACTTCTACTGCTGCTGGTGCTTCTAAAGTTAGTACTGGTTTGAAAACTATTGGTGCTGGTTTTAAAACTAAATCAGCTGCTCTTGGTACTGCTATCAAAAACTCTCCAGGTAAAGCTATAGCTGGTACTGCAGCCATTGGTGCGGGTATCGCAGCCATCTATCAATTTGGAAAACACGAATCTGAAAAGAGTCACCACAAAAAAATTGTTGCCTCTTCTAGTGCTTCTGCTGCTTACGCTTCTGCTACCGCTGTTTTATAGATGGATTTAAATTCATTAACAATCGTTTCATCATATCATAATAATCACATTCATTCATTAAATTTCAGTTCTTTCTAATATTAATTAGCCTTAGTTGATCTAAGATTAATTTATTTCTATTTGCATTTCGTTTCATTTCATTAATTTATTATTCAACTATTCACTCTTTTACTCTTCTTCAACGTACAAATACACACACTCATTTTCATTATTCGTTTCTTTAGTAAAATATATATTGCGTTCCTTTATTATGATTCATTTAATTTTATAACATATTTGTAAGAATATCCCCCTAACAATCAAAATTTTTCTGGAGGGGGCACCCGGATCTGACTTTATCACATGGAAGAGTTATCATCATCTTACATTGAATTTAACTGTTTTAATACGCCACTTTTCATTATATTATTTAATATATAAAAATATTGGCTTATTCGTATATATGACTATAAGTTCTTCTTTTTGTTTAAATATTTTTTTACTATATTATATGTATTAGTTCAAAAAATTTATTATGAATACTTTTTTGATTTGATTCATTCCATTTCTGATTGATTTAAAAAAAAAGACTCAGTTCTTAGAGGAAAAATTTAAACTGAAAAAGAAAAAAAAAGTACTAAAAAAAAAAAAAAAAAAAAAAAAAAAAAAAAAAAAAAAAAAAAAAAAAAAAAAAAAGACAACAAAAAGCGAAGAAGGAACAACAACAAAAAAAGGCATATAGGCTATTAAGAGGAATAAGATTAATTAATATAATATTGAGATTAGAAGCTTTTCTTGCTTTTTAGATTGCTATTGGATTAGTATTTATATTTTTTGAACCTTTGAATCATTTATTATATTCATTCAGTTATTAAATATAGCTAAATAGTTTTTTTTTTTTTTTTTTAAATCTCGAGGAAGAGCACATATAGAGAGGAACAATATGAAGTTTTCTCACTCACTACAATTCAACGCTGTGCCTGAATGGTCTTCGAAGTATTTAGCCTATTCTTCTTTAAAAAAGTTGATTTATTCGTTACAAAAGCAAAATCTTGTCGAGCAAAGTTATGATAGTGAACAGTCGGCATTATTAAGCGGCGATCACGTCACTCCAGTGGAAGCTTTTTCCAAAGCGCTTGATAAAGATTTAACTAAAATTGACGAGTTTTACAAATCTAAAGAAATCGAAATTTATAAAGATTATGACGCATTAATTCAAGATATTGATGATTATTTGAACGAACTTAAATTAAAGACTAACCTTATTTTAAGCGAAGAACAGCCTTTAAGTCTTCGTAACAACAATGATGGAAATAGTCTTAATCAATCAGAAGCACTGGTTGATGTTGAGGATGCCGCTGATTACCAGTCCCCTAATTTTAAAAAGTTATCCAGTAATTATCATGCTAGAAATAGTTTATTGTCTAGTAAATCACCAGAAATATATGATGATGAAAATGAAGAAAGTGATGAAGATGATTTAGAAGCGATTGCTTCTGGAAATGCAATGAATAGGGGAGAAACTAGCAATCTTTTAAGTCGTTCTAAAACTGAAACATCTGATGTCAAATCTTTACCAATATCCAGTAGATCTGCCCCATTAGAACCTACGCTTAGTAATCAATCTGTCGAGGGAACAAGACGTTCATTGACTTTATTAAATAGTTTTAATTTGAAAGATTCATTCCTTATTTTATCAGATATAAGAATTACTCTCAAAAAAAGATTAATCTTGATTTTTACTTCATTATCAGAATTAAGATCTTACATTGATTTAAATAGAACAGGGTTTAAGAAAATTTTGAAAAAATTTGACAAGACTTTACAAACACACTTAAAGGATGAATATTTAAATAATACGTTAGTGAATAATTCTTATATTTTTAAGAAAGATACTTTAACTGTGCTTTTAGATCACATTAATCATGTTGTCGAATCTTATGCCACTGTTGCAACTGAGGGATCTATTTCTTTGGCCGAAAGCGAATTAAAAGTTCATTTAAGAGAGCACGTTGTTTGGGAAAGAAATACCGTTTGGAGAGATATGATCAACATAGAAAGAAAATCACAAGCAGCAAATGTTTTCGCTGGTAAGAAACTCCTTTCTTCTAATTCTTATGATTCACTCGCAGGGAAAGAAGATGATAATCCCGTAGCTGTTCAACAATTCTCCATTAAAAGTATTTTTTCAGGATCTCTGTTAAAAATTATTTTAATTACTTTGTTAATGTTATTCCTTTTAGTGGCATCTCCATTCAAAGAAAGAGAACAGAAAAATTGTTTTTCACTTTTAATTGGTTCTTCTTTACTTTGGGCTACTGAAGCTATCCCATTATTCGTGACTTCATTATTAATTCCATTATTGGTAATTGTATTGAAAGTCCTCAAGTATGATGACCCTAAACATGGTAATTTTAATCAAACCATGACAGCTACTGATGCATCAAAATATATATTAGGTTCAATGTGGTCTTCTGTGATTATGCTTTTGTTAGGTGGATTCACTTTAGCTGCTGCATTATCAAAATATTCAATTACAAGAATATTCTCTACTATGATTTTGTCAAAATCTGGTACAAATCCAAGTGCAATATTGTTGACCATTATGCTAATTTCCCTTTTTGTGTCAGCAGTTGTCAGTAATGTTGCTGCACCTGTGTTATGCTATTCCATTATTCAACCATTATTACGTACTTTACCAACAAATTCAAATTTTTCTAAAGTTTTAATTCTTGGTGTTGCTTTTGCCTCAAATTTAGGTGGTATGTCATCTCCAATATCATCACCGCAAAATATTATTGCCATTGAATTAATGGATCCTCAACCTTCCTGGATTCAATGGTTTTTGATATCCATTCCAGTTTGTCTAATTTCGTTGATATTAATTTGGATTTTTTTGCTTGTCAGTTTTAAAATTAATGGTTCAAACAGTGTCAGCGATGCTAGTGATCCATCAGCTCAACAAATCAAAATTGCTCCAATTAAAGCATCTAATGAGAAATTAACCCCAATTCAATGGTTCATTACTGCTGTATCTATAGGTACTATTTGCTTATGGTGTTTTGCTACCAATTTATCAGGTGTATTTGGAGAAATTGGAATAATTTCTTTAATCCCAATTGTTATTTTCTTTGGATCTAGAATTCTCACATCAGAGGATTGGAATAATTTCTTATGGACTATCGTTGCATTGGCCATGGGTGGTATCGCTTTAGGTAAGGCAGTTGCATCATCTGGGCTATTGAAGACAATTGCTGTAATAATTCAAAGTCAAATTGCTAATTTGAGGATTTATCAAATTTGTATCATTTTTGGATTTTTAGTCTTAATCATTTCTACATTTATTTCACATACTGTTTCTGCATTAATTTTGTTACCTTTAGTGAAAGAAATTGGTCAAACTATTTCAAAAGATTCTGATTATTCAAGACTTTTAATTATGGTCAATGTTTTACTTTGTTCCATTGCGATGGGTTTACCAACATCTGGGTTCCCTAACGTTACTGCCATTTGTATGACTGATGAACTTGGACATAATTATGTTAATGTTAAAACTTTTATAACAAGAGGCGTTCCAAGTTCTATAATAGCCTATACTATTATCATTACTGTTGGTTATGCTGTAATGACAATAATTCATTTTTAAACATAAAAAACATAAACTAACTAGGTGAATTTTTTTTAAAGAAACTTTATATTTATTTTCTCTGTTTTTTAATCCTTTCCCACCCTTTTAAACTTTTTAATTTCATTTTTTTCCTCAATGTTTCTTTTTTTTTCCTCTTCTAAGTATTAGAATCTACTATATATATTTTAATGCTAATATACTGATTATAGAAAAAAATTATATTACTTTTTAATATTAATAAAATCAAAATAATAATTTGTATATTACATATTAATTATTCGTAAAACTTATCTATAAAAATTTTTTTTTTTTTTTTTTTTTTTTTTTTTTAAATAACTGACTTACTTTCCATTTTCTTTTTATTAATTCACCAGAATGGACACCAACCAAGGAAATGTTGACACAAGTTTTCATTATTAGTAGCTTCTTCAATAAGCATTTCCACTTGTAATGTAGAGTTAAGGTTTTGTTGTTTAGCAAAATCATTACCGCTTAATTTGTTTTCAATTCGCAGCAACACATATTGAGCTCTAACTCTTTTAACTTTTTCATTTTCTTCACGCTCAAAAACATCATATGCATTCTGTCTCTCTTTTGCATTCATTTGTGCCAATTCTTCTTTATTTATCTTCGATGGAACATATCCAGTGGCTCTGATAGCTTGTTTAGCAGTTAAATCAAAACCCCAATCAATCAAAGGATCACGAGCAAACGAAGAGAATAACGCAACTAAAGATTCACGATTAGATCTAACAACTCTAACAACGTGATTCATTGTAATCTTGAACGAGCCCAAAATACCAGAAACTTCTGAAGCATTAACCAACATTCTAGTAAGCCTAAATGGAACCCTTTCTGGCCATTTATCTCTTAAAGATGCAGCTTCAAAACAATCACCAAAATCAATATGGATAACTTTACCAGTGACTTTACTAATCATAATATTAGATGGATGTCTATCACCTAACCCTAAAACATAACCAACAATAGACATTGTAGCCAAAGATCTAGTGAACGTTAATCTTCTTTCTAACCATACTTCTGATGATCTACTCTTCAACCATAAAACATCATAAAGATCATTACCCTTAGATGTACATAAAGTCCACATAAAGATTTCTAGTTTTCTCAACATTGTTGTATGTTCATATGTTTTCAAGTTACCAATATTATTGATGATTCTACGCTCTGAATCTCTGGTGATACCTTTAAATGATCTATACTGTATAACCAATTGATTCAAAGTATCACTATTAGGAACCCAACCTAAAAGACCAGATTTAGGAGATAATGGGACTGTTGGATATGGTTGTAAATTCAAATGTCTCTTATAACATTCAGGATCATTCTCTAATAATCTATTGACTAATTTAAATAATTGCATAACCATATGATCTTGACGAATATCTTCTTGACCCTTCAAAGCATAATCATAAGTTCTACCGTCAAGACCTTTAATATAAATTCTTCTTGGTCTTTGTTTAGATGAAAGAACTTGAATGTCTTTCTCAAATTTTGCAATCCTAATAAGTTCTTTACCAGGTTCATAAGTACCTGGAATAGCTAAACTAAGAACCCCACAATTTAATAACTCAGGAGCAACATACTCTAAATTATGACCCCTCACCGAGCCAAATTCTGAATAAATCTTATTATGAACTGGGGCTAAACAATCAAATGTCAGTTGTAACAACAGTAAGTCTGAAGTACCTTTATCTAATTTTTCACTATATCTCTTCAAGACTTCATAACCTCTATTGATATCACTACCCCAAATTGCCCAAAAAGTCTTTTCATGGAAAGTCTTTCTTGGTTGTTCATAAAGATCTTTAATAATAGTAATAATTTTTCTATAATTTCTACCAGATTGGAAAATTCCGACAGCTTCTTCAATCTTAAAATACCATTGCTCATGAATCAACATCGCTACTTTAACTAATTGAGTGACCACTAAATCAGCCTCTGAGACAAGTTTTGGATGAATGAATTTAATATTGTTCAAAATATGGTTAGCTGCATTTTGACCTGCTTGTTCATTAGATCTAACAGTAACGTTTAATTGATAAAGTAATGCCTGTGGGTATAACTCTGCTAGTTTAGTGATAAGATTTTGTAGAGACATATTTATAACCTTATTAGGATGATGCAAACGTGAAAATAATTGAGGAACAACCTGTAACCACAATTCAATTTTCAAAGTCTCCACGCCTTCTTGAATCTGTTTAGCTGTTTCAGCATAACCACCATATGCAAACCATAAATCAAGTAAACGTAAAATATCTTGAATGGCAATAGTCTTCGAAAGTTCAATAGATTTGAAGAATCCAGAAACCGCATGAACAACATACATCTTAACCAATTTTTGTTCTTCAGGTGTTGGCTGAACATCGATATCAAAACGTTCACGCATATTTTTGGATTTTGATACAATAACTTCATAATTGGCCAAAGCCCAGTAATGCCAACCTTTATACCAACTTGGAAATAATTTAGTTGATAAAAGACAAGAACCTAAAACATTGGTAGCTAAATCATAAATATATGGCCAGTCTGGTATCAGTTCCATTTGCCACAAACCTTGTTTCAAGTAGCATCTACCTAACATATGCTTCATGTCTTCGTACAAGGCAGGATCACAAGGATATTCTTTGATGACAAATTCATTATGCACTATCGATGAAGGACGAATACATAAAGCATTACACACACGGAAACTATATTTGACCAATGCATCAAATGCTTCTTCTTTTTCACCTTTAGCCCATAACAATTTCAATTGAGAGTAAACTAAAGACGGATGAGTGATAATACCATGAGATTCTGAATTACCAGGAACTTCTTTAAATTCAACACTATTATTTTTAAGAGCAGATAGAGTCTTTTCAGCAAGAGCATATCTTCCAGACTTTCTACAAAGATTGGCAAATTTGACTCTAGCTTCTAAATCTTTCTCTGGTGGAATAACAAGTGATCTAACATTCAAAAGTCTTTGCCAAATATCAACACTACCTTGGCAATGGTATAATCTATTATCCCAAGCTCTTCTTAAAACAGCTTTAATAGGTGAATTGAGGGATAATTGCTTATATTGAATAATTTCTTCAATATCAGAAAGCATTTGAATTCTGACAACAACATCATAAGCTCTACTATAACTTTCATTAATCAATGATGTGATCTCATTACCTAATAACCTTCTAGCATTAGAAATATTTAAAGCGGCTTTTTTATAATTACATCTGTGAACATTCAAAATAGCATCATAAAAGAATTTATTTGCAGAATCTTTCTTCATAACATTAATATAATCTTCCATCTTATCCCATTTTGAAGTACCCCATGCTGCTGCTGCTGCCAATGGTGCAATCTTATCACGTCCTTCGTTATTGAATTGGTTCCATTTTTCTTCGACTAACGTCTCTAATTTCTCCCATTGACCTAAAGCATGCAAACAACTCATTTTACCATTGATCAAATCAACATCGTTCTTATCGAGTTGTGAATCATACATTTTTGAGGCTTCATTCCATCTAGATAATTTTTGATACCATGATTCCTTTGGGCGTTGGTTGTATTTAGTGGTAGCTAATTCTAAGATACCCAAGCCTGCATCAGATTGTTGCAAAGAACTATTAACAAAAATCAATAATTCGAAATTTCTGTTTAATAAATTGTATGAAGCATCATTTGCAATAATCTCTCTAAAATTTAATTCCAAGTAATGTAATGATTTAGCATAAGCATGATGACGGTTGGCAAATTTAACCAACTGCAGGTAAGGAAGTTTCATATCAACCAAATTATGTTCCATGAATTCTAATAAATTAAGAATAACCAGTAAAACATCAGTCGTGTTTGGTGCTGACAATGCTGCCATAGTAATACCTTCGGATAACTCTTTCTTGGTTGCATCATCACAAATGACCCAGATATACATAAATGCAGTGTTGAATAATTCTCTAGAAAATGAGTTTGAGCTATAAGCTAATGTAGTGCATTGACTAATAATTTGAGATGGAGAATTCCTCATAAGAGCAAGATTTAAAGCCTTTAACCATTCAACCCAATCACTTTTAGAGTCACATTTCTGCGTACTCCAATAAGGTCTAATTTCATCAAGATTAACTTTTCTTAAGCCCACATGATCCTTCTTACGAATAGGATTAGGATGCCATTCAGTAGCTAATGAAAATGAAACATTTTCATTCTTGATTAATTGGTGAATAATCTTTGTATAAGTATAAGAAACAATTTTGTTTTCAGCCATAGCTTCGCCAACAATAGGCAAAAATATAAGATATTCCCCCTTCATTTGAGCAATTAACGCACATAAAGAATTAATCATAGTTTCACGTAAGGCAACACTATCAGCATCAGTGCTCTTAAAAATTCTAATGAATGCATGGATGATTCTCGAAGATAAATCTGTAATATTGCCATTTGAAGCAAATTGACCAATTGCTTCGATAGCAGCTTTTCTACTATCAAAAGGACCAACTTCAACAAATCTCAAGACATTGGTAACCACTAAGTTGTAATATTCATCAATACTAGAACCAAAAGAAACAAATACTTTAATAATCTTTCTTGCAGTGGCCATCTCTTTAGAAGAATCATTATTAAGGCCATCTAAAAATAATGGTAAAACTTCTGGAATATATTCTTTGAATTCAGAATCCAACTTTTTGGCAATGATTTCAACTAAATTGATAAGAGTACTCTTGTCAGTCTTGTAGAAATATTCTTTAATGGCATCTAAAATATCAACCACAGATATTCTGACATGTTTATCTATATGTTCCACAATAACACCAATTTGTTGGAAAGTAGAAATAACTTTAGAAGCAGTGTAATTCTTCATAGCTCTAATCATACCAAGAATTACATGTTTGGTGAATGATATAACTTTTTCTGGAAAAGTAGAGAAAATACTAACAAGCACAGTTAAAGCAGTATCATGATGTGTGCTCATAGCGGGATCTTTCAAGAATTTAATAAGGAAAGAAATACAAACAATAATAGCATAAGTTTCATCTGACGAGTTTGGACGTAGATCATGGGTTAATTGCATTAATAACAATAAATCAATTGGCGTATTCAATTGAATATTTTTAGGAATACGAGCATTTGGATCAACAATATTTAAAATTTCATTAACATCAACAGTATGTTCAAAATCGATACCGAATTCATCATTACCCCAATATTTAGCATTTTCACTATAGTTATTAAAATCAATTTCTTCTTTTACCACATTTTTATGCTTAGTTTTCTTATTATGAACTAATGCTTTGGCATCAGTTTCAATTTCTCGGAATCTATATGGATCTAAGGCACCTAAAATACCTTGTAATTTTAATGTCGCTTGTTTAAGATCTGGGTCAGCATTCACATCACTATCAATTTGCATTATTTGTGTGACTAAGTCAGGAAATTCAAAATATGGTTCAATGACACGACCGGAGCTTTGCATTAACTTCGCAAGCGTTGACACTGCAGTGATTTTTTCTCGAATAGAAACTAATGCAGAGCTGTCCTTAATAATTGAAATGATTGGAACGATACATTCTTTTGAAAAATGCATTGAATGCTCACTAGCAACTCTAGCAAGTTCACCGATACATTTTACTGCCATAGACCCGACCACTGAGTGAGGGTTATCATTAATAATTGGAATTAAAACTTCAACTATAACATCGATATGAGGCTTGGTTAACATCTCGGCAGATTCAACTAAACAATTAAGAAGTTCACAACTATTTTCCTTGACAGTGGTTAAAGTTTCATATTTCAAATCATTGACATATTGAAGTAAAGTTTTACGTAATGACGGTATAATATATGCAGGATTTTTACCTGAAATTCTTCCCAAAATTTTAATAACCACTTTACGCACTTCAAAATCTTCATCATTTAATGCGATAAGTAATAATCTGACATTATCAGATTGTGCTAATTGTGGGTCAAATCTTGAATCAAGTCCTTGCAAAACAGAAAGCCTGAGATCAGAATGAGGATCTGTCACCGCTAATAATAATAAAGTTGATAAAACATCAGAAACAGCTGTTATAGAGCCTATTTCAATTGAACCCATAATTGGATCGTCTGAGAACAATTTGCTTGTGATTAAAGCAGCGTATTTTTTAATTTTATAGTTTTCATGATCGATATATGTTAAAGTAACATATCTAGAATATTCGAAAAGAGACACATATTTAGCAAAATCAAATAATTCTAATAATCTGAAACATTCCATTAAAAGTTCAATTTCTTGATATTCAGCACTGTCAATTGGCTCCTTAGATAAACTACTATCCGTGGTACTTCTACTTTTAAAAGATAAATCAAGAGTTTCATAATAATCATGGGATAATCCTGATAATCTAGTAGAAATGGATGAATAGGTTTGGAAATCTAAATATTGGTTAGTTCCACCAGCAATAAATCCATATTCTTTGACAATATTAGCACGCAAGTTTTGAGCTGTTTCCAAATCCATAAGATCATTGATAGTGATAAAATGAGTAGCTTGATTATCACTTCCATTAGCACCAGAAGAGATTTTTTTACCAGTTTGCGTATTATTAGGAACTAGTTTCGCCTCATGCATTGCAGTAAAATTATTAAAAGTTGAGGATAAGTCACGGAAATTATAATTGGTTAAAGGAGCCATACTTAAATTATAAGGTTGTTTATAAAGTGCAACTTTCTTTCTTAATTCACCTGTGACCATACGATCATCTTTACCATTTAAAGTAGTTATTAAATTTGATTTTTTTCCAGATTTATTATTTAAAAATGTATTAGACATCCCATTATTATTCAAAAATATTCTACCATTTTCATTATCAATATGAACCCCAATAACTGATTTCTGTATGAGTTTCTTTTTACTTCTATTTGATAAGTTCAATGAATCAATTGAAATACCTGGTTCAATAAATTCACACCCGGCCAATATTAATGTGATTTTATTTAAGATTTTTTGAAGAATAAAACTCTCAAGGTTTGGATAATAAAATAATAACCTGCTTAATAATACTTCCATATGCTTGGTTAAATTACAACTTGAAATGATCAAGTCAATGAGATTAAGACTTAATACTGGTGCAATCTTTGGACCTAATGCTTCACAAAGTTTAATAATGACAAAGAACATAGCTTTTTCTAATTCATATCGTTTCAAACCTTTACAATCAGATATACTTTGGAAAGTAATCATTGTTGCTGGATCATTGCTGTTAATATTGGCATCTGAAATAGTATAAGTGAATGTTTCGTCATTTTTCTTACTTGTTGATAATCTAAATGGATTGGCATCATTTAAAAGTGGAGTTCCAAAAATACTACCATTACCGTTTTTAGTAGGGGTACTACCATTACTACCTATTAGGGATGTTGATGTATTAAACACTGGTTTTGAATTGGAATTAGAATTTGGTGATGACGAAAAAGCTGGTGAACTTGCTGATATACTAGTGCCTGGATTAAAAGAAGAAAATGAATTTAAATTGAAATGCGAAAATGCCTCAGTAGTTGTACCTGCTATACTTCCTGAAGCACCATTGCTGCTTAATAATATTAATAGTTTTTCAATAGTGATAATCAAATTCCTTGCAAAAATGACACAATTTTGATTACCGATTTGTACTGAAAGGTTACCAAATAAATAAAGAATTGGAATTCTATCTTTATCCTTTCTTAATTTGAATAAATAATAATCGGTAATACTTTGTAAATATTTTGGAATAAAAATTTTAGGACGAAATTGAGCGATATACTGTTGAACTTCAATAATTTCAATACGCACCACTGAAGACTTGTGATCTTTTAAAGCCCAACATTTAGCAAAAATGTCATTGACTTTTTTAGCTAATTGTGATAATGAAATAGAGTCCTCGTGAGTGCAATAATTATCTTTTATACTATTTTCACGTTCTGACGCAATCCCTAATCGAAGTAAAGTCTTGAAAATTAAAAAAGCCGAATGAAGAGATTCGACATTTGAAGATTTTAAATTACTATTTGCTTCTTCATAAATATTATTGAAAGTTGTTAAGCGAATAAAACTATCTTTTCTGCAAAGAATTAATAAACATTTGTAAAGTAATTCTGCAGACTCACGTCTTATTGTAATATTTGGATCCTTAAGAGTACGATCTAATGCTATTTGAATCTTGGGTATATACTCAGTTAAAACCGCGGAGTTGTGCTTAGAAAAAGCTTGTAATACAAGCAATGCATTCATTTTCTTGGATTCTGATTTATTACCCAAATTTTCAATCGCATTATTACAAGTATAACCAAAGAAATTTGTAATCAATGAAGAACTTGGACGGAAAAGAAACCCAAGAACATCCGCAGCTTCTTTAGCAATTTGCGGAACAGACATAAACAAATCCAAAATTCTAGCAAATCTTGAAGTTGAAAGATCTGGAGTGACGACTAAAAGTAAGAAATTTCTAATTGAATAGAAGCTATCAATTTTTAATTGTATATCCTTATTAGTAGCAATTTTATGGATTCTATTATATATAAAGGAGTCTGATAATTTTGTACTTAAAGACTCATCAGCAACCGATCCTCCTTCAAAAATTAAATTTTTAAGAGTTAAAGCATATCGAAATCTTTCATCTCTATTTTTGGATCTAAGACCCTTGATGATAGCATCAAGCTCTTGTTCTGCTGCCTTTGTCTGTTGTGAATCCATTTCACTTAATCAAAAGAATAAAATAGACAAATAAAAAACCAAAAATGAATGTTATCTTGATAACAGGGAAATATATTATTACCTCAACTTTTTTTTTTTGAATAATTTAATATTTCCTTTATTCTTCCTAATGGTTTGATTTAATTATTATAGCAATACAATATACATATATACAGTTTATATATGTATATATATATATATATGTATATATAAATTGATGATAATAATATTTAAATTGATGATAATAATATATTAATTAATTATTGTATTTGAAATTTCATTGCGTTAGCCAACCTTATAATTCATTATCTTTTACCGACATGATTTTTTTTTCTCTTCCCTGTAAATAATTATTGAGAGAGAAAAAAATCAACTTTTCTTCTGGAAGCAGGGCTTTTAACCACTCAGATTTTTCAAACACAGTTATGATAAATTAATGAATAGAGATAAGTTCATAATATTAATCAAATAAATAAATACAAAAGAGTAAAATACAAATAATATATATGTATGTGTATATGTATATATCAACAAAATTACAATTTAGGCTTTAATTCACCACCTCTAGTTGCTTCAAGATTGATAGTTAATTGATCGCCCCCAGCAACTTGACCATTTTTGCCAAAGAATACAACAACCACAGTTAAATCATCTCTGTATCTTCTAGAAATTGGGTAAGGAATACTGAGTAACATTTTGCCCTGTTCTTTATTTCCAGTACTTAAAGTTAACGCATTTCTAATAACATGGGTTGAAACATTTTCATCTTCAAGTAAAATTTTCTTTTCACTATCTTTAACTTTACCACGGTATGGAGGCTTTAATAATTTTTTATTTTCAGTGATATCAATAACTTTAGGGAAACTAGCAGTTGTACCATTACCACCACCAAAAATATTGAAGTTTGATAAAGTACTTGATGTATGATCGGCAAAGATATTCTTCTTTTCTGCCCATTTGATCACTAAACCAGCAATTTCTTCCTGAGTTAACAATTCGTATAGCCCATCAGTAGCTAAGACAAGGAAACTTTCTTTATCTGGGTTAATTTTTTTAGTAGTGACAACAGGTTCAGCAGTAACATAAGGAGGAGTCTTTGAGCTGCCTATTGGAGGATATGAGAAAAATAATTTATAAATTTTTTCTTGAATATCACTGGCCCATTTGTATTTAGCATCACCAAAGGCTCTACTAGGTTCTAAACGTCCTAAAATTCTACCACGAGAGATGACATCAGGCTCACCAGGATGCTCTTTCTTTATTCTTTCAACTTCATTGACATTAGAACCAGTTTGGTCAATAGTTAAAGATTCAACAGTCCATTCGTTTTTATCGTTAGTGGTACCTAAAAGTGCACGAGAATCTCCTGTGACAGCAACTTTCAAATTATGAGTATAAGAATCATAGAAAGACAATAACCCACAGGAACCAGAAATAGCAGGCATTAAAAGTTCAGAAGCTAAAGTTTTACTTTTATCAGAATCTTTGTTGGCTAAAAGTTTTTCAACATTAGTATTGACAATAATGTTATCAAGTTTTAAAAACCCATTCTTGATAGCAGAGTCAATAGTCTCTGAAGATGGTATGGTTCTAAGATTCTCATTAAGTTCAGATTTCTTGTAAACAGAGCCTAATTCTTGGACAACATATGAAATAAGTTCATCTCTTAATTTGGCACTGGTGGTCCAACCAGCATGGCCATCATAGACTCCCCAAAACACCCAGTCAGAAATAACTGGTTTATGAGTCTTTGGATCTTCAAGTGGGACTTCAACAATTTGTTCAGATCTGTCATCCTCAATAGGGTTATTAGAAGGTAATTGGCAAATATCATATCTAGCAATGCCATTATTTCTATTAACATTATAACTTTCTTCTAATTCTCTTAATTTATGGTTTTGTTGATCATCAGTTAAGAGCCTAATTTGTTGTTTAACTTGTTGTTGGGAATTAGGACCAACTGTAGAGAAAGATCTCAGGTTACCATCTTTAGCATCCAACAAAACTCTATTATTTTGAGTAATTGAATAATAAGAAGTAGCAAGTAAGATACCCGATAATGTTGCTGTGATTAACGGGTTAGATTTCATGTTTTGGTGAATGTTATATTTACTACTGAATCTTCTTGATAAGACTTTTGTGGAGGTACATGCAATCGAAGCGGATCTAGCTTTAGTAACTTGGAACATATTTGAATAATGATGAATTGAAAATTGAACTTATATTTAATCAAAATTCCTTTAGAAAATTAAATAAATATAAATTACTGTATCAATATTTATTTTTATTATTTTTCAGTTATGAAATATATTTACCGAAAATATAAATTGAAATTGAAAGAAGTATGATTAAATTTTTTTTTTCGTTGATTTTTTCTTTGATTATTTACTGGCAAGCACTTTTTTTTTTCGCTTTATTTTTTCACTTGCTTTTTTATCTACAATTTCCGAATATGATATATATATATATATATATAAATCTATCAAATACATTTCATTTATTTAACTGTAAATTAAGTAGTAGCTCAAAAGTTTATTGGGAGATAAGCGACATGTTTAATGATTTGCATTACACTTAAAAAAAGTCAAAGAAAAGAGAAAACAAAAAAAATTTTTTTCTTCTAAAAATTGTTTAACCACTAAGGTTGTGTGGAGAGGAAAGATCCCTTGATGATAATTAATTTTAAAAAGGGAAAATAGGTATTGATTGATTATAATAGTGAAAATCGATAATTCCTATGGTGTTATTTGAACGCATTATTGATCATATACCACTGAAAACATAGAATTGGCATTTGATTCCAGTGATTTTTTTTTATTATATATTGATATTCGCTTTATCAAGAATTAAGTAATGAAACAATTAAATTTACTAATAAAAATGAACGCATTTGTACTATAAAAATACAATATTTCGCAATCTAGAGGTTATCTGAGCACTGAATGAATATAGTGATAGTTCATTAATTCATTGTTTTAGCAGCATTTACAATCATAACTACAATAGCAACAAAATAGTTTCAAGATATTAAGGATAAATAAGTTATGAAGTAAAACTGAATAAGATAAATAAATATAATCTAAAAGTGATATAATTTAACATACGTTAGAAAACAGTTAATTGATGATGAATGCTTGATTTCTTTTTTTAAAAAACAATACTTTCAATTAATCACATCAATTAGTATTTATAGGCAGTATGAACTCTATGGCATTGAAAACTTTAGTTTATTTTTATGGGAAACTAGTACCATCGTAAATTACAAATCACTTTTTACAAGAACATTGAATTTGGTTTTAATGCCATAATATAATATTTATATTAAATATTACAATAACATACAGTTAAGTAATTCAATTATGTAATTAGTACAATTTATCAGTAATTCATATATAAATAGCAAGTAGATCAATGGATAATACATTATGCCATAAAAATATTAGCCTAATCTTGATTTTCATTTTGATTTTCACTCTTGTTGGCATAAAAAAAGCTTATTTGATTAATGGACTTTCACTCATCAAAAACTATATGAAATCTACAATCTCTTTGATATTTTGACTTTTTTCATTTCTTTTTATGTATTAATATTTATAGATTGAAAGAATCAGAAAAATATTTTTTATAAAATTACCAGTATTCTGGAAATTCATATAAAGACTATATATAGGGTAAATATGAAAGATTTTTTTTTTTTTTTTTTTTTTTTTTTTTTTTTTTTTTTTAAATATATATATATAACAAGATGTAGATATTTAAGATATTAAATATAAAAAATAAAATAAAAAAAAGAATAAAAAAAGTTTAATATCAATAAAAAAAGACAGTCATTAATTTTTTTATATGTTTTTGAGAGGTAAGCATGCTAATCATAAAATGGAAAAAAGTTTGAATAATTGTAATAATAATAATAATAATAATATAAGGTATATGGTAAAAAATATAGAAAGAAGGGAAATATCAATTATTATTTTTTGTTTTTGATTTTCTTTATTTTAATATTATCATTTTGTTCTAATGGCCAGACCATTCAATGGAATTAAGATCTATACCTTCTTGTTTCATTTCCCATAATGGAGATAACTCTCTTAAGAATTGAACTCTTTTATGAATTGCATCAATAACATAATCAATTTCTTCTTCAGTAGTAAAACGACCAATACCAAATCTGATTGAAGAATGTGCTAAAGCATCATCAGCACCAAGAGCATGTAAAACATAAGATGGTTCTAAAGAAGCAGAAGTACAAGCAGAGCCAGAACTTAAAGCAATATCATTTAGAGCCATAAGCAAAGATTCACCTTCAATGTAAGCAAATGAAATATTAACACAACCAGGGAATCTATGTTCCGAAGAACCATTCAAAATAGTTTCTTCAATAGAAAGTAAACCTTTTTGAAGTTTTTCAGATAAATATTCAATATGTTTCTTATCAAATTCATATTCTTCTTGGATGAGTCTTGCAGCTTCACCAAAACCAGCGACTAATGGAGGAGCTAAGGTACCGGATCTAAGACCTCTTTCTTGGCCACCACCAGTAATTATTGGATCAATTCTAACTCTTGGTCTTCTACGAATGTAACAAGCACCAATACCCTTTGGACCATAAATTTTATGTGATGAAATACTCATAAGATCAATATTCATTTTATTAACATCAATTGGAACCTTACCAAAAGCTTGAGCACAATCAGTGTGGAAGAAAACTTTATGTTTTCTACAAATACGTCCAATATCTTCTAATGGTTGGATAACCCCAATTTCATTATTAACACCCATAACGGAGACTAAACAAGTGTCTTTTCTAATAGATTTTTCTAATAGTTCCAAATCAATGAGTCCATCAGGTTTGACAGGTAAATAAGTGACATCAAATCCTTCATCTTGTAAATGTCTAGCAGAATTTAAAATACATTTATGTTCCGTCTGCACAGTGATTAAATGTTTCTTGGTTGATTTATAAAAACGAGGCACCCCTTTAATACACATATTGTTAGATTCAGTGGCTCCAGAAGTGAAAATAATTTCTTTAGGATCCGCATTGATAACCGAAGCAACTTGCTTTCTAGCTTCTTCAACAGCAGTATCAGTTTCCCAACCATAGCTATGAGTTCTAGAATGAGGATTACCGTAGAGACCAGTATAATATTTAAGCATAACATCAAGAACTCTAGGGTCTGTTGGAGTTGTAGCTTGCATATCAAGATAAATTGGACGGTTACCACCAGTTTCCGACTTTTGACGGAAGGCGCTCTTAAGAATCTTTTCACCAGCTACACCAGTTTTTTGCTGTTCAGTAGCTTCAGTAGTAGTAGTTGAAGCGTCATTCTTTGTTGGTTTAGCTAACTGAGAAATAGTTGAACCGCTGAATGCTCTACTTATTAATTGTTGATGAGAAGAATTAATATTCTTAGCGGCGGTTGCCTGCAATCTTCTGGATAATCTCAATGATGATTTAAACATATTCAATACTCAAAATAAAAATTATTCAATGTATCAATTCAACTTGATCTATATTTATTATACTTTATTTTATATTGTGATATATAAAATATATGATGATGAAATATATGTGAATGAATATGCCAATATTGAACTGACTAATCAACGATATAATTTAAGAAAATTTTCCAGAGCTATTTATTTATTTATTTTTTTCTTCTCCCTCAAGCAGTTTATCAATTAGTGGAAAAAAAAATAAACCGTAATACAAAAAACTGAAAAAATAAGAGAAAAAGCGGTGTTTGGTAGGGTAAATATGATTATCCGACCTCGCTAAATTACCTAAATTGGGAATTCTCCGACAAAACTGTGGGGCATCCAGCAAGATAACAACAATACATTAAGCATATGTTGGTTCATCAAATATGTTTAATTAACTAATATATTCTGTTTTGTACAGAAAGTATGGGGACATCCCATCCGACAACTAGGTGCCATCCACCTGGTTATAATAATATGTGATGTTTGTGCATTTTTCCTCTGTTGGATTCCATTTAGTATTTAGTGCACAAATTAAATAAATTATTGAATTACCCTTACTAATTAATAATTTATCAAAGGCTTCGACAACGCTTTCTTTCAAATTTCTCTAGTTAGCTGTAGTGAGCTAAATTTCGTTGGCCAATTTTTTTTTTTTCTTTCTTTCATTGTTGGCCATTTTTTTTTTTGTTTCCTATGTTAAAAAAAAAAAATATAAGAAAATTCAGCATAACATTCAAATTTTTTTAATCTTAATGAACAACTACCACAAGATATCAGAATTATCATCATCATCATAAAATCAATAATAAAGATTATCATTAACAAATACTAAATTCAATTCTTGTTTTTTTTCATTTTATTTTACTTCATCTTTTTTATTTCATTTTCTTTCTTTTTTACCTTTTTTATATTATTCATTTTCTTTCTTTCATTTTTTTTTCGCCATTTTGTTCTACATAGTATTTGGAAAAATTGAGACGTGTACAAAATTAAAGTAACTTAATAATATCAATATTATTCCAAATATTATAATATTACTATATTAATTTCAATTCAATTCAACCGAAATTAATTCTTTTTTAAAATTAGAAAAGAGAAAAAGATTTGGTGGATAATAACTATTAATAGTTTGATATTTTTACACTATCGTCTTCGTGTCTAAAAAAATATCATAAAAAATTTTTTATTATTATTATTATCATCATCACGAACAAGAGTTTATATATATTTAAGAAATGACTTTCAATACGGATTATGCTTCTCAAACGAGAAGCAATGCTCAACAGTTAAATCAGAATTTGACCTTTTTATCACAGGATCTTTCTAACTCTGGAAGTAATAACACCAATAGCAATAATTCTCAAGTCCACGCTCCAATACTAACTAACGCTGAAGATTCCAACAATAGTCTTCTTTCTAATTCGCTTCTTAGTAATGGTAGTGGCTCTAATTTATCTTTAGCTCATAAAAACCGTCCTTCTCATTTGACTATTCATACCAAATCTTCTTCAGTTTCATTCCTTGATTATCAAGGGCCTAAATCTGCTATTCCAATTGGGAGTAATCGTTCTGCTGCTAATCTTCAACATAGTATTAGTAATAATAATGGTAGCAATGGTAACAAAACTGGTAGCGGTATTTCAAATTCTTTTGGTAATCTTAAATTACAAGCTGTAAATGCTAGTCCTTCTACTGCTATGGCTATTTTATCCCCACCAGCTTCAAGATATGCTTTTGACAAGTCTCTTCTTGATAATGCTACCCGTAATTCATTATCTGGTTTAACTAACAATACTAATGCCCTTCAAAACAATACTATTACTGGTAATAGCACTTTTGAAGATTCTTTACTGAATATTGGAAAGCCTAATAATACCAATAATAATACCAACAACAACAACAGTAAAAATAATAATAATAATCAAGGAGCTCCTCAACTTTCTAATTCAAATAATATGGGTCCAAACTATAACAATCTTGGTAATGACTGGTCATTAAATTTAAATTTTTCCCTCACTAATAATAAATCTAATCCGGAATTGTTAAATAAATCAAGTGGTAATAATAATAGTAATAATGGATTAAATAATGAATATCCTTCATCATCCCAAATTTTGAGTCATAAAAGTCGCAGTTCGATTAACTTATCTACTACTAACAATATTATTACCGGTTCAACATTAGCTGATGCAGTTACTGGTAGTAATAATAACGCTGTAAATAAATCTAACAACAACAACAACAACAATAATAATAATAATACCAACAATGGCCCTGGTGCTGGCACTGATGCCACTTCTAACAATAATAACAACAATAACAATGTCAAAGAGACTGGAGTAAATGATTTTGATACAAATATTCAATTTGTCAAAGATTGGTTAGATGGTTCTCCTCTTGATAAAAAGCATGCATTCATCGATGAATTAGTTGATTATTTCTTATTCACCCCTAATGATTCTTCTGATTTGCTTAATTATTTGAAATTGAAAATTGATCGTGTCAGTTTCAGCGATGATTTAGATAGTCCTAATGAAAATAAATCGATGCTTAGTATGGCTAATGCTCCTCCTATGACTCCATTAAATCATCAACCTCTTAATAATTCATTAAGCGTTCATACTGGTGGCTCAAATAATCTTGATTCAATCTTAGCTCATCATCATCAGCAGTTACCTCCACAACAACCACAACAAAATCATTATCCACAGTCTAATAATGGAGTTATTAACCAACTTTCTATCAATACTCAAGGAAGACCAAAAAGTACTGATTTTAGACAAATTTCTAAAAATTACTCTCACAATAAATCAAGCTCCGTTAGTACTGGTCAAGGCTTAGTCGATGGTAGTGGCAATAACAACCAGAGTGGTGGTGAAATTCAACAAACTATTCTTACAACTCCTTCAGCCAATGGTCAAGATCCTCAAGTATTTTCTCCACTTTTAGCTGAATCTGGGTTCTTACAAAATCAAGCATTACGTTATGCGTCTAATCAAAATGGAAACACTGGGAATAACGCCAAACATGGTCATTCAAAATCTACTTCCATTGTTGGTAATGATATGATGAACAATTTAATGTCACCAGTTGCTACTAGTTTCAATACTGGTAATAACAATAATAATGGTGCTAATAACAGCAATAATGATAATGGTAGTGGTAGACCAGCTGGTCTCACTATTAACACTCAGCAAATATCTCATCATATGTCTGCCCTTAATACCCCACAAAGCGCTAATCCTCCATCTGGACTCACTTCACCTACCTCTCCAATGGGCTTCAATTTGGATAATTTAGATCCACAAACTAGATTGAAATTACAAGCTTTATCAACTATTAACTCAAGGTCTAAATTAGATGCTCTTAAAAAGACCGTCTATAATGGTAATTCTGAACAATACAGTAGTGGTTCTAATAATAGTAGCAATAATTCAAGATCTACTAATGGTAGTCAAAATATTCCAAGTAACAAAAGTTATAAAGTATTGAATACTCCTACTACTCCAACCTCTTCAAACTCATTATTTTCAGGAAATAACAATTCTAATTCTAATAAAAAGAAACAACATTCTAATAAAACAGCTAGCATCACAGCGGCTGATGATTCATTATTAAAGTATGTTAGTGTTAATAATGCATCTAAGAAATTTGATGATTCTGATGTCAGTACCCCAGCATCTAACAGTGTTCAATCAAATGGTATTAATAATAGTGGTGGTAAAAATTTAACTTCAGCTTTGAAATCATTACAACAAGCTCAACAATTAAATTCGAGCATTTTAAATTCTGCTACTAATAATAGTAATAACACTTTGACTACACCATCAAAACAATTATCTAGTTCTACATTATCTTTATTATCTCCAAAATCTCCAGGGTTGAATTCTTTAGATTTAGTTGAATTAAAGAATTTAACTGATTTGCCTGTTTGGTTAAAGAACTTGAGATTACATAAATACACTAAAAATTTAGAATCTTATGAATGGAAGAAATTAATTTACTTAGATGATGATGCTTTAGAAAAAGCTGGAGTTAGTGCTTTAGGTGCTAGAAGAAAGTTATTGAAAGCATTTGATATTGTTAAAGTTGCTTATGAAAATGGAGATATCATTGGATTAGATGAAACTTCGAAGAAATAATAATATATTATTGCCATAACAAAAAAATGTTCAAAATTCAAAAAAAAAAAAAAAAAAAAAAAAAAAAAAAAAAAAAAAAAAAAAAAAAAAAAAAAAAAAAAAAAAAAAAAAAAAAAGTATTTTATAACAACTAAGACAAATTTTAAAAACAAAAAAAAAATCACAAAATCACAAAACAAAAAAAAAATATTTACAAAAAAATAAATATTCATTTATATTATTTATTCCTTTTTTATACCGGATGTAAAAAGAAATTTACTTCTCTCTTTTTTCATTTTTTTTCACTATTATCTATTTACATACTTATTCTTTATCATATATAATAAATAAATATTATTTGTTTTCTTTAAATTTCTACAAACTCTTATTAATGTCTCTAATCATCTTTTTTTTCAATTTGATGTTATTTAAACCACAACTCTTTAAGATATTACATCTAAGATCAGTTATTCCTTCTCTTTTATTATGAAATTTATCTATTTGAGAACTACAAAACAAGTACTCAGGTAATAAGTGAATATCGTTTTCTTTTAAAGTTTCTTCAAAGTCTTGGATATGGTTCCTCAAAGTTTGTACTGATCTCAATTTATCAATTTTGGTGAACACAATAGAATATGTCACATCTTTTAAATATCCAATGACCAACAGATAATCAAGTTCAGAAAATCCATGGGCACTATTAATTAATAAATATATTTTCCGTAATTCTTTTCTTTCTTGAATGTATCTCAATATTTCTTGACCCTGTTTTTGGGTGGAAGCCTTCCCATACCCTGGAGTGTCAATTATTCTTAATTTGTTAGCAAGATTAAAACTATTAATAGTCTGTGTGAATCCAGCTCTTTTGGATGCATATGCAAACTCTTCGACCGTCTTACGAGTCAATTCATTACATACTGAGTTCAATAAGGTTGATTTCCCTACATTACATTTACCTAAAAAAGCCACTTCCGGTAAGGTTATAGTATTATCAGTTATCCATCTAGAAGGTGTGTTATCATTATAATCACTGGTAATATTATTACTGCTAGCTTCATTAGGCTCATCTTTATTTTCACCTCCATTATTTTGATTTTCATTAAACATGGCATAATTTTCACTTTTTGTTGCGTCATATTCATTTTCTTCTAATTCTCTTTGAATTATTTCCTCTCTGATTATTCTTGCCTTTTCACTGGGTATTTCTTCGAATTTACCTACAGTCCATTCAACTTGAACTTTACATTTATTGAAAAGTCCATTTGACACTGATCTATCTAATTCCGACTCTGAGATTAATCTATAATCCGATGGGAATGTATCGTATAAAAGTTTGGATGTTATAGCATGATTCTTTTTAGTATATTCTTTCTTCTGTTTCAATTTGAATGCACCATCCTTTTTAGTATCTTTGGCTACTTTTTCTCTATTAGAAAGAATTTGTGCCTTCAATTGAGATATCTGATCTACCTTTTTTTTATCTATTAATCTATTATTTCCTACCACTGTAGACATCAAACATCTCGGTTTGAGTTTAAGCGTAGCCTTGTAATTTCTTACGGTTTTTATAGCTATCATTTTTATTCCTTGTGGTCTATATTGGTTTGAATCTTGAATATTACTTATAATGTGTTGAAAAATAAAATGAATAAAAAAAATTTTTTTATTTGTTTTTTGGCATCATCAAAAAAAAAATTATCGAAGAGCATCAAAAAAAAGTTTCGTCAAAGCTTTTGTTTTACAGGCTACTTTTCACAGTTCTATATGGTATAATTTTCCATTATTAAAAAATCATTCCCGCTTAACTCTTTTTTCTTAGGAGGTAATAACAATAGTATTTTAAGTAGGAAACTTTTACTAAAAATATTTATAAATAATTAAAATAAATGTTTATTAAGAAATATTAAATAATATTAGAATGTAGTTTGTAAATTAAAAATATAAAATAGTAAAACGAAACAAAATAGTAAAATGAAACAAAATAAAATCAGATACTCATGAAGAAAGTTCTAAGAATTTGACACATCAGTTCAGGCAACGCATTAATATCATCAACAATAATATAATTTTCAAATGGAAAAGTATCCAAATACTTGTCAATCTTCATATTCATATTGCCACTTCCATCCTGCTCGTATTTAACTTGACTCATATCAACAATAGACTCTTTATTCTTGTTTAATCCATCGATAATAACGAAAACAATCATAATTTTTTGTTCTTTTGCCTTTCTCATAAGTCTAGATATTTCATCATGATCTTCACAAATACCATCACTAATAATAATTTCTAATCTATAAAGATCAGAATTACTAGATACGTTAGTACTGTTGTTGAAAATGTCAATAGAATTCTTAACTAGTGATCTCATGTTTGTCACAGTATCGTCAAATCCAAACCATTGGAAACATTTAGGACCATCGGTCCTGGCATCAAATTTCTTATTGAAATTATGAACAATACTAGTCTTTGAGCCAAATTTAACCACAGATAACTCACCTGATTCAAGTTGAGTTAATGATTTAGCGACTAAACATAATGCATCATGAGTTAACTTAACAGTTTGTGGATTTTCAGACATAGATTTAGAATCATCAATAGAAACCATAATTTGATAAGATCTTTTAGAAGGTTTGGTTCTCTTCAACCAAATCTTATCCTTTTTAAAATCAGATGCAATATAGCCAATAATCTTCTTCAAGTTTAATCTCTTACCAGACTTGTAGTCACCTTTCAATTTAGTAGCAACAGTTGGAGCTAAGATTAATCTTAATTGTTCGCATAATAATAAAGATAATTCATTAGTAGAAAATTCAGATTGTTGCCACAAAGCACTAGCATCTTCAATACTCATTGGAGCTTCTTCTGCAATACCTTTAGCAATGATAGTATCTATATCAATAATCTCAGTATTAATATCTTCTTCTTCATTATCATCATTTTCTTCTTTATCGTCAAATCTTTCTTTATCTTTCTCTTCTTCTTCATAATCAACATTAGTCATATTCTCATCTTTGTTATTGCTTTCATCAGTTTGATCATCAGATTTTACCTTTTCTTCTTCTTCTTCTTCTTCTTCACCATCAGCGTTTGTATTATCTTCAGATTTACCACCTGCAACATTTTCATCTTGTTGATTATCAAGATCTGGACTATCGTTTTCTTGGTTACCTGGATCTTCTTGATCGTTATTTTCTTTTTTTTCATCGTCATCATTCTCGTCAATTTGCATTTCTTCATGAACAGTTTGAGTTTGATCTTGATTAACATTACCTAAAGCTTGTGTAGTACTATCTTCTTCTTGATCTAAATGTTGGAATTGATCAGGATTTTCTGCCATGTCTTTTTCTTCTTCTTCATTACTAGCAGTGTTAGCATCTAAGATTTCTTCAGATCTCTTATAAAACTCATTCATGGAATCTCCAAGTTGTTTCAAAGATTCTTTTAAGTTATCATTATGTTCATCATCATCATTGGAATCATCTTTATTTTCTTGTTGTTGACCCTGTGAATGATATGAACCTACAGAGCCTGCGGTATCGGCACCTTCAGCTTCAGCATCCATACCATCACGTTGCTCTCCGGAATTTTGTTTGGCAGAGGCATCAACGTCATTAGTCTCGTCCATATTATCAACATTTGAATCAACACCAGCCACATCATCATTATTGATTTCATCATTGCCTTGTTCATTCATCTGTTTAGTTTCTTCTTCACTATTTTCATTAGTCAAATTATCTTCTTCACCTTCATTATTATCATCATCGATCCGTTCTTCTTCATTTTCACCTTCTTGTTGTTCTTCTTCACTCTCATTTTCTTGATCAATATCCATTTCTGCTTCTTTATCAGCATTTTCACTTTGTTCAGGCTCAGGCTCATCCTTCTTATTCAAATCAGTCACATCGATATCTTCATCAATATTGTCATCAAGTTCATCATCAGGGAATTCATCACTATTATCATTATCCTTTTCATCATTTTTTTCTTCACCTTCTTCTTCATCATCTAATTTCAATTCATCAGGAAGTTCCAATGCTTCAGTTTCGTCTACATTGTTCTCAAATTCTTCTTTGCCATCGTCATGAACAATATTGTCATCTTGTTCACCAACATCTTCTTCTTCTTCTTCTTCTTCTTCATTTTCATTTTGATCGTTTTTATTGTCATCATCTTCTTTTTCATCAACTTCATCGACTTCATTAGGTTTATCACCTTCGTTACTATTGTCAGCTTCATTTTCATTAGCTTCCATGTTATCATCATTAGTAGATCCATCAACATTATTTTCTGATTCCTTCTCTTTAGTTTCCTTTGATTCTTCATTCCACATGTTTTCATCAATGGCATTTGGATCAAGATCATCAATATCGTCAATTTCTTCATCTAAATCTTCATCTTGCTCTTCAGCATCACTATTTTCATTAGTGCCAGGTTCCATTTCTTCATTATCACCTTCCATGTCACCCTCGATGTCTAAAGCTTTATCATCATCTCTTTCTTTTTCTTCAGGATCTTGATCATCATTTTCATTCTTATCTGCAGTTAATCCATCTTCGTCGATATCTTCTTCATCAATATTGTCATTAGTTTTACTGTCGGCTGCCGCACCATCACCCAACCCACCACCGGATCCTTCTTCAGTCTTGTCATCATCATCTTGTGAAGAGTTATGAGGAGAACAGAAACCATCAGTAGAAATATTTAACAAAGCAGTGGTTAAAATGTAAATAGCTTTACAAGTGCCCAAGTAATTATCAGTGAATCTTTCATATATCTTTCTAGAAAGATTGAAATATTCTGTGAATAATGGTAAGAAATATTTGAAAAGAGAAATGTTATGACTGTCAGCACCAACTTCTGAAATATAATACATGATCTCTGAAATGTTGGTATCAATTTGATTAGTGTATAAACCCTTCTGATAACTGACATATCTTTGTTCAACTTTTAATAAGTATTTATCAGTATCTAAATTGATAACTTCATCGTTAACTTTCTTGATATTTTGAATTGCAACAATAATTGACTTGGCTAATTTCAACACTTTCTCTGAAATCTTAGAGAATGATACATTATCAGCTTTAGTTTTCTTGCTAACATCATCAGTATTATAATAAACATGATTCAACCAATCACTAACAAATGCAAAAATAAAGCCCAAATTTGAATTATTATGACCATTCATGGTTTCAGTGATAGATGTCAATAATAATTCGAATTCAGTTATAATATTCGAATCAAATACACTGTCGACACCGGAAATAGTATATTTACTATAATTATGGTAAAGATTATTAAATTTGAGTCTATAATCATCAAAAATTTTATCAGCTTCTACTGAGACTTTTAAGCCACTAATATTTACACTGGTACGAATAGAATCAATAGCAAAATCAAATAATGGTGAAATTAATTTCATGCATCTTTCAAATAAAACTTTCTTGACATTAAGTTGATTCTCTTTAACGATTTTGAGGCTGTTAAATTCGTCATATTTTAAAATATTTGAATTTATAACTCTCTTTAGGAACCTGTTATATTTATCTTCAAATTTATTATTTGCTTCAGATAATTGGCTCAAAGGGCCTCTTAAAGAATAAATTGAAAAAATTAAATGTTCAGCCATAGCAAGGCCTTTTTCAACATCACCTCTCGGAGCGTCATCAGCACAATTCAAAACAGCATTACGTAACCTTGGAAGTAAATCTAAAATTCTGAAAAAGATACTGTCATCAACATGCTTATCGGCTGTCAATGATTTAGCATATGTAAGCATAAAGCTAGTAGATAATGAATATTTTTGAATCTTTTGACTTCTTAAACCCATTTGTTTTAAGTCTTTAATGGTAGAGCTTAATAAAATACGTTTTTCATTTTTCAAAGCATTAACAACAGATTTATTTTCTTCTGTTAATTCTTTTGGAGTAGCATTTCTTAATCTTTTCATTTCGTCTAAAATACCAGAACAGTATGTGTAAAGAGTAGGCAATTCTTCAGATTCAATATTTTCTCTAACTTTAGCAAATTTAGGTAAAAAGCTATTCATATTGGATAAAATATTTGGCATCTCAATAAGCGGAACTTCTTTCGAAACTTCACTAGCTTCCAATAAAGAAACATTAAATTGTGATTCTTTAATACTTTGGGAATTAAATGATAATCCATCTTCAATAATTGATAATATTTGAATTGATAACTCGTTACGGAATTTTCTGACATGTTTGTATAATACTCTCTTTGACTTTCTAGATGATTCCCTCAAAGAGTCGATATTGATATCCTTCCATGAAGCTAACAATATAACTTCTTTAATATCTTTAGTTAGCTTAGATTTTTTCTTTTCAATACTTTCCAACATTCCCGGGAGGAATTGGGAATAGAATTCAACAATATTATCAATGAAATTAGTGTTCGAAACTGAAGTAAGCTTCATAAACTTAGAGAATGCTTTAAGTAAATTCAATCTTCCCTCAAAATCACCTTGAGTAGATTTACTAAGGAAAAGATTCAAAAGAGTAACAACTTCTTGTTCTTCCTTTTCTTGAGACATAAAACCAACAATCAATAATTCATATAGCAAATAGAAATTTTGAACTAAACTTTGTTCAATGACTTTTTCTTCATTTAATAATAAATTACTGAAAGATCCAAGTTCAATTCTTCTCCAAGCAACAATAAGATGTGAAATTTTTTCCATAAGTGCACTATAAATTTTCTTATCAGACTCTTTAGAATATTTAATTAATTCATCTAAAAACTTATGAATTTGTTCAATTTTCACAATGAGTCTAGCAAGCGTACATGTTCCAGGAAAATTCCTTAATTCGTTACAAGCAGTAACAATATTAATCAAAGTAGCATTTTCTGGATAATTCTTCAATTCTTCGCCAACAACGTCAACGACCTCAGTAATCAATTTAAGACATTCAGAAAATTGATAGTAATTAGGTTTGAAATAAAAGTCTGATTGGTCAATTTCTCTAGCTTCATACTCTTTAACGACAGATGAAAGACTATGAATAGTACTAATCAACAAGCCATTATTGGCATTAGATGAAATAGCATTAACTTTATTGGAACTATTGATATTTTTAATGAAAGAAGAAACGTTATGTGCATCATTCTGTTTCGTGAATAATGAAATAAACTTTGTCGAAATATTTGGAGTATCGTCAAAATTATAGAAAGGTTTCTGATCCTTTTCTTTATCTTTATTATCATTGTCGTCACTTTCGTCTTCTTCATAATCTGGGAAAAGTAACTTGTAACTGTCTTCACTTTCTTGCGCTTCTTCACTAAACTTATACATACTTCCAGCTTGTCTTTCTTCTTCTTCCTTTTGTGAGATTTCAATTTTCCATTTCTTGTAGCAATCAGCAATACTATCACTTAATGCATCAAATAATTGAGAATCTTTTAAATAATTCTGGTCATAGAACAAGCAAGTTTCGAAAAGTGAGAAAACATCATTAGTGGTTTCATAGTACTTATTTGGATAAAAGAGAGCTGAAAGTGAATCAACATGTAAGTCGTCTTTTTCTTTCATGTAACTCAATGAAAATCCAAAATTAAGACCTAAAATAGCACCTCTGAAGATTTGATTCAAATCATTGTAGATGATGAAGTTTTCTTTTAAATTAAGTAAGAATCTTGAAGTATTTTGATGTAAATTATTTAATCTTTTCAAGAAAATATCTCTAGATTCTGTTTCAATTCCTAATAATAATTTTTCTACAGCAACTCTGCCAACAGATGATTCCATAAATGAAGACCATTCATCAAAAAGATTTTTAATACTTTCATTAGCAGGTCTTTTCACTTTAGGTTTATTTGGTTCTGGTAAATCATGATTAATTGTACTTTCAAGGAAAATTTCGCAATCTCCACTATAAATCTTTCTGACAATTTTCAATGATTCTTCAGTGTTAATCAAGTTTTCTCTATTAAGATTAAAGACTTCAAATAAAATAAGTTCACCAACAGCTGGATCATAAGGATCATCAGGAACGAATAATTGAATCAAACCAGTACTGAAAAAAATAAAGGCCTTAGCCAAATAATCAATGCTTAAATTACTGTCGGCTAAAGCAACAAAAACTGGAGTGAAAAAATCTTTCACTATACTAATAAAATGTGGATCGCGACTATTTTCACAAAGGGCTTCCACTAGTTCTTCAGATACAGACAAAGTAAAAGTTGTGCTTGAAAAAAATTGATCGATTTTTTTAACAATCTCAGAATTTGCCTCATATTGACTGATCAATGTTTCTTTTAACCAATTTGCAAGAATCTTCTTATAAATTTTTCTTTGGTCTGAAATAATAGCAGATGAGTTATTCACAATTTCAGAAGCTAAATATTTAATATCACTAACAGCATTTCTAATATGAGATCCAGAGATTTCATTCAACCCTCTAACTTTAGATTCAATATTTTGTAATAATGCAAAACTACCAATAGTTACATTATCTGAAATTTGATCTAGAATTGCAGGATATGGTTTCATTAATTTACCACAGTAACGAGAACTCAAAGATACATTTGATTCGCCACTTTTTAACACCAATCTAAGATAACTATCATCAACAATCAATGATTCACTAGATATATTTTTAGCTTCAATTAAAGTTCTAAGAGCTTTAAATTGTTCAATGAGAAAATTGACATCAGCAGAAGTATCAACAGCAATTGTATTCAATTTGGAAATATCAATGACTAAATCAACAACAGTATCATTATATTTAACAAGATTCACAATAGAATTCCACTGTTCAGGGATAACTTTAACAAGTTTTTCAATTGATTCTGGTAAAATAATGAAATGATTCCATAATTTAGTCATAGAATAAGCATTAGGAATTTTAAATTCATTAATAGTTGACATTCCTTCACTAGCAATTTTTTCAACTTTAGGAGAAACTTTAACAATATCAGCGATTAATTCTTTAACAGCTTGGATGACAAAATTGAATTTTTCTGGTTCAACAAGTTGAATGGCCAATTTTCCATATATACAAATTTTAGAACAAATTTCATATGAATCATCTGTAAGAGGAGCATCTGTATATATCAGCGTGAGGAATTGTTGTATTTCAAAAATTAATGATGATTTAGTTGATTCTTCTTCGTCCTTATTCTTCTTAGCATATTCAGAGACTTTTCTTGAAAATTCATAATAATCAAAAAGACCTACGATTCTAGAAAAACTAAATTCAGCTTCTGGATTTTGATTAAATGTTTCAATTACAGCATCACTCTTTGAATCAGATATTATCAGATCTAATACTTTTGAAGATTGTAAGAATTGCAAGAAACCAATAAAAGTTTTGGCAATAGTTTTAGTAGCTGGTTTAAAAACACTAGCATTCTCAATAAATGAAATAAAATAATGAATCCAGTTATATTCTTTAAAAGGAATAACACATGCTGCAACAAAAGCAATTCTACTTTTAGTGTTCAATTGCGCTTCAGGAGTTTCAAATATATCAACTAACAAAGAACATAATCTCATGGCACTTTCTTTAGATGATATGTGAAATGATACAAATGATGATAAATGGTTACACAGAAGCTGTAATTTAGAAAATTGATTTTCCAAAATTTCATGATTAACATTATTCTTTGCATTATTTTCAGGAAACTTGTTACCAACAATAGATCTATCCATTTCAGTGGCTCTATCCTCAAAAGTTTCGACATAGATTTCAACACATCTATTTCTCATAGCTCTTGAAAGTTCACCATATTTAGGATTCATTGATAAAAATAATCTGAAATTAGAATGTGGCTTAATCACTCTTGGTTCACCTGAAACTGAGTTACTTTCACTAATGACCAATGAACCATTGGTTTCTGTTAAAGAGTTTAATCTATCTACAATAGAAGAATTAACAAGATTAATATTGGATAAGTGGAGCCAATAACCTTTTTCTAAAGCATCAACAAGAACACCATCAAAGAATTGGAAATGTTTACCCTTTTTAGATTTAATAGTTTCAGCTCTTATAATAAATGGTTCAAGTTTAAACTGTTTATGCTCTGTATCAATAGATTTTAAATTGTCAATCAAAGAGTCTAATCTAGAAAGATTGTCTTCGTTAGTATTAGCTTTTAATGAAGCTTGTTCTTTAAAAAACCGTAATATTTGTAAGAAATTATAAATTGATGTATTAGCAGTGTAATTAGTAAGTTCTGATGATAATTCTTTCAAATGGAATTCTAAGTCTGAAATAAGTGGAATAATTTCCTTGTTAATATGGAATTGATCTAATCCACCAACTAGATCAATAATATCAATTTCATTATGGATATGAATTGTCTCTAATCTAACACCAACAATGTTTGCCAAGTATCTAACTAAATCAGATTTACCTGATAATGTTGGACCAGTTAATAAAAGTGGGAAATTTTTATTTGCACAAGTAATCATAGATTGTAATATTTCAACATTTGATTGTAATGAAACTAGGTTATTATCTAAAGCAAAACAAGTGTTTTCAACTTTTTTAATCACTGAACCATTAGCTTGAATATACTCATCATCAAGAACCAAGTAAGAATTTTCAGGAGGGAGTTGACCAAAGACTTTCTTGTAGCATCTCTTAATATTATCTCTATCTTTCTGACTTCTAAATTTTTGGAGGAATACAAGGTTAAGAGCACTAGGGGAATTAATGTCAAGAAATTTAATAATATCACGAAGATTAAATTCCCACGGACCACCCATAAGACCCCATAATTTTTTATTATTGACTTCATCCTCTAAAGTTAAAGTGAACTCTATGACTTTGTTAACATATGAAACAGACAAATCAGGGTAAATATGGCTGCAAATCATTTTCATATCTTGAAGGTTAAGTTTACCAATGTAAACGTTAGAAAATCTATTAATGAAAGATTTTGGTAACCCTTTTCTACCACCACCTTGGTATTGAGGATTTTGAGCAGCAAACACTCTGAAATTCTTATGACACTCAAATTCTTGATCTAATTCAGGAATATAAACTCTTTGTCTAAAATCAAAAACACTATTCAAGGCTTCCAAAAGAGATGGACTAGCTAAATTCATTTCATCAAGAAGAACCCATTCACCAAGTTTCATTGCTCTCAAAAATGGTGCATCTTTCCAGGTAAATTCACCAAATTTACCTCCTTCAACTGGTGCATCAGTACCAAACAAGTCAACCAAATCAGTTTGATCTGACAAGTTGATTCTGGTTAATGAATTATTGGTAGCTTTAGCTAAAGCATCAATTAAACTAGATTTACCGACACCAGGGTCACCTTCTAATAAAATCGGTTTCTTGATAACCATAGCTCTGATGACTCTCATAGCATTCAAAGCTGTAGTAGGTGCTTCCAAGTTAAAAGAAATTTTTTCTGAGCTTAAAGAAGAGTTTTTAACAGGAAGATCAAAAGAACCGATGACTAATTTATTATTATCAAGTTCAACCTTTAATTTCTCATCATAGAATTTCTGCAAATCAGTAGATAAAAATTCTGATAACTTTTGGATGCAAGTTAATTTAATGTTTTTCAATCTAGTGCTATCACTTGATAAATAGCCAGTATTATTAGTACCTAAGGCATCAACGAATACCATACAAACACCGTGTAATACAGCGGTATCTGCACCAATCTGTTTGTAAACATGGTTAATAAAATCAACCCAAGCTAAAATATCACGAATAGAAATGACACCAGTATTGGATGATGAATTATTAGAACTAAATTTAACACCAAACCATTCAGCAAATTTCACAATAGATTTATGTAAATATTTAACTTCTTCGTGTAATTTATTTTTAACAATCAATCCAACATCATCAAAATCGGACATAGATGGAACATAAATTTCAGTGAATCTATTTCTCAAAGCTGGTGATAATTCTTTCTTACCGTAATCGCCACCTGGATTCATAGTAGCTAAAAACTGGAATCCAGCTTTAGCAGTAATGTTATTCTGGTCAATGTCGTTAGAGTATTCAGTCAAATAAAGAGTCTTTTCAGGCTCAAGAACAGAATTTAATCTTTCTAAAACAGAATCTTCGGCAAGTGAAATTTCATCAAAAAGGAAAATATCGCCATTTTTCATGGCATTGATTAAAGGGCCATCACACCATTCAAAAAGAACTTTAAGATTGGCCAATAAACCATCAATACTCTTAGAAGCTTCATCAGAAAATTTTTCTTTATATTCTTGGTAAAATTCTATAACATCATTAAAATCAGATATATCATCTTCAAGAGTCATATCCAATCTGGATAATTCTTTAGCAATTTCAGATTTAACTTTTTCTTGTAATTTCGATCTATTTCTTAATGGCCTTTGAGAACCAATAATATCACTGGTTTCAATATTTTGATGAGCATTAAGGAAAATCAAATTTTGGTGAAAATAATCCTTTGCTAAAGTGTTACAGACAGTAGTTTTCCCACAACCAGTTTCTCCAACTAAAAGAATATTTTCTCCATTTTCCAAAGATCTCAAAATTAATACAGCCAATTTTTTCATTTCTTTAGTCCAAACAACACCACTAGCATTAATATCGATAGATTTAGCAATTTCTTCAAATTTCAGGTTATAAATTTCAGAAACATTTAATTTAACTCTCATAACTTTTTCGATAGCAGTTTTAATAATAGCTTTTTCTTCATTATTACGATTCTTTTCAGCTAATAACATATAACCATTCATGGCTAACTGATCATAGCCAACAGCTTCTCTAGAACCCCATCTGAAAAGATCTCTTAATGTTGCAAAACTATTTTTAGTTTCAAACAATCTAGTAGATGATCTTTGAACATTTAATTCTTTGTAAACAGAAACAATCTTTTGAGCATAACTTGGGGCAATTTTACATCTGTTACATAAAATAGTTTGGAGTTCATCTTGGGGAATATCATCAAAATTTAATTCCAAAAATCTATTCTTGAAAGCTTTAGACAAAAATTTTCTACCACCATAAAGATTACCAGGAGGATTTTGAGTAGCGAAAAGTAAGAAATTCTTATGAGGTTTAATTAATTCCTGAGTTTCTGTTAAGAAAAGTTCCCTGTTATCATCTAACAATCTATTAATACCTTCTAAAATTTCAGAACTAGCCAAATTCAATTCATCCAAAATAATCCAATAACCTTTCTTTAATGCTTCAATTAACGGACCATGTTGGAAAACCAAGGTACTAGTTTCAGGATCACTCACATAAGATCCTAAATATTCTTGTAAATCAGTATGTTCATGATTATTAATTCTAATAACCTTATTACCAGTGATTTTTGCAAGATAGTTAATCATCGAAGTTTTACCAGAAGAAGTTGGACCTTGAATAAGAATTGGGAATCTTTTCGTTAAAATAGCACGGACCAAATTAAGCAAATTTCTTTCAACAAATGGCGTAATAACATAATGTGGTTGTTCTTGAATATCAAATTGACCCTTTTCAATCCAATAATGTTTGAATTGGATAGCATTATTATCAGATAAGTAAGTCGGTTTACGTGGTACTTGTTTCAAAATAGATGATGAATTTTGTAATTTCCCTACTGTATGACTGTAGATGATAGGTTTGCAAATATCTTGAGAATTGATATCAAGTAAAGTTAAAAAGATCATACAGAATGATTCGTACAAGGATCTTCTAGCTCCATAAACTTTTATAATATCAGTAGCGAAAACCAAAGCCCTAGACAAAATTCTAATATTTACCACTATTTTATTTTTGGACCCATCAACTAAGAAATTTCTGTCATTTAAAGATTTTATATCATAGTATAAGGCAACAACATCATTAATAATTTCTCTATTAGTGAAATCATCATCTTGAAGATGATCCCATAAATATTTTTCAACTATTGTAACTAAATCATTTTTATATTTATCAGGACTGGAAACAAAGATTTCATTGAACTTAGATCTTACATTAGTAGGAAGATTTTTCTTACCAATATCAGTAGAAGGATTCATACAACCAAATAGCCTAAACTCAGGATGAGCAATAGCAACTTCAGTATCTTCATTATTAGAGCCTTTTTCGGTAAGTAGTAATTTACGATCAGAAGGGTTATTACTAAGAAGATCAGAAATATTTTCTAAAGTTTCAGAAGAAGCTAAATTTAATTCATCTAATAATACCCAGTCACCATTTCTAATAGCTTGCACTAAAGAACCTTCAATGAAATCAAATTGAAACTCAGCCAGAGATGATTGAGAATATCCAGATTTTCTATAATGAGTTTCATATAATAAAATTCTGTCCTCAAAGGTTTGCCAGTCATTAAGAAGATGTAATTTATTGTCCAATTTCCTTCTCTTTTTTTCATTTTGTTCACCATCAGTTGGTTTAAGTTTATTTTTTTGTTTGAGAAGATAGTCTCTACCAATAATAATTGCTTTTTTCCAAAGCTTTAAGATATTAGGGAAATTTTCACGGTTGAATTCCTTGTTCAAAATTTGAAGAAATTTTTCATTTTTAACTGAACTAAAAGTTGAATTAAATAACGGGACAAATTTATTTTGAATATCCACCACTTCCAATTTTTGTTTATTCAAGACTGGTTTATAACCACCAATTAAATCATTTGATTCAGTTTCTTGGGATAAGTTCAAAACAACTAATTTTTTTCTAAAAATTTTAGCTAAATGTTGAACAATAGTAGTTTTACCGCAGCCAGTTTCACCCACAAGTAAAATAGGTTCAACTAAACTAACACTAATTGAAATTTTTTCTAATAATTGTAAAGAGTGTGAAGTAAGAGCAAAATTATTTTTGGCTAATGGAGTATCGATTAAAATATTTTCACTGGCCTTGGAGTTAACTTGGTCAAGGTAAGTGATACTTCTTCCGATTCTAATTTCATTTCCGAATAATGAAATTTCAGGAGTAATTTGATTGGTGGCATCTAAATTACAATAAAGGTTGATTTGACTAGTAGGTATATCAAGAAATTGGCCGATTTTTTTAATTAAATAGCTTTTAATTTTATCATTTTGTAAACTGGATGAAAAAATGTCTATGCATTCAACATAAATATCGGACATAAGATTATCAAGATTTTCCTTATAAGAAGCATTGTTGGAAAATAACAAATTAATTCTATTAGCCAATCTAATGAGCTCAAAATTATCAAGTTTCTTTAAACTTAACCCATTATTTAAACTGATAAAAGATTTTTTGTTAAAAATTCTCATTTTCATATAATAAAATAAAGATATTAATCTTCTCCAAATTAAAGTATTAGGAAGATTTTTAGAAATGGTTGGGTATTTAGCAACTAATATAGATAATAATTCTTTAGGACTTGGAGAATCATGATGTACAATTTGGAATTTATTAAGAGAAATTAAATCAGGTAAAATTGTGCTTGAAGTGTTATCTGGATTTTCTGGTATGTCATCTATATCAAAAAGTATATGATCCCAATCATTAAATTGGTCATAGTCACCTTTCCCTGCAGCTCTGAAAGAATTGTCAATAGAGCTAAATCGATTATCATCATCAGTACTGATAGTACCAATAATTTGGAACCCATATTTGATCGGGATCTTTTCATTGCCATTGATCACTAACGTCTCACTTTCAATTAAACTCGAAAAAATACTTAAAATTTCATTTTTTGCGTTATTGATATCTTCAATCACTAGCCATTTACCATGTTTAACGGCACTGGTTAACACACCATCTTTCCAAACAAATTTACCAGGCTCATGGGATGATGTGTATGTACCTAATAAAAGTTTAATATCAGTTTGTTCATTAAGATGTAAAATGACCATTTCTTCTTTGCTGGATCTGAGTTTATCATGTAAGTATCGTATTAATAAAGATTTTCCTGATCCATTGTTACCGTAAAGAATAATAGATTTCCCAGAAATAATTCTTTGTGCGACTTTTCTAAGAGTTGAAATCGAAGATTCAATAGGCACAAAGTCATTGTTTTTTGCGATGTGATTTTCTTTGTTAAGTTTGTTAATTCTCGCATTAGATGATTGAACATGAGGAACCAAGACTCCGTACAAAAGTGAAATCAATGGATTTATATCCGATTCAAATAAATGAATATCATCTTCCAGTTCTCTTATATCAGTGATAATTTCAGGTTGAGTTGGTAATGCGAAAAAACTACTGATTCTTTTAGATTCGTATAATGAAAGGAATCTATAGTCAAATTTTTCATTAATCTCAAATTCGCCGAATAACTCATCTGCGTTTTCAATGAAATCATTTATTAAATTTTTTCTTTTAATAGTTGAGTACCCTAAACATTTGACAATAATTTCTATTATGAGATATTTATTTATTTGATCAGTCTTAGTATCTACTAATAAAGAATTGAGTACAGATAAGTTGATGAATTTTTCAAAGAAATGGTCATATGATAAAAGTCTGTAAAAACTGATTAGAATAGATCTCAATTCTTTTGATGATAATTCTTTGGCAGTATCTTCTCCTTTGAAAAAATTATGTTCAACTAAAAACTTTTCAATTAAAGAATTAGTTGAAGAATAAGAACTTTCATGCATCAAGGACAAATTCATAGTCAATGCTTGAAGGATATGAAGTCCGTTAGTTTTGAAGCCTTGATTCCTATCATTATCAAAAAATGGTTTGGTTATAAGTCTTGCAATAATATCAAAATAAAGAGGCTTAAAACAATATAAAAGGATAGACGAATATCTTGGATCCAAAAACCTTGTTGCAATATAATCAATATATTCTGAAATTGAAGGGAATTCTGAAAATTTTGGAATTGTATAGTCAGAACTAACAAAAGGTAATAATGATTTACCAGTTTGTAATCGTTCATTGATACTCTTCCAACTAAAGATAATTGAATTACTCATTGTAAAGTTTTTATACTATAATCTTTAGTAGATATATTATTTTAAAGAAAATTCTTTCTCTATTATGATAATGTTGAAAAGATCTCTCTCATCTTAAAAAAAATTTTTTTCACATAAAAAACTGCGAAGAGCAAAAAAAAATTTTTTTTTTTTTTTTTTTTTAGAATGGCCCACTCGTTTGGTTACTTCTTGAAATCTCACAAAAGAAAAAAATACTAAAGAAAAAAATTAAATTGGAAGTTTTCAAATTATCGCCATCCATTCAAAGACTATATATATTCGAATTTTCACATTAACGATTAAGTACTATAACATACAGCTAATTCAATTAATATATTTTATTCAAAAATGGTACGTTTATTTCATTTTTAAGAAAGTTATTAGTTATTCAAGGTCAATTTACTAACATTGTTTTTTTTCTAGATTCTTCGTCTCAGATCCAAAGATGGTATGTTCAGAGTCAAGGCTGAACCATCTCAAAACTTTGACTATGTTTTACAAGAAGTAAGTATAAAAAATTTAAGTCAATTCAATTTCATATACTATTTTAGAAATTCAAATACTTACAATTATTTATTAGTTGCTGAAATCACTTAAAAATGTTGACTTAAAATCGATTGAAGTATCGCAACTGCCTCAAGGTGAATCGATGAAAGCTAGAGACATTGGTGATAAATCATTATCTTATCTCAATTTAAAGTAAGTACATATCTACTTTCTTATTTTTACAGTTATTTGATTTGATTACTGACATTCTATATATAGACATGGCGATATATTATTCCTTAAGTATGAAGATGATGACATTCTCCCATCATCAACTGCTCAAGAGTCTGGAAAGGGACCAGTAGACCGTAACGCAATTAAACAATTAGAAGTTGACAATATATTAGAAAAAGAAAAAGGGCTTATTAAAAGATCAAAGACATCATTATGTCGTCATTCTGAACAAGGTATGTGTGAATATTGTTCACCTTTACCACCATGGGATAAAGGATATTTAGAAGAGCATGCCATTAAACATAAATCATTTCATGCATACTTGAAAGAATTAAATACTGCAACAAACAAAGAAACAGGGGTATCATACATTCCACCACTAAATGACGTTTCATTTAAGGTGAAAACTCCATGTGCTAGTGGTCATCTCCCATGGCCAAGGGGTATCTGTTCCAAATGTCAACCTTCCGCTATCACTTTACAACCTCAAGAATTCCGTATGGTTGATCACATTGAGTTTTCTGACTCTAATACAATAAATTCATTCCTTGATAGTTGGAGAAAATCAGGGAGCCAGAGATTTGGATACATGTATGGAAGATATGAACCTTATCCATTAGTTCCATTAGGGATTAAAGCTGTAGTTGAAACTATTTATGAGCCGCCACAAATAGACGCTGATGATGGTATTACTCTTAGTTTACCATGGGAAGAAGAAGCAAGGATTGATCAAATTGCTAGATATTGTGGTCTTTATAAAGTTGGGATGATTTTCACTGATTTAATTGATAGTGGTAATGGTAATGGTACAGTTGTTTGTAAAAGACATAAAGACTCATATTTCTTATCATCATTAGAGGTTATATTTGCTGCACAGCAACAATTAAAAAACCCTAATGTTTCAAAATACTCAGCTAGCGGTAAATTTTCCTCGAAATTTGTCACCTGTGTAATATCCGGAAACTTGAAACAAGAAATTGAAATTTCTAGTTATCAAGTCAGTACTTATGCAGAAGGTTTAGTAGAAGCTGATTTAATATCAGGGTCGACACATCCTTCAATGGTATATATTAATGAAAAGACTGATACACGTTACGTTCCAGATATTTTCTATCAAAAGAAAAATCAATATGGAATCGTGGTGAAACATAATGCTAAACCAGTATTTCCAGATGATTATTTATTAGTCACTTTAACTCATGGGTTTCCTCAAGATCCTAACCCGGTATTCCTTCCTAAGAAATCATATGCTATAGAGAACCGTCAAAGCTTAGGAGTTGCACAAGATTTACAAAGTCTTGCTAGTCATTTGAATTTAAGTAAAAGATATAATGATTCTGATGCTATTGATTTAGTTAAATCATTATCTGATTTCCATTTACTCACTTATTTATTTTCTTTGAATATTTTATCTAAAGAAGAAGAAAAGTTAATCGCTAAAATTGCGGTACTGCATGATGTTAATCAATGCTTTGAATTATTTGAAAAGCCAGGTTGGAAAACATTATTAACAATTGTTAATCAGTAAAGTACATAAATAAAAATAAAAAGAAACATAAAAAATCAACAATGTATATATCTTGTTCTATATATATATATATGTGTGTGAGTGTATGATTATTAAATATTACACAATATAAATTAGTAATTGACTTAAATATCATCTTTACTCCAAAGTTTTATAGTTTTATCCCATCCACAAGAAACTATTGATTCACCCAGACTTGTAATATCACAAGCCATTATTTTGTTGTCAGTATGCCCCTTCAAAGTCTTAACATTGATCCAATTATCACTTGACCATATTTTAATAGTTCCATCGTAAGAACTGCTTACTAAAAAAGATGATGAACTATTTAAATCAAGAGTATCAGATTTTAAAAATGGTGCTAATTTCAGTTTTATATCATTAGCATGGAAAAATGTGACTGAAGAAACAAGTTTCTGATGAGCTGGTATTGTGAATAATGGTTTTGTATTTAAAATATAATCATTTGGTTCAGTACTGTTGTTGGCTTTAGAAGATGATGTGAACCTTAAATCCCAAATTTTAATAGAACAATCCTTACTACCAGTAGCAAGTTGATATCCATTATCAGACCAATCAACAGTCAATATATCTTGAATATGATCACAAAGATCCATTATATTTTTACCTGTTCTTAAATCCCATATTTTACCAACACCATCGAGTCCCCCTGATGCGATAAGAGCACCATCCACTTGAAATGATAATGCATGAACTTCTTTGTCATGCCCTTCTTGTAGATAAAGTTCTTTTTGTTTTGTGATATCCCAAAATCTCCAGGTTTTATCATATGAAGATGATGCAATATAATCACCAGTTGGATGAAATTTTGTTTCAATGATTCTTCCTTGATGTCCCGAAAGTTCTGATAATGGTGTTGCGGTAGCTAAATCCCATAAAAGAATTTTATTATTGTTAGAATTATTAGTAACAATATTTACTTCGCCAAATTCACTTTGAGAAGTCTCTGCCCTTGGATGCCAATCAATTCCCGTTAATCTATTATTATTTTGATCTGAATATTTTTTAGTTGCGTATTTGTCAATTTGAGCAAGGTTCTTTAAATCTAAAATCTTAAATTCTCCTGACCAACTACCAGTAGCGATCATAGAATTTTGTGGTGATATCCTGCACGATGATAATGCTCTGCTTGATATAAGATTACTTCCGACTAATTCAAATTCTGATAAAGATTGGTTAATTGACCTACGGAATGTTAATACATCAGTGAATTTTGTTGATTTGACTTCAGTGAGCTCTTTCCTTATTCTATTTTTAGTAGTTTTAATTGAATAGTCAGTTAATTTCATTCGTACATCAAATAGTTCTTCAGGGCCAGGAGTCCAAAATTCTTCTTCATCTTCCTTATCTTCTTCATCTTCCTCGTCAATATCCATTTTATCGTCTTCTTCATCTTCGTATCTTAGTAATATATCTTCGTCTTGATTGCCATCAGTCAATTTAGCAAGGTCTTTCGATTTCCTAAGTAATTTGATTAATCTGTTTCTTCTATCGGCTTTATCTTCACCAAAATAAGTAATAGGTTCTCCCAATTTTCTTAACATAGCTCTGACATCTTCATCAAAAGTGGGAACATTGGCCCCATCTATATTCCCTAGTGCCTGCATTCTTGTTGTTTGTTTATAACTAATTCAATAAGATAGTATATTATTCTAATCTGTATCTCAACAAAAAAAATTTTCTTTCATACAAATTTTTTTTTTATTTTTTTTTTTTTTTTTCTACTAGCTCTGTTTTGATTTCCATGCAGCAAAAAATACTTTTTTGTGTTATTTTCAACATCAAAATTTCTTCTAATACACAAATATAAACGAGAATTAAATTTTATTGTGGCAAATTTATTCAAAATTTAATTATTTTATTTTATTTTTATTATAAGTTGATTTGACATTTTAGTTAATAAATTTTTAAATTTTTTTTTTTTTTGTAAGCATCTTGGTTTTTAAAGAGCTAGCACACTTTAATTATATATATTTCAAATACTAAAAAATAAAAATAAAAAAAAAAGAATTAATTAATATTTAAATTATTTTTAAAATGTATTTGGGAATTTATATTTTAGCATTTGTCACATTTTTCTCTTCCTCATATTCATTAATCCCACCAATTGGGATCTATGGAAGACATTTCATCAATAATATAACCGGTGAACCAGTAAGTCAAAATCGTACAAATTACCGTCTAATTGTACACATTTTTCTTTACTAACAATTTATTTAGTTCTTTATAAAAGGTATAGATTATCAGCCTGGTGGATCAAGTGGTGTCTCATATACTAAAGATCCTTTATCCGATGTCAAAACTTGTACTAGAGATATAATTGCATTTCAAGAATTAGGAATTAATACTATTAGAGTTTATTCTATAAATCCAGATTTAAACCATGACAAGTGCATGTCATTATTAGCTCTTTCAGGGATTTATCTTGTTTTGGATGTGAATTCACCACTTCCAAACCAACATTTAAATAGATATGAACCATGGACAACTTATAATGCCGCTTATCTCAGCCATGTATTTAGTGTCATTGAAGAGTTTACTAGTTACAACAATACTTTGGCATTTTTCGTTGGGAATGAAGTTGTTAATGATTTAGCCTCTGGAAAAGAATCTCCAAGTTATATTAAAGCACTAACAGGTGATATGAAAAAATATATGAGGATCCATAGTCCAAGAGTTGTCCCCGTTGGTTATTCAGCCGCTGATGATTTACTTTTCAGAAACTCATTACCAGATTATTTAAAATGTACTGATCCAGCCAATATTGATGCCAAAATTGATTTCTATGGTGTTAATACTTATCAATGGTGTGGTGAAAATACTTTCCATACGAGTGGATTTGATAAATTAGTCACTGATTATGATGATTTCAAGAAACCAGTATTTTTCTCTGAATTTGGATGTAATTTAGTGACCCCAAGATTATTCCAAGAAATTGACGCTATTTATTCCGATGATATGACTGACACTTTTAGTGGTGGATTAGTTTACGAATATCATCAAGAAGCTAATAATTATGGATTAATTGATTATGATTCTCATGGTAATGTTCAATTATTACCAGATTTTAACACTTTAAAGGCTAAATTTGAAAATAATAAAGGGCTACCAAAAGATTATAATTTAAAAAAAGATGATAAGAATTTAAGAGATAGTGATACCCTATGTTTAGAAGATTATGAGAACTTAGTGATTAAACCAATTTCTAAGAAACGTGATTTAGAAAATTTAATTAAGGAAGGGATTAACCATATTCCGGGGAAATATGTTGACGTTACTAAAGCTGATTTGATGACTTCATATAAATTTTTCAATGAAACTGGCGAAGAAATCTTTCAAGGTAAAAGAATTAAGATCGTCGATTTAAGGGGTAAACCAAAGAAGGAAGAAGAAGACAAAGAAAAGCCTACAAAAACTAGAAACGGTAGCAAAACTAGAAGGCCTCCATCATCTAGCAAAACAGCAAGACCAAATGATGATAACAATGATAAAGGAGATTGGGATGATGATAATTATGATCATGATAATCATAATAATGATGATAATAGCAATGGCGATAATAATGATAGATCAGGCGGATACTCATACAAAAACATATTTTGGGCAGTATTTAATTTATTGTTCGGTAGAAAAAACCGTTAAATGTCGTATTAATAGCTATATATGTAGTTTATTAGTGGAAAAATATAAGCTTATTATCTGAATTAAAAATTGAAACTGTAGAAGAATTAAAGGAGAAAAGAGGAGCAAGCTTTATTAGCCATTCATCATCATTAGAAGGCAAATTAATATCATCAACGATTAAATGAAGATTAATTTTCTTAATGCAAGAGATATCATTAAGAAAGCGACGAAGATTCAAAGATTGAATAAGATTATAAATGATTAAATTACTGTTGTCATTATCATAATAACCATCCCAATATAAATTCAGTTTAATGAAAGTGTTTAAAAATTGAATATTAGTGAATGTGATTTCAGAAATTCTATCACTATTAGAATTTAATATTTGTAATAATTTACTTCTATAAGATTTAGTATAATTGATCAAAAAATAAGATTTGCGAACCTCGTCACAATAAATATAATTCAGATCTATAAAATTGATCAACATTTGATCATTATCACTTATATTATTATTGTTATTATTGTTGTTATTGTTATTGTTGTTTTGCTGTCTTATTGCTGCGTTGTTGACGGATTCAGACATTACGCCAATATTATTGTAAAAATCGTACCCAAAATACTGATTAAAGTATGAAAACACCAGGGATTGCAAATCAATTAATACTTGTTTGTGAGTATTGCTTGCCATTTGAGGAGTGATTAAAGAGTTTTCAGTGATGAAGTTGATATGTACTATTGATTGTAAATTATTAAATTGAACTTGATTTAAATTGGGGAACATTTTAGCAAATGACAGTATTGAGGAATAATAAAATTGGATATTATCAAAATTTAAAATTTCAATCGAATTGTTAATGGCTTTATTAGTTTGATTATTATTGATTAATTGAATTGTTCTATTATCAATTAAAAAATTACTTAATGTTAATCTATTGATCAATAAATTTTTCTTATGGAATAATACCGATAAATTATCAGGGTTTAATAAAAGCGATTCAAAGACATTACTAGCCAATGTCAAAGATTCCAACTGTACAGCATTTGTTGTTTCTGTAGCAGAATTTTTGCCACTATTAATATTACGAGTTAATTTAATTGATTCAGTTAAATTCACAATTGAAAGTTTTTTGAAAATGGATCTTGGTGAATAATCAAATAATTCTTCTAAGATTATTGAAACCATTTGAGAAGTATCATTAGATACATTTAAATTAGTCTTGGTAAATTCAAGATCAAACAGCAAAGATTCTATCTTGTCAATAAAATAATGGAAATTATTCGCAAAATTTTCTAAAGATTCATAACTGTTGATTATAATGTCTTTATATAACCAAGCATTATGGAACACTAATTCATAGAAATGCCAATTAGTGCATGATAAAGAGACTAAACTACTAGGTTGATCTAAATAATTGAAAATTTTGATTAAAATTTCTATAGGCAAACAATTTAAAGAGTCAGTGTGATTATCAGTATCGCAGGTGACGCTGTTATTTAATTCATTGTTCGGTGTTGAAGGTAAAGTCTCTGGGGGTGTATATATATGATAATGAAGACGGTCTTGCTTATTATTATTATTATTAAAATCCTCTAAATTTTTCCTAAAAAATCTCATTCTATTAATTAATTGGAAATTTTTATGATTATTGATCGTCGTCATAGTTGTATCACCAGAAATATCGGTACTGCCTTGTTGCTGTTGTTCATTTGAAGATTCTTTTAAAAGTCGTTCTTCGTATTGTTCAATAATATTTTCATATATACGATTATCTAAGTAATCAGTCATTCTTTGTCGTGCGATGAGAGATATAGTAATAAACAATAAAAAAAAAAAGATATAAAAAAAAAAAACAAAAATGTTGTTAATAAATATTATTAATTCTGTTTATTCTAAAATATAAAATAAAAAAAGAATGTAGAAGAGAAAGAAAGAAAAATAATTACTTTTGAAAATGACTAAATATAAAAATTTTTTTCTTTTATATTTTTTGTGATAACGTTTCTTTTTTTTTTTTTTTTTTCCTCTTATACCTGTTTGTTATCTTTTTCTATGCCTAAATATTCCGAAGAATTACACATTGTCAATTATTAGAATGTACCATTAATATTAATAACAAATGTACTATTAATATTAATAACAAATAAAGATGAATAATCATTATAGAAGAGAAAGATAGATGATATTCTATCTTGAAGCCATGACTTTACAAAGATTATTTTTATGTTTATACAGTTGTCATTTTATGTCGTTATACTATAAAAAGGCTCATCGCATCTCGATCAAGGGAAAAAAATCATAAAAAAAAAAATAATTAAGTTTTTCCGATGGGAAATTCACGCATTTAAAAATTAATTAACAGATAATGATAATTATTATGATAGAATCTACTGTGACATATTTTAGAAAAAAAATTTTATTGGATAATATACAGAAATAATATATTATAGAAAAACATAAACAATATAGAAGAAAATTTAATAAACAAAACCTAAGATTTTACCAGCAACGTGTTTTCTTTTAGCTTCCTCATGATCAATGATCCCAGCAGAAGTAGTCAAGATAACAAAACCAAATTGTCTAGCAGGTAATAAGTTATCGGTCCATTTTTCAATATCGTCGATTTTAACGTTATATCTTGGAGAAATAACACCACATTTGTTCAATCTACCGTTTAATTGAACAACAATCTTACCAGATCTGTGGTCATCAATGTATTCGAATTCACCAATATAACCTTTACTGTGTTAGTAAAACAAAAACGCTTTAAAAAAAATAAAAAAAAAAAATAATCGTCAATAAAAGATGTATAGAAACAATAAACAACCATTCAAGGTAGATTAATTAAAAAAAAAGAAACCAAAAGATTTCCTTTTTGTCTTAACGATTGCGTAAGAATATTCCTAAGTTTATCTTCCGGATAATTAAAGGACAGTAAGAGACGAAAAATTCATTGCTGACAGACAAACTATCTAGTTATCAACCCGGAGTGTTAAAAAACGATTAAAAAAATAATTAATAATTTAGATAATAATACATACCATGTTTTTGCATAACTTGTAAAAATTTGATGATGACTTTGGATGAAGGTCTGATTAAGACTTGTCTTTTACCAGATTTAGAAGCGTTATTGATAGCATTTAATGCATCAGCTAAAACAGAAGCTCTAGTCATTTTGAAATATAATAGTAATTAAACCTATAATAAATAGTTAGTATTTCCAAAAAATTGTTCTTTTGTATGTTTTTATTAATCAGTTTCAGTGAAGATCTGAAAAAAATAGAAATCTTCGCGAACCATCAAGAGTGTCCTGTTCATAATTATTATATATGAAAAAGGATTCAAGAGCCCGTAAGTGTTTAATATTTTATCCTCTTTTTTTCAATTATTTTATAATCTATAAGCCTAGTAATCTAAAAGAATAGTAGTTAAGTAAAAAGAAAAGAAAAGAAAAAGATGAGGGTCGTATTAAATACTTTTAATTATAGTGTATTATACTCACTAAAAAAAAGGAATCAAGAATACTTTTAGAATAATACTAATAATAATAAGGAATTATCAATTAATCAATCAATCAATCATAATTAAATGATGGTGATGATGATAATGATGATATTTGTGATTTAAAGGCTCGCCATTTTTTTAATCGTTCGTACTTTTTTAAAGTAAGAGATATCGTTATTATTGAATACAATCAATGTTTTTGTTGATAATAATTGTTGTAGTAATAAGCAATAAATAGTAATAACCAAGGTTGAGAATTTCAATCGACAATTTTTCAGTATTTAGAAAAAAAATTAGAAAAAATTTTTCTTTTCTTTGATTGTTACATCCAAACACCAATAATGTACACATAGCACATAACCATCCCATACATTTTTTTTCTAATTTTTTTTCTTTCTTTCACATTTTCTTTTAAAATTCGCACACCCTCTCTTAACTAAGCGCCGTCGCTTTATAGTAAATATTAAATATAATCTTATTGGGATATACATATAACGAGTAAATATACAAATAATATGAGTGATTTGAAATTGGATAAACAGAAACATATTGATTATATTGTTAAACTCAATACACATACGCGTAATTATGAATATTGGTTAACTGAACATTTAAGAATCAATGGGTTGTACTGGGGGCTAACTGCATTATTCATGTTAGATGCCCCTAACGCATTAGACCATGAAGAGATGATTAAATACGTGAATAGTTGTAAACAATATTTTATGTACACAAATAACGCTACGGGGGAGACGGTTGAATGTTTAGGGTTTGGAGCATTCCCTAAACATGATGCCCATTTATTAGGAACGTTAAGCGGATTGCAAATTTTGAAAATGATTGATGGGGGTCTTGATAAAGTATTGACTGAGGCCGATGTGGATAAAATGGTAAATTTTATTAAATCGATGCAATTACCTAATGGAGCGTTCCAAGGGGATAGATTTGGAGAAATTGATACAAGATTTGTGTATAATGCGATCTCCTCATTATCAATATTGGGCAGATTAGCCAATGAACAAGAATTAATCGATAAAGCAGTGCAATTTATCATTGCGTGTGAAAATTTCGATGGGGGATTTGGAAGAATCCCTGGGGCTGAATCTCATGCCGCGCAAGTGTTCACATGTGTGGGAACTTTAGCTATAACCAATAGATTAAAAGATTTAAAAGATCCAGAAAGATTGGGATGGTGGTTAAGTGAACGCCAAGTTAAAGAAGGAGGATTAAATGGCAGACCAGAGAAATTGCCAGATGTATGTTATAGTTGGTGGGTATTATCATCATTAGCGATTATTGGGAAATTGCACTGGATAGATCATGAAAAATTGAGAAAATTTATATTATCGAGCCAAGATTTAGATAAGGGAGGAATCAGTGATCGCCCAGATAACGAGGTTGATGTTTTCCATACAATTTTTGGAATTGCTGGGTTAAGTTTAATGGGATATGAAAATTTAGTTAAAATTGATCCTATATATTGTATGCCTTTGGAAATAACGAGGACGATCAAACAAGTATAACATATAGCACAAAAAAAGAAGAGAGAAAAAAGAAACATAGAAGACAGACAAAACTAACTGTGATTTGCATTGATATACCGTATATTTGGGTATTAATATTATGTATTTGCCGTAATAGTTATACAAGACAACGATGTCTAGCAAAGTGCAAATAAAATTAAGAGAGGAAATAGACATTACAAAAACAGTAATACAGTAATAAAGAAAAATTTAGACAGGCCGAAAACAAAAATGAGACAATGAAATGGAAAAACAAAAACAAAAAAAACAAAAAAAAAACAAAAAAAAAAAACAGACCAATAAGAAGCGGTTAAAACATAAGCAAAAAACGATGATGAAAAAATCGAGGAGTATTTACAATATGTACAGTTCAAATTAAGTAAAAAAGAGAAAAAAAATAATAGCAAACTATTTATTACACAGGAACGAAAAACTTAAAAAATAAGCAAGTAAAAACCTTGAAAATACTGAAATTTTCATTACTTTTTATTGTTTATTATTAGTAATAATTGTTGTTCTATCCAGTTAATGTATGTAATTGTCATGGAGCAACAAGGTGGAGTAAAAAACTATCAAAAAAATGTAGATGAAGAGATGACAAATAATACAATATTTGAATTGGTAAAAAAAGGAAAAGGTTCACAGCACAATTATAATCATTCTAAGAGGTAGTGATCGTGAGGTAGTAGGTAAGTAAGTAGTAGATAGTATTAGTAATAATATTATTATATATTCGAAGAGAGAGAGATAGCTTGAAAACTTAAAAAATCTCAAGCAGGGAAAGGAAAATTCTCTCTTAAAGGTAAAAAAAAAAAAAATAAGAAAGAAAGAAGAGAAAATTTTTTTGTTTGTTTTGTCTTAAAAAAATTTTAGTGAAATTTTTATAAATACATCCTAGTTTCGATATATCTTTTTAGGATTGTTTTTTTTTGTTTTTTTTTGTTATTTTTGTTTTTTTTTCTCGTTTTTTATTTTTGTTTTTAAAATATCACATATTTATTTATATTTTATATAACTCAATATATCTCATTCTCGATTATTAATATTGATATCTTTTTTTCCTTTAAAAAAACGCCTTTCTTCTTATAAACCTTCTTACACATCAATATGTCAATAGTTGGATTGAAGAATGCAATAGTGAAGATTGTATCTCCATCAAACAGAGATGATGGCAATAAGCCTTTATTAAATGGAGGTATAAGCTATGGGTCTACTACTGAAACCGTTATCGATCGTGGTGAATTAATTGCTAATCAGGAATCAGTAGTGTCAAATAACATTAGCAACAACAATAACGATAATATCCTCGATGATGCTGATGCGGTAGCATCATATTCTAGTAATCTTTCCGACGAATCACAAAGCAGTTCAATCTTTAGTAGTATTTTTAATAGATTTGATCCTAGAGTAATGAGTGACATGATTATCGGGTTATCTGATGGGCTAACAGTGCCATTTGCATTAACCGCTGGTTTATCATCATTAGGGGATACCAAACTTGTTATAACAGGTGGATTAGCCGAATTGATATCAGGGGCAATATCGATGGGTCTCGGTGGGTTCCTCGCGGCTTCTAGTGAAGCACAGTATTATCATTCAGAAGTTAGTAAAGAAAAGCAGAATTTTTTCAAAAATCCAGATGAATTAGAATATGAAGTATATGATATATTGGAAGATATTGGAATCACTAATGAAAACACTATTAAATTATTTATGATGGATATGGAAAAGAAACCAAAAAAAATGGTCGATTTCATTATAAGGTATGGTAAAGGATTGGAAGAACCCGCAGAAAATCGTCAGTTCATCAGTGCCATGACTATTGGATTCTCTTATTTCTTTGGTGGATTCATTCCATTAACTCCTTATTTTTTCGTTAATAATGTACAAATAGGTCTTTTGATTAGTTGTATTGTGATGGCTATTACTTTATTTTTATTTGGATTTGTTAAAACTATAGTATCTTTAGGATCAGATTGCGGAACTTGGAAAAAAGTTTCGGAAGGCTGCCAGATGTTTTTGGTTGGCGGTCTAGCGGCAAGTGCTGCTTGGTTCCTTGTTAAAGTGATAGAATGACGATGATGATGATCAATCCTATTTTCTATTTTTTTCTTAATTTAATAATATCTACTTCTACTTCTACTTTATAATAATTAAGGATTGGCAGTATCAACAAATAACACGAATACAAACATGCAACAATTACACTCAAAATTATATATTATTATCTATCAAAATTACATCCCCATCAACTCCACATATCTCCCTTATTAATTTATTATTTGAAAAACCAAAAAAGAGAAAAAAAAATTATACTCACTCTCTTTTAATATTCAAAAATAAAGATTGATTTACATTGAAAAAAAAAAAACAACAACCATTGGCAAGACTTACGTTAGGACTTGCACATTTGTTTTCTCTCTCAATTAGTCTGAATCTCTTTATTGATAACGATTTACTTCTTCATTTTTATTATATTATTATTTATTTTATTATTTTATTATGGTACTGATTACTATCCATTCTAAGTATACATTTTTTTTGACCCCCCTCCCTCGTTTTTTACTTTATCTACTCCATCCAAAAGAGAAAAGGATAAAAATTTTGCTGTGTCTTGCTTTGTTCCTATTTGTCGATCACTAATTTTTTATACTTATCTATCTATCTATATTATTATTATTATTATTATTATTATTATGCACGCATATATGTATCTATAATGTTTTATTTATTTACTTAGTTATTTATTTTGCTTACCTAGTTACTATTATGTCTATCTAGTTTGCAATTAAAATTTAATTAATTATTGTACACAGTATCAGAATTTCATCCTATTCATTATTATTATTTACCGCAGGCCGCCTTTTATGCCCCATATGGAAAAAAACTGTTTTGACGGAGTGTGAATAGAAACTTTTCTCGCTTAAATGTGAAAAGATTTATAATAATTACCAGGGGTCATAAAGAGAAAGCCATCTTGCCTAGTGGGGTGTGTCCAAAAAAAAGAAAAAAATTTTTTTTCTCTAGAATTATATATATAGAGACAGAGATTAATTATTAATAGAGAGAATAAATTATCATAATAAATGACGATCTATCTGTAAGATTAAGATCTATCTGTAAGATTAAATGAATTGACTACTCTCATTAAAAAACAAAAGTGTATTTACTATCAATATTTGCTTTTCGCTTATTAAATTATTTTTATTTTTAGTATTTTTTGGATGATCCATTTACCGTTGTGCTGTACAATTAATTAGCCTAGACTAAAAATAATTATGTAAGCTTTTCCTATCTAAATAAATAAGAATAATTAACTAAAAGATAGAGATAACATGAAACGTTCATACAGTATATACAATTGATATTTATAATAAGTAAAATAAAAAAAATAAAAAATAAAAAAAAAAAAAGAAAAAAAAAAAGAATAATAACGAAGAGTAACATTAACAGACAATAATAAAAAGAAAAAAATAATCAAAAAGATATGACAAACGACAAAATAAAAGTAATGGCATACTAAATAAGGTATGATTTAGCCATTTCATAACTAGTCCAACATATAGCTGTGCTAGGTATATTAAAAAGAATTCTAGGTCTAATCCCCTTTAAAAGATTTCTCCATCCACCATTTTCTGCTTTAATAATAAACTTAAATGCTTCTTTAAACCCATTAATATTACGTATTCTTTCATCACTACTTAAACCTTTAGTTTGTAAGAAAGTTTTAATAAAATCCAAAGGATTAGTTACGGCAGCTGCTAAAGCTCCAGAGATCCCACCAGAAATACAATGTAGTAATGGATTATAGCTATGAGTTGGGTTTAATACCGAAGACAGATATTCATAAATCCCAAAATTTATCGCAGCAAATGGTATATTTAATAATAATGTCACTGGATATGATAACCAAAATGCTTTAATCCCTTCTTCTTTAAAAATTTTATGACCAACTGTGAAAATATTAAATCGCTGCTTGCGTAATTTCTGCTGTTGTTGCTGACAACTTAATGCCTTTAATGTTTGCATTCTTTGTTTTAAAACATCAAATGGAGTCATTAATGCATCTGAAGCAGTAGTAGCAGCCATTCCTGAAAGTGATGCAATTAATGGATGAGTTTCATCAGTAATATATGTTTTAAACTCCGTTCCTTGACTTCTATTAACTAAAAATGTCTTTGTAGTTTCAAATACCCCAAAATATATAGCATGTGCTGGTCCTGCCCCTAATATCACTGATGATATACCTCTCCAAAGTGCTAAAGATCCTTCAGCTGAACTAACTTTTATTATCGATGCAATTATTCCTTTTGGTAATATAGTTTTGGCAGTGGCAGTTCCGGCACTGGCACCACCACTTCCAGTGGTGGCCGTTGAGTAGCTACCAATAGCACTATTATTATTAGCTATTGATGAAGCTGTAAGCATGACTTGCATTCTTGTTTTAATTGCATCAATTGGATACATTAAAGAATGCTCCATAATCCCAGCAAATGCTCCTGCTAACAATTGTGATGCAATTGGCGAATTCTCTGGTAATGCTTCATAATCAATGGCTTCTATTGATACTGGTACTGGTACTTCTGGCTCGTTCATTATCAATTCTTTCTCTATAGTTGTTGTAATGGTATTATTATGATCATTGTTGGTATTTGCTGGCGTAGTTGTTGAAAATATTGAGTTTATGTAATCAGTTATCATTATTGGCATCTTTCCCTCTATATTTGTTTTTAATAACAATAATAATAATATCTACAATATTGACCTCTTCTATTAAAATAAAAAAACAAAATGAGAGACTTTTTTAGTGTAGTATATGTGAATATAAAAAGTATTATAAAAAAAGAAAAAAAGGTATAAGAAGAGGAGGAAAAAAAATTTAAAAGCAATTATTTTTCTCTCTTCTTTATTATGATATTTGGTTTCTTCTTTTTTTTTTGTCTTCGTTATTTTATTTTTCACCTTTTTTTTTTTGGAGAATTTTTTGTCTCTCTTTTTATCAAACAAAAATTTTTTCTCTCGTTGAAAAAAAAATTTGATTTTTTTTTGACGAGAGAAAAGTCCAAACGGTCAATTTACCCTTTTAAGAAATTATCAGGAACCATCATAATTAAGAAAAACTACTTGAATCAGAAATCATCTCCGAAAATATATATCATGTATCAATTAACATCAAAATCAATCTTATAAGGAATAACAAGTTTTTGTGAAATAAATGAGACTAGCACACAAGTTCCAATAAATCCTAAAAAGTTAAAAAACTATTATTAGTTAGTTAGCCATTAAAATATTTATTTGTAACTATTATATATCATTATAATATAACTAATGGATAGATGTATATTGCTCTTCTCAATATAACTTACAGCTTTTCTAGAGAGTCTCTTCTCTTCTTCTTCAGTTCTGAATGATGAGAAGATTTTTCTAATATTAGGCCATTTCATTATTTATTATTCTAATTAGAATTACTGGTATGACCTTGATGATTATAATTATAATTATAATGATTATTCTTGAAAGATGATATATATAGTAAATGTATAGAATATTTATTTTTTCTTATTTGTTTTTATTTTAGTAAAAATTACAAAATATACATTTTTTTGTTCTTTAAGCGCTGAGGGAACTAAGTTACGAGCACCGTTGATATTTTTTTTTGATATTTTTTTCTTTGTTAGATTTTCTTTCAAAATGAAAAAATTGAAAAATTTTCTTCAACACACCTCATCATCATCATATCACAAGCATATCATAATAATAAACACCAATATAAAAATGATTTATTTGAAAACTATTCTTAAAGTTATAGATAATTCAGGAGCTCAGTTGGCTGAATGTATCAAAGTCTTGAGAAAGGCCCCAACTAATCATGCACAATTAGGAGATAAAATAGTAGTAGTAATTCAGAAGGCTAGGCCATTAACATCACAAATCACCGGGGCTGCTTCAGCTAACCGTGTTAAAAGAGGAGATATAGTTCATGCTGTCGTGGTAAGACAAAGGCAAAATTTTAAAAGATCAGATGGTAGTTTTATTAAATTTGATGATAATGCATGTGTTTTAATTAATAAAAATAATGGTGATCCAATTGGTACTAGAATATCCGGTGTTGTCGCTAAAGAAGTTAAACTGGATTATGCCAAAATCGCTACTTTAGCTCCAAAAATTGTATAAAATTGTTCATTAATCATTCATTCATTCATTCGAAAGTACAGCCTTGTAGATATATCTAATAAATAAATAAAATAAAATAGGAAATATCGTTATAAATAATAAATTTACATATTTATTTATTTTGGTTCTTTGCTTTTTTTTAGAGTATAATATTTATTAAAATGTAAACTATATATATACATGAGTTATTTCTTTTCTGTGTGAGTGTGTTTCTGCTAATAATATTATTGTCACTAATTTTTGACGTGTGGTTTGAATTGGATTAATTCATTTTCTGGTATTGGGGTAGCTTTAGTAATTTCAATAAATTCATTCAATATATCACTAGATAATTTCCCCTTACAATCTAATTGTAAATTACTACCACTGAAATCAATTGTAATCTTTGCAGGAACTTTTTCAATTAATTCTAAATTATGCTCTAATTCATTAGCTTTGACCTTGTCTTTAATGCCTTTACTTAAACTGACCCTCTGTACCGATATGTTTAAATTTTGGTTATAAAACTGCACAGTTGGTAAATATTCATGCCAAAATTTTCTAATACCCATATGACCTCCTGCATTTTTGGTCTTGAATAATAAATTTATTGATCTAACTTCCTCTGGAATCTTTATTGCTGATCGTCTATCATTTGGTAATGATATAGAATTTATTTTGAAGAGTTGTTTCCCTAAACGCTTCTTTGGAATGCTTGTAACCGCACTCATTATTATTATGATATATTATTGATTGTCTGCTATGTAATATAATGAATAATATATCTCTCTATATTATAAAAAAAATTTTTTTCTTTTTTAATTTTTGTTAATTTTTTTTTATCTCTGTTGAAAAAAAATTGAAAAAGTAAAAAAAACATCCAAACATCTAGTAAACTATATTTATGTATGGATGTGGTGGTTTGACAAAAAAATCAAACAAAAAAAAAACAATTTGAAAATGAAAAATAATAAAACCTATCAATGATTTGATAGATAAAGTCGATCACATTGATAAAAATACCTATAAGACACAAGGAAAAGTCAATACTATTTTTATAATTTAAAATAACTATCAAAAATGTCAATGACTCCACAAGCATTACAAAAGGTATGTTAAATGTTATCACAAAAATACAGAACTATATAAATGGATATCAACTAACAGTATTTTATTCTATTTTATTAGCTTTTAGCTGAAATGGATTTAAACCTCCGTAAGAATCAAGCTGAATCGCAAATGGTGAAGATCCAGTTGCAAAGAAGAAACAATAATTTAAAATTAAATGATTTAACGATATCAGAACTACAAGACGATAAGAAAAGTCTTAAATACGATACTGTATGGAAAGGTTTAGGTAAAGCATTTTTAAACGTGGATACCAAGGAATATATTGGTGAATTAGAAACCGAAAATCAAGATTTAAAAGATGAAATAAAATCTTTAGAAATTAAACAAAATTATATTGACACTACTCTCAAAAATACTTTTGAAGGTATGAATAAAATATTTGGTGTTACTCAACCACCTAAATAAAATTAAATGATAAAAAAACTACTAATTAACATAATAAATTATAATTATTAATTTCTTTGCAATTGTAACGACTTTATTATAGATTTACCTTAATGGTTAATTTCTCATCAATATACTAATTCAACGGAGTTAGTTTTTTTTCCGGAGAAATGAAATAATTAATTAGTCCCTGAAAAAAAATTTTTTTTTGTATTTACTTTATTATTAATGATGATATAAGAAAATCTTTTTAGAGGATAAACAATTTTTTTTCTTTCTTTTCTAGTAAGAAACATTTTTCTTAAAAATATATAAATAACAAATGAAATATCGATGATTTCAAAAAGATAATAAATAAATAAATAAATAAATAAATATCTTGTTTTTCTTGAAAAAAAAATTTTTTTCATATTCATAATATATATATTTTTAGATTTATTATTATTGTTATTATTCTAATGTTGATGAGTCCTTTTCAAATATTGAGCAAAGGTCGTACATTGGTCCACCACGAGAGACGTAATCCTGTTTTCATTTATGTGGTTGTATTGATTGCAATGTCTTTAGATAATCTTAATGTTTGTGGGACGTTAACTTCGGTCATTACAATTCAAGAGCATTTTAATGCTTCAAGTACTACAGTCTCTTGGGTTTTATCAAGTTATGCTTTAACTTTAGGATCTTTTATCATCATCTTTGGGAAATTAGCAGATATTCTTGGTGCCGATAATGTCTTCCTTGGTGGGCTATTTGGGATGGCTATCCTATCGCTTATTTGTGCATTAATTGAAAATGAACTTATCGTGCTAATAATTTTTAGAGCATTTCAAGGTATTTCTGCTAGTGCATTAATCCCATCTGGTTTTGCAATCACTGGAAACTCCTTCAGCGGCAATGCGTTAACCCTTGCTGTGAAAGGTTTAGGGATTGCTCTCACTGCAAGTTTTGGAGTTGGTACTTTAATTGGTGGGGCATTTGATGAGTTGCCTATTGGTTATAAAGGGTTCTTTTATTTCACTTTTGCAGTGGCTATTACTTGTTTTGTCATATTATTTTTCTTATTGGTACCCAATGAAAAGACTCAAGAACATTTGGAATTAAAAGTTAAAAATTTAAATTTCATTGGTGCTGGGTTTTTAGTCGTTGGATTATTGTTAATCATTTTGGGATTAACTGAAGGTGGTGAAATTTGGAATTCTCCAAAAGTTTATGTGACAATACCTATTGGTGTTTTAACTGTTATATCAGTTATATTATTTGAAATTATTTATTTGAAAAAAATAAAGGCAAGTAGTGAAACCATTGACATTGAAAAACATCCAATTAAAAAGCATTTAATCAGAATTGATTATTTATTCCCACCGCAAGCTTTCCACATTCATAATTTTTTCCCATTTATTTTGACTTTGTTTTTCTTTTTATTAGTTTTTATTGTCGCTATTAATTCTTTATTACAATATTTCCAATATGTTAATTTGGATTCGCCGATTCTTGCATCATTGAAAACTTTGCCAATCTCTGTTGGGCTTGTCTTTGGAGCGGCTATCTATAGAGAAGATGTCGCTCAAAGATTAGGTATTAAAAGAGTCATTATAGTTTCCCCGTTAGTTTCTTTAGGTGGAGCCATTTGGTTTTCAAGATTAGATTTACAAACTACAAATAGCTTTTGGATTCATGCATTTGGTAGTCAGTTTATTTTCGGTTATGGGATTAACCTTTTCTTTCAAATTTATTTAAACTCAGTTTTATCAACATGTCCTTTACATCTTCAAGGGGTTGTTTCTGGTATCTTTCAAACAGTTGGGCAGATTGGGATTTGTATTGGTAATGCTATTGATTCTTCAATTGTCGGTGAAATTGTTATTAGCCATGATATGGATAAACGATTAGCACTTCAAGATAAATTCAGACATTGTTTTTATTTAATTTTTGGATGTTTAGCGATTTCTTGTATTTTGGTTTTATTCATTAAAAATCCAAATCAAAAATTATCTCCAGAAGAATTACAACAAATTGAAGATGAGGATAATTTAGATCACCTTATTCATCACCAACAACAGTTAGAAGATTTTGTAATCGTTCAAGAAGAAGCAAACGAAGAAGAAAGATATGCAACTATTCCATCCCTATCACAGCAGCAGCAGCACAATAATGTTATTATAACTCAAAAGGATAAATTAAAGAAAACCGCAATTGAAGAAGTGGATGTTGTTGTTGAAGGTTAAGGGTAGTGATAATATGATCTCCAGTGTTTTTTTTATTGTTTCTTATTATTTTTTGCTTTGTTATGCTTTTTTTGTGCTTTGTTTTTTGTTTTTTAGTTTATTATCATTATTAACTTTATCTCTTATAAGATGCCTCTGGATAGAAAAAAAATATACGCCTTTTAATGTTCATCGTTCCCCCTCCCCCGCCATCCTTTACAAAAAAAAACATATAACCAATAAAATGTAAACCAGCTACAAATACATAGAATAAATGGACATAAGCCCTAAGAAACAATATAACTTAAGTTTTTACCAAGTTTTCTTAGTGTTCCTAGCTACATCTATTGTAATGTGTGTTCCATGAGGCATCAATTACAATTTGTACGGAATGACGGATTTAAAATGGCGTTTCGCGTAATAAAGTCTGCTCCATGTTTTTTGGCCTCTCGTTTTTTTATTATTTTTTTCTGTTTCTCTTTAATTTGAGTTATGTTAAGAAAATATCTTGCACTATCAGAGAGGACAAGAACCTTAATATATGCAATATATAATTAAAAAAGAATTAGTACGCCGATGATTTCACCTTTAACAACAGCAATTGAAGAAATTAATATATAAATAGTCATAACCATAATAAAATTCAATTATATATATCAAGCTTGATTTCTTGTTCTTAGGATATTTGTTTTTGTCTTCTCGCGATGGATTTTCTAAATCATTAAGACCCTGATTTTTTTTTCTCACTCATTAATATCTTAGTAAGAAATTTTTTTCTTCTCTACTTTTTATATATTTGTTTTCTATCATTATATTATCACAATTTATTTCATAAACAAAGATTTAAAGAATGGTTTTAGTTGTATCAATAATAATCCTATTATTAATCCAACAAATATCTGGTGCTCATATTAATATACGGAAGAAAATTTTTAAAATGGATTTCGATGTTGTTAAAACTGAGCGTGATAAAGTAAATAATAGATTCGGATATATAAGTCAATATGGTGATAATGCACAATACAGCTATAGTAGCGATGACGACAGTGTGGTTCAAAATAAAGGGATCACTGAACAAGAAATTAAAAGCAATGTTACTCTTTATAAAACATTAATTAGTCAATTAGAAAATGAATATGCAATGTACATAACGACAATAGATATCGGAACACCTGCACAACAAGTTAAAGTCTGTTTAGACACTGGATCATCAGATTTATGGGTTCCAGCTGCCGGTACTGAATCTAAATATGGAACTTATGATCGTGCATTATCAAATACTGTTAAATTTTTTGAGAAAAATTTCAGAATTTCTTATGGTGATACAAGTTATGCTGCTGGTGATTGGGTCACTGATCATGTTAACTTTGGTGGTATATCAATTCAAAACTTTACTTTTGGTTATGGTATTGATCAAACCGCTGGTGGTGGAGTTTTTGGCGTTGGTTTACAAAGCGGTGAAGCTAGTGCTTTAATTTTAAGAACTATGAAGGCTACTGGAGTTACTATGACAGATGCTCAATTAAAATCAATAGGGATCCCTGGTTTTTATTATGATAATTATCCGACAGTTTTGAAAAAATCTGGTTTCATTAATCGTGTTTGTTATTCACTTTATTTAAATTCCCACGAAGCTAAAACTGGATCTATTCTCTTTGGTGCTATTGATAAAGCTAAATACGAGGGTCAATTAGAATCCTTGGATATTTTATCTGTTGATCACTCTGGTAAGAATTCTACTAGTCCTTTAGCATTCTTTGTGACTATGGATGAATTAACTGTAGATAATGTCACATATATTGGAGACAAAAATTATCCAGCATTATTAGATTCAGGTACCAGTTTGATTTATGCACCACAAGCGATTAATGAAAAACTTCAAAAAAAATATGGGGAGTATGATGACAAATTCCAAGGTTATAGAGTCGCTTGTAATGCTACTGGTCCAGCTTTTGAATTCAAGTTTGGCCAAAAAATTATAAGTGTTCCATTTAATAATTTAATCTTTAAAACAAATGATTCTTTAGATACTTGTATCTTAGCCATTGCTAATTCTAAAAGAGATCATTTCCTTTTAGGTGCAGTTTTCTTAAGATCTACTTATATTTTCTATGACTTAGAAAATCATAAAATTGGTCTTGCCCAGTCAGTTTATACTGACAAAAGTGACATCAGTGTTGTTGCTTAACCATTTTCAATTCAATTCAATTCTTTCTTCTATATTATTATCTATACTTTAATACTTTTATTTAATGAACAATTCTAACGTAAAGAAAAAAAAAATTCGTTAGTACTACGATGTTTTTGTACTATTTCTTATAATTATAATTTGTGAAATAATAAATTTAAAAAAAATAAGCTTCTATTTATTTTTTAATTTTCAAATTTATATTTAAGCATCAATAGTAACCTTAACACCAGCTTCTTTAGCGGCCTTTAAGATGTTAGCTAACTTAACAGATTTTTCAGCAGCAGCATCTAATTCTGGAACGAAGAAGATCTTTAATCCTGATTTCATAATGATTTCTTTACCTTCTTTCAAGTTAGTACCTTGTAATCTAGCAATAATTGGAACTTCGACACCCAAGTTTTTAGTAGCAGCGACTAAACCCTCAGCAACATAATCACATCTGACAATACCACCAAAGATATTAACTAAGATAGCATTAACGTTATTTTCAGATAAAATCAATTTGAAAGCTTCTTCGATAGTTTGTGGGGTAGCACCACCACCACAATCTAAGAAATTAGCTGGTTCACCACCGTACAATTTAATAATATCCATAGTAGCCATAGCTAAACCGGCACCATTAACTAAACAACCAATATTACCATCTAATTTAATGAAGTTTAATCCAAATTTAGCAGCTTTAACTTCATCAGCATCTTCTTGGGTGAAATCTCTCCAAGAGAAAACTTCTTTTTGTCTAAAAGCGGCACTGTTATCGAAACCAAATTTAGCATCCATACAAAGAACTCTGTGGTCTTTAGTTTCTGATAATGGGTTAATTTCAATTTGAGTGGCATCTTTTTCAGTAAAGATCTTGTATAATTTTTGAACAGTCTTAATGGCTTCTGGTTGTGCTTCTTTAGAATAACCTAAAGCTTTAGCGACCTTAGCACCAATTTCATCAGTGACACCAGTGTCAATATCAATACCAAAAGTCTTAATAGCAGATGGATCTTTAGCAGCAACACCTTCAATATCCATACCACCTTGGGCACAAGCAACAATAACTGGAGCTTTAGTTTCACGATCTAAAAGAATAGACAAATAAGCTTCTTTATCAGCGACGGCTTTTTCAACAACGTAAACAGCAGAGACTAATCTACCAGCAGCACCGGTTTGTTTAGTGATGATTTTGTAACCAAGCATTTTAGAGGCTAAATCTTTGATTTCTTCTGGAGTCTTAACAATGTGGACACCGGATTGCAAACCAGAAGATAAATGACCTTTACCACGACCACCAGTTAAAGACTGAGCTTTAATGACAATCCCATCGGATTTAGAGGCAATTTGTTTAGCTAATTTGTAAGCTTCTTCTGGGGTAGTGGCAGCATCACCAGCTGGGACACCAACACCATAAGATCTTAATAAATTGGCAGATCTGTATTCATGAATAGATAAGAATCTTTTTTGAATGGTTGACTAAATAAGGAAAAAGGAATTAATTGTTAGTAATTTGATATTATTATTTGAAATATTATTGAATCATTATTCGAAATATTATTTGAAATATTATTTGAATTGTTATTTGCATTAATTGAAAATTTTCTGATTTGAACAATTGGTTACTCCGCAAAGGGTTATAAACTTTTTTTTTTGATTTGTTTTATTTATTACTTACTCTAGCTGCAATTGATCTTAAAGAAGACACGTATCTTGGAAACATATTGAGAATATTGAGAATATATTGAAAGAAAGTGATTAATTAATAAAATAAATTAAATGATTAATTATTATTCAAACAAAATAAAAAAATAAGAATAATAAAGATGGTAATAATAATAAAATTCATGAAAATAAATGAATATTTATATTTTTGGGGGAAATTTAAACCTTTTTATTTGAAAATTTGAGAGAAAAATAATAATAATAAAAAATAAAATTAGGCCAAAATTACGAAAAAATCAACGGGAGGTCTATGATGGAATACAAGCAAATACAATCAATCAATTCAATTACAATTACAATTCTTTTATTTTTTCACTATAACAACTAATTAGCTTTCATTATCAATAATCAGCTATTATTTTCTCTCAATCATTCATTATTTTTAAATTAACACATTGATAGGGAACAGCCAACAGTCCGATTGGATGGACGGGACAAATAATTTCAATTTTGAATGGTTAAACCCCATTAATCCACTCAGACATCTGGTGACACACACCGAAAAAGGTATGCTTGTCGCCCTGTTAGCAATTACAGGACAGTTACCATATCTTTTATCTTTCCCTCATGTAAACGGAAAATAGGTAGGTAGCTAGCAGCCAACTGTAGGGCGGCTACTACGCTCAACGCTGATATGCCTATCCATTTCCTCCCACCCCCACCTATTTTTATTTTTTTTCAATTTTTTATATTATTTCTTTCAATCTCGGGGGTAAGGTGAATTGCATATTGTGTTAACTGGACCCAGGAAAATCCTATCATGGCTATTATTATTTAAAATATTTGGACATAGGTCTTCAAAAAACATAGTATTGTTGTGATAATTTATTTAAAATTAATTATTATCTATTATACCCATCTGCTTAAATAACATATTATATTATTATATAGGTACGGTCTATTAAGTCAATATTAATGATTATTTGGTGGCATTTTCCAATTTCCCGGTCGGCATGAAGTACAATTATAATTATAAAATGGCTATCGCTTAAGTCACGTGATCTATGAGATGACATATATTTTTTAAAAAAGTATTCTCTTTAGTAATTTCCTCTTTTAAGCTATAATATACAATTAATTATTTATTATCGTTCATTAGTTCTTGAAATAATTGACAAAATTCTTCAATTAATTCATTCTCTTCAATTCCACCAGTTCTTAAAAAGTTTAATTTTCTAATAGCAATGTCTTTACGAGCATCATAACTAAATTCATTAGAAAGGCTTGGATTATTCAATATTTCATAAAGAATCAAAAGATGAATTTGTAATTGAGGAATCTCCAACATCTTCTTAATCTTTGGATTATTAACAATATTATTAAATTTTGGATTTTTAAACTTCTGGTTAATATCCTTTAATTGTTCACCACTTTCTTCTTCTTGTAATTGCTTGGGTGCCGTGATTTCCTTGCTATTTGATGGTGATGTTGTTATTTCATCATGATTATGTTTTGGTGATTTATAACATATTAATGAACAATACTTTATTTTACATTTAGGGCATTTATATTTAAACACATTTTTTTGACATAAGTCACATTTCGAAGTGTCCATAATAACAATATTGTGATTCTCTTTTTATTTCGCTATCTATATATAACAGATTTCTACATTTACAATCAAGAGAAGAAAAAAATTTTTTTTGTTTGGCTCATCGGAAAGAAAAAACTTTTTCTCTTTAGTATAAGGCTAAAATCTTCGCAGGTCTGTAAAATTTGTATTGAAAAGAAGAAAAAAATTTTTTTTTGTACTTTTAGATAAAAAAATATATATATCACGTGTCAATTTTCTTTCCTAATATCCAATCAGGTGATAGAATTCCTGATCACGTTTCATATTTTTTTTATTGTATTTTTTTTTTAGTTTGCGCTTTTTATTATAATTGATCACGATTTCCTCGTTTTTTAGGATTTTTTTTTTTCTTTTTTTTTGTTTTTATTTTCATCATATTTTTCTTTTGTATCTTAAGATATCATTACAATTGAAAGATAAATTATATTAATGATAATAATAAAACATAATTAAGTTTTTTGACATATCTTTTTTCTGACTAAATCTTTTTTCTTGTAAGTAATAAATGAAAAAAATAGTTATGAGGAAACGTTCAGCTGATCAATAAAAAAAATTCATTTGTTTTTTCTCAATTTTTTTTTTTGCTCACGTTTCGACCTTGTGATATATTATGTGACCTTAACCACCTGATCAAAGCATGACACATACTAACAACTGTTCTAACATCTAGTCATAATAAATAATATTGAATAATAGTAATTAATAATAATTGAAAATGAGTGATAATAAAAGAATTCACGATTCATCTCTTGGTGAAGAGCACGATTCTAAGAAATTGAAATTGAAAGAAGATAAAAAAGATGATATTAATGTTATTGATTCTGAATTATTGTCACATGAGACTAATTATCAAGATTTAAACAATAATGCTAATAACAGCAAAGCTATTGAAGATTTAAATAAATTACATTCAACTTTTGAGCTTGATCAACTTTTAAAGAATAATCAACAATCTACTAATCGTAATACAGGTCAAAATGGTAATAGTCAAGATTCTGAACAATCTGCTCAAGAACAGCATCAACAAGAACAACAACAAGAACATCAACAACAGCAACAACAACAACAGCAACAACAACATGAGCACGAGCATGAACAACAACAACAACATGAACAGCAACAACAGCAACAACAGCATGAAGACGCTCTTACTGAACAACAACGTGCTCAACATCAAAGAGAACAAGAAGAAGAAGCTGCTACAGCTGCTGCTGTGGCCGCTGCTGAACATCAGCAAGCACAACAACAAGCTGCTCATCAGCAGGCTGTTCAACAACAGGTTCAACAACAGGTTCAACAACATGTTCAACAACAAGTTCAACAACAGGTTCAACAACAAGTTCAACAACAACAGCAAGTTGCTATTCAAGCTGCTTCAGTTCACTCAGGTCAACGTCCAGCTGCTGGTACTCCAGAATGGCATAAAATAAGAAGAGATAACCATAAGGAGGTCGAAAGACGTAGAAGAGAAAGTATTAACGCTGGTATTAAGAGTTTAGCTGCATTGTTACCAAACGGCAGTGAAAATAATAAAGCTGCTATATTGAAAAAGGCAGTTGAATATATTAAGAGATTGAAAGAAAATGAAAATAGTAATATTGAAAAATGGACTTTAGAAAAATTGTTAACTGATCAAGCTGTCGCTGAATTAAGTGCTTCTAATGAAAAATTGAAACAAGAATTGGAAAAAACTTATCGTGAACTTGAAAATTATAAAAAAATAATTAAAGATGTTCGTAAAGTTAATGAAGCTAAATAATCCTTCACATTCCTTCTTTCTTAATAGCCACTTAAAAAAAATTAAAATATAATTGTGTATTTTTATTCTATTATACAGTTGTATTGAATATAATAAAAGTTTTGTTGTAAATTATAATTATAAAAAGAAAAGCAATAAAATAGTAAGTAGCATAAAAAGAAAAAGCAGAAAATAGTAAAAAAGAGTAGCAGAAAAATCACAGTGGCATTTAGATTAATTCAATATAATTTTTAACATCTTCAGCGACAAGACCAACTTTTTCTTCATGAAGATCTAACCAAGTGACATTTTTAAATAACTTCTTATCAATAGTTGCAAGATCAACATCTTTAAATTCTTCTTGATGTGAATGTGGGATTTGTGGGATGGTACTATTATCACTACTAGTAAATTCTAATATTTGTTTAATAGATCTAGAAGAACATAGTAAACAAATAGCATCATATCCACCAGCCCCTGGTACAACACCTCCAATTACACCGGGTAAAGTATAACAATTGTCTAACAATATAGTTTGTTCACCAGGCTCAATTTCTGCATCAGTGTACTCAGTCAATAAACGAAGATTAGTACGGATTGATGAAATGGTTTCAATTAATGAAAGTAGAGGTGAAAGCTCAGTAGAAAGTTTAGAGTCATTATAATTAATAATATTCATTTTAATTAAATGTTTCAATTGAATCAAACTATAGCTGTCCAAGTATTCAATTATTGTGTTATAATGTTCAGGGGAATCCTTAGATAATTTTTCAAGGGAACGTAATTGATTTACAAGGGACATGTTATAAGAATTAATAGTATTGAATAATCTTAATGATTTTTCTGGATATTCTTTACGCCAATTTAATACTTTTTTAACTAATTTAGGAGTCTCGGACCCGGTGTTAACATCCCCCATTAAAATACGAATATTAGGTGGTAAATCACAATTTTCAATTTCCATTTCCCATTTAGAATTGACAATATCAATTAATTTAGTAGCATCATCTTTAGAATCAATTAATTTTTTAATAATCTCTGGATCAAATCTTCTATATATTATAGATCCATATGTCGCAGTAGCTACATCAAATCCAGATCCAACTTTCCCCTGAGCAATACAATGAGAAATTTGCGAAAGATTATGAACTATGTGTAGCCCTTTACTTCCAGTGACTTCTAAATCCGGTTTGAAGAATGATAATAAAGCCGCAGTTAATACAGTGACTAAACCTGCACTCGACCCAAGACCAGTTTTTGGAACTTTGTTGATTGGAGAATCATGGTATAAAAATTTTTTACCATTGGATTCTTTAACTATAGTATTATTTTGTGAATGGTATGCTGGGTCTGAGAAAATGTTGATTATAATGTTTGAACTTTTCCGTGGTTGTAAATAAGTTAAAATAGTTTCAACGGTTGATAAAAGGAAAGGATTCTTTGAATTGGATAAATCTTTAGCAATAATCGCTTCTGCATTTGCGGACTGAGTAACTTCATAAGTCCAATTAGATTCTGTGAATTGTGGACTATTAATAGTTATCTTTGTAGTTATTTTTGCTGTTTTACCATTGTCAATCCAAGATCCTTTGACAACGGAGTGCATTCTTGTTGATAATGCAACTACATATGCTTTATAGGCTGGGTCCAATACAAGATACCCACCTGCTAAAAGAGCTTTACCAGGGGCACTAAACGCTTTCAATTCAGATGACATAATTTTAATATTTTTTTTTTCTATATTATTTTGATTTACATCAACTTATGTCAAAAACAGAAAAACGATAAAAGAAAGAAAAAAAATTTTTTTTTTGTATTTTGATTTTTTTATTTTTTTTTTTCTTTCTCCCTTCCACTTTTTTTTCAATTTAATCTGAAGAATTTGAAAAAAAAAAAAAAAAAAAAAAGTATGGGGTTTTGAGGCATACCTTGAAAATGTAACATGTGGAATAACCCTTTTTTCTGACTTACTGTACTTAATTTCTGTTGTTTATCAACTTACAGAAGTTGGAATAATAATAGTAAAAAAATCGGAAAGATATTGTCATTTAATTAAATATCACACCAAGAAATATTCTAAGGAGTAGGCAAAAAAAAAAGCATAATAAAAATAATAAAAATAATAAAAATAATAAAAATAATAATAAATGAAGTATCATTTTTTTTAGGAGAAAAGTGAAGTGAAAAGATGTACATGACAAAAAATAAAAAGAGAAAAAGGTGAGATAAATAATATAAGTAAAAAAGATATTTTAATAAAATGATGGAGTAACTGTAGTTGTCAAACGTGGTGGTTCTTGAGAGGTAGTAATGGTCTCATAGTTTCTCTTAATGTAAGATTTATTATAATTACCTACAACCGAAGTAAAGGCATTTGCAATAGAAGTAACTGCTGCGATATACTCGCTAGCAATTTCTTGCTTGTTGTTGATTTGATAATCATTGTTATTGTTATTGTTATTGGCAGTAGCAGTATTTATTGATATTGTATTTGAATAAATGTAAGTGTTCCAGGCATTCCAACCATAGATTCTATTATTATGGCCGAAGTCATTATTTGAATAGGAAATAGATGTCAGAGAAGCAGTTTTCTCCCACCAGTTAGTAGTACCTTCGTAAGAAAAGTGAGCGTTAAAATTACTGAAAATGTTCCAGTTCCAACCATAATTTGATGTTGAAGTGGTTGAAGAAGCACCACCGGTAATAATGGCAGGTGTATCAATACTGCTCATGGTAACGATAACGCCACCGGTAATAGTAGCAGTTGCATCATTACTTCTCATAGTAGTGATAACGCCACCGGTAATAGTGGCAGTTGCATCATTACTGCTCGTGGTGATGGTAGCAGCAGTAGTTTCAGTTGAAGAATATTTGTAAGACTCACCTTTAAAGTTGGCCTTAGCAAAAGAAATGGTTTGATCTTCAATATCGAAAATACTGAAAACATTTTGGAAGAAAACATCACCCATTATAAGTTCATTATTATCATTTCTGGTGAATCCAAGTATACATTGTTCAGTGTCATTAACCACAATAGTACCAGAAGAAATTAGCCCAGTTAAAGGAATAGTAACATTTTGGGAGTCGAACTTAAAAGTAATATTCTGAGTAGAAGAACAAGAGACAACGTATCTGTCCATGTTACTGACTAAAGTAATATTTAATAAAGATCCTAAAGAATCAAAGATTTCACTTGGAAAATCAATAGTTGATAAGCCAGTATCAAACTGAGCATAAGAATTATTGAAAGAAAACCCAAACCCATAATCTTGATATATTCCGCTAATAAGAACTGCATAATAGTAGAGACCGTTATCAATAAGTCCAATATCATGTGAGACTAGTTCTTCATCAGTGTAAGGTGTGATATCATCAGGAACCCCAAAAATGATTCTACCTGGGTTTTCAACAGTGTTATTTTCAAGAATGAATCCAAATGCCATTTTGTTGATTATCCCTTGATTTTTTAAAAACATTGGTAAATTATCATATTTAGTAGTAGAATTTTCAATTAGTTGTAGACCAAGACCAACAATCCCGATATTATCAGTAGATTCTTCAGCGACTGCGAATTGAAACCCATCAGCAGAGGCAACGGTCTCATTATTTGCATTGTAAAAAGACACTACATCAGTAACGTAATAGCCAGTTTCAGCACCAAGATCAGCGTATTGAATTGCAAAATCTGTGGTTAAATTTTTAAAAGTTGATGAAGATGATGAATTATAAACACCATATTGTGCAAAACTACTGTTCGAAAATTTTTCAGCAGAATGAACCCATGTATCTGAAGATGCAGTATCAATTAAAAAATGAATTCTTTGTTCTGGAGTACCAAGACCAATTTCAATTTCATAGAAAGAACTATTATTTTGAGTGAATGCACTTTCAAAAGTATCTGAAGAAGAATCTCTTTTGTTCTTTTTATTGATGATTTTTCTACTATGATCAGTTTTATAAATTGGAAATGTTACTGTACCACGTTTATTTAAATTTGATGATGTTACCCCATAAGTAGCAGCAAAGTTAACTGCAATAGTAAATATCAATAAAATAGGTATATATGCCTTCATTATTGATATGTTTTTTATTTTATTCTATTCTATTTTATTTTATTTTATTTTTGTCACTTTGATCTGATTGCTCATTTTGAAAATAGAGGAACAGGAAAACAAGTGAATTAATAGACTGAAAGAGGGAGCTATATATATATATATATATATATATATATGTATTCTAATTATTTTCATTTATCCATAATAAATTAACTTTTTTGTCTTTTTTTCTTTTTATTCCCTGTAATGGATACTTATATTTCCTTTGTCAGACAGTTTTATAACTGTTATATGTTTGAATTTTTTTCTATATTTTATACAAGGTAATTAAAATGAAAGGATCATGTCAATGGATCCATAAATTATTCCGTTTCAAAAGAAAAAATTAAAGTTTCCTTTGTGTTTTTCTTAGTATATACCGTTACATTGGATAAAACACATATAAGAAGAAAAAAGCTCACTTTTTTATGAAACAATCATTTATCTACTGTTCAGGAGATAATATAGCTTTTTAATTATATTCCAACTAAATTAATAGCAATTTGCAGAAAAAAATGGGAAAGACAAAAAGATCAATAGTAGTTATTAAAGTGTATCATTAATGTTACATTCTTCTATACTAATTATGGAAAAGAAATAGCTAATTAAGAAAAGATTTTCATCGCTTGATTCCCAATTAGTACAATTTCTCTCCTATCTATTAAGAAGCATATTCACTTCACTAGTAAAGATTTCTATATTATCATCTCTTTGATTTTGTCAGTTAATAACAGCTTTAGTTAATCATTTAAATTGAGTTATCATTCAAAGTTCTTAGTTAATTGTAATATAATAGTAAAGCTAGCTATGCATTTTAAAGTTCTTCATAGGAGAAAAAAAATCATAACATAAGTGAAAGGAAAAAAAATTTTGAAAAGAGGAAAAAAAAATTTTTTTTTATATACCAATAATTCTCAACATTACATCATCATTCAACAAATCATAGAAAAGAAAATGAAGATATAATGGATGATTTCGATGTGCTAAATTTGTTTTCTCCTAACGGCGTGCAATCTCAAGAAGTTGATGGCGATGATAACAACAACAACACAAATAATATAATTTATAGACCAACATCAATTGTGGAGGAAGAAGACATACCCAAAGATGATGATGAAGTGAGTATAAGTATATTTGACTTACCAGAATTAGCATATAATCCATCATCAAATGTGATAATTATAATTCTTAAATTATTTGGGCCTGAAATACAATATAATTTTGACCCTGCTCAAGATAAAGGCACATCTGCAACCACCATAATTAACAAACATGAATTTTTAACTCTGAAAGATATCTCAGAAGAAGAATTTAACGATTCACTTGAATGGATAAATAGATTCACGCCTAAATTAAGCAATATGAAAAACATTATTCAAATACCTCAATTGAAAACCAATGATAGTTCGGGATTTTTCAAGTATGTTACAGGAATATTAACATCACAATTATCATGGATCAATGATAATAATGATAAAGATGAAATTTGGAAACTTGCAAGTAAACGATTAGCTGAAAATTGTGGACGTACAGCACAGCCCGAATTCATTAGAAGAATTACTTTTAATATTCCAAATAGTGAAATTTATAATATTAAATTAAAAGAGCCATCGTTGACCGCTGATAATTTAGGTTTGAAAACTTGGGGTTCTTCATTAGTACTCTCTACAAGAATTCTCAAAGAATATTTGGGTGACAAAAAAGAACCCTATTCTTATTTGCAATTACCAATTTTAGAATTGGGTGCTGGCACTGGATTAGTAGGGATGGCATGTGGGAAATTACTTAAAAATAATAAATTACAAATTGATGGTAGCAGTAAGCAAAATCAAATATATTTAACTGATTTACCCGATATAACTCCAAATTTACAAGATAATATTATACTAAACGATTTAGAAAGTAGTTGCATCGTAAAGAATTTAGATTGGAGTAACTCCGCAGATTATGATAATGACCCAACAACGATTAAAAAATTTAATACCATAGTCATTTCAGACCCGATTTATTCCTCGGAACATCCATATTGGGTGGTTAATATGATTGACAAATATTTGAACTCAACTAATAAAGCATGTTCTGTGTTGTTGCAAATTCCAATACGTGATCAGTATGAAAGGGATAGGCAATTACTTTGGGAATTGGTAGCTGATAAATTATCATATTTGACCGAGGTTGAACATCTGATCGAAGAAGGGTTTGACGACTTCGGTAAACTGAAGTTCATTTTCAAAAAGTATAAATTAGAATAAAAGTCCTCATTTGTGCAGTTTTAGTATTAAAAAAAAAAGATGTAAGAGTACATTGTATAAAGCATAACAGAAAGAAATATATATAAAAGGATAAAGTATAAATCATAACAGAAAAAAAATATATGAACGAATAAAAAAGGAAAGAATATTAAAAAGTAAATAAAGCAGTGGATTTACCAAATGGATAAACAGCAATTGAAGCGGCGAATAAACCAACAGAAATACCGATAGCTACCTGAATCATTGAGAAACCAAACTGTAAGGAATCAGTGGTTGATGTAGAAGTAGTAGCATTATGTAAAATGGTTTCAGCATTTTCAACACCAGCTAGCAAAGACCTTTGAGACGCAATACCACTAGGAACTTGTACAAAAATTGCTGGTAAGATAGCGCTAATTGCTAACCCACCCCAAAGTCTAGAGTATAAATTACCAGTAATTCCAATAATGAATGCTGCTAAAGAACTTGTAAATTCTGAAGATTGTGAAAAATGTAATGATGAGAAATAACTAACTACATAACCAATACCTGAAATTAATACCATAACGGGAACTTGTCTGTAACTAGCTTGATTAATCAATGCCAAAGAAATAGAAAACATCGGTACAAATATAAATCTATACCAGGGGGAAAGTGAAGTCTGTGAGCAAGTAGTCGAAGTCACAGCATTTTTATCTAACCAACCATAAAGCGCAGCACCAATAGTTATCCCGAATGAAAGGAAAAGAGAATAAATAATTGCAAAAAACATTCGCACTGATCCATTAACAATACTCTTTGATTGAAGTTCAAGAGATCCAGTTAAAATAATAAATCCGGGAAGAATAATTGCTAATGAGCCTTGAACTTGAGCAGAAAAGCAGAATAATTTCCCATCATTAATTGAACCAATGGCTCTACTTAAAAAACTGACCACAACTGATGCTGTGACTTCAAAGACATTACTGTATAATGAAGATCTTGGAGCAACGTAAAATTTAAGTACTCCAACACAACAACCAATACCAAAACATATAGGCATATCAACCCAATTACCATTGAATGCAAATGGAGCCACCATTGATGAGCCAAACCCATAAAATAAAGTACATACTAATGGAGAATATAATGAGGGACTAGTGAGAAGGAAATCAAGCTTCTTGTTACCTTCTTCGACACCAATAATATCATGAATGACCCGTTTATAAATTTGATGAGTATCATGTAATTTTGATAAATTAAGCCCCTCTCTAGTTCTAACAAGTTGCATATCAGTAGTTCTTAAATTTGAATCATTGAAGGCCATCACCATACAATTAGGGAAATAAATAAATTGGGCTTCAATGCTTAACACTCTGGAAACCATAACCATACATTCTTCAAGCCTATGTGTAGGTGCACCATAAAGCATTAATGCAGTACAAAGTTTAGTAAGAAATCTTTGTTTTTCTAAATAAGAAGAAAGATGAATTGTAATCTTAGCCTTTAAATTTTTACGATTAAGTTGAGGAGGTTTAGCAAGTTTGAATTTCTCTTTTTTCTTCGTATTTGTAGATTTGAACGAAGGTAAATTAGGTATCAGTGGACTTGTGGGTGTTTGCAGTTGTTGTTGTTGTTTGCCATAAGTGTTTACTAATGATGAAGTTGATTTCAGTGGACTTAGTAAAATATTCTGTTTTTTACCCTCAGTGAAACCAGGTAATCCACCAATATTTAAATTATTTAAATCAATTTCACTTTTACTAGCTAATTTTCTAGTCTTTCTGATTTGTTGGTCAATATCTAGAAGATTTTCCATGGATTTATTGCTAGTAGTTTTAGAAAAACTGCGAATTTGAGGTGACATTTTACTACCAGATAAACGTTTGGTAAATGAAAGGTTTTTTAAAGTGGTTCCAGTTCCAGTTGTATGTTCATCGCTGGTATCCTGAGTAGGAGATAATAAATTTGTAGAGTCACTATTATTATTTTCCAAGTAATTTTCAAGTTCTCTAGCCTTTAATAAAGATGCAAGAACCCCACCATGCACCGAAGTTGGTGGTGGGACATAATTATTATCACCCATTTCTTTCCTCATTTGTTCTTCATAATCATAAACTTTATTACTATTATCATTATATGGGATACTGGTTTGTTGAGGACGAACACTATAATTCAAAAAATCTTGAAGTGAACTTTTACTACTAGTTCTAGAAAGCCCATTAGAGGCATTATAAAAAACAGTATTATTAGTAGAATTCCGTTTCAGAGATGGTGGGTTTTTACTATTATCATCATTAGAACTATGGTTACGATGATGTTTTCTTTTAATGAATTGCTTTCTAAAACGATTAAATCCAGTATTGTTAATTAATTCTTCAGCTTCTTTTTTAAAATCATCAGAAACAGTATTGATTTGTCCTGGTTGTGATGGTTCTTGATTGGTGTTATTATCTGTTTCTTTAACATTGGTTCCATTCAGATTACTAGCTTGAAGTTCAATGTCATCACTATTAGAATCATTATATCCAAAAGTTTTTGTTCTTAATAATTTAAGTGGATTGTCAGTAGAAAACATAACATCCAGATCATGATCCGATTTAGCATCAGTGTTGTTGTTACTATTGTTATTGTTGTTATTATTGTTATTATTGTTATTGAAAGGAAATTTATGATCAGTGATCCCTGCTAATATTTTAAATAATGTATTCCTATTACCACTATCAATAGACGTAATTTCATAATCATTAGTTTTTTCATTGATACTACCATCTGGCGCGTATTTATGAGGCTCGTCATTAATAGATTCTTCGGATAAATCATTTTCCTTTGATGATGCAGAAGAAGAATTATTAATATTGGCAGGTTGTTGTAATACATGTTTATTATTATTATTATTATTATTATTTGGATCTGGGAAAATATATTGAGGCATCTTTTTAATTCGAACTTTTTTAGGTTTTTTCACTTCAAAATTTAATCCTTGATAAGAATCACTATCAGTTCTCTTATGACTAGCTGTATCATCTTTATTATTATTGTCGTCATTATCGTTATCATCATCGTCATCATTATCGTCATCGTCATCGTCATCGTCATCGTCATCGTCATCGTCATCGTCATCGTCATCGTCATCAACATGTTCAACGCCAGGTTCGTTTTGATCATTAAGAGTAATATCTGGTAAATCAGAAAGTTGTACATTAGAAATGTTGTTAATGAGGACATTGTCAGCGTCCCGTACTATAGAGCCAGCTCTACTATGGCGCTTAGCCTGTTTAAAGTCAGGGATATCCAGGAAAGTATTACTTTCAAAATTATTGCTACCAGAAGGGCTAGTCGCCGCTATCTTGTTGCTGCTACTGTTGTTGTTAATACTGTTAATACTGTTATTATTACTATCATTATTATTAAATCTGAAAGATGGCGATGTAGGGGATTTATTTATTGATACAAAACTTGGTAAAGTATGAGCAGTAGTATGAGCAACTTCATCATTTTCAGGAATTGAAAAAGAAGGAGAAGTAGCCGATGCATTAATAGAAGATTTCTTGCCATGCCCATGAGGTCTTAAGCTGAAATAATCTACTGAATCTGTTGATGATGATTTTTGATGGCTGGCACGGTATGATGGAGATGATGATTTTTTAGAACCTGGTGATGGAGGCATTTTTATGATGTTTTTATTACTTTATTTATTATTCAATTGAGTAAGTTAAATTAAAAAAAAATAAATAAAATAATAAAATTGAAGTAGATTTCGGCACTTATTTATATATGGATAAATATCAAGATATCACTGCCTTTTTCAAAACTATTTAGTATTATTGTTATTTCTAAATTTCTATTTTTGTCTCTTCTTTTTTTTTTTTGGCGATGAAAAATATTTTCTTTTTTTTTTTCTTGGTTCCTTTTCTTTTTACTTCTCTTTTTACTTCTCTTTTCACATTTCTTTTTACTTTATTTTTCTTTTTTGCTATTGAATAAGTAATAAGTAGATATTTAGTAAATAATAAAACAAAAGAAAAATATAGCCAACATTAATATAAACAATATAGATAAAAAGGTAACACTGTAGCTAATAATAGTATATTCATATTTGGTCGGGCGAAGCTTCTTCGGCTCGGTTTGCTCGCAGACTATCATCGCTATCTATTATTATCCTTTATTATTATTACGTCAGCAAAACGTAATACCCAGAGAAACAGAGACAAAAAAAGAATTCACTCAATTATGCATGCACTAAATTTTTCCCCATCATATGATTTATGCGCAATCACACATTAAGAAAAATGCATGTTTCTATCATGTGAGGTCTACAATATTACACATATATCTCGTGACTACAATTTTTTTTTTTTTTTTTTCTTTTTGGCCTCGACAATTTCTTTTTTCCTCTCTCTCGTTTATCACATTCTACAAAAATTAAAACAAAAAATTAGCACACTAAAAAAAAAAAAAAAAAAAAAAAAAAATAAAAATTAAATAAATAAAAAAAAAAAAAAAAAAAAAAAAAAAAAAAAAAAAAAAAAAAAAAAAAAAAAAAAAAAGAAATTTAATTTTATGTGTGTGATTCAAAAGTGGTCGACAACAAAAAAAAAAATGATGAGGAAGAGAGAAAGAGAGAAAAAAAAGGGAAGTTAAAAATAAATTAAAATATTATAAAAATTACAATTTAATTTCCTTTTTGTCTATTTCTTTTCTTTTTTTTTTACCTATTTTTATATCTTTATATTTTATATTTTTTTTTATTTATTTTATTATTTAAGAAATATCTAGTTATCATTTAATTAATCCTATTCAATATCTATATCAAATCAAAATATATTTTAACGCTTTGTATTTGATATTTACCTTTTACTTTTTTTGATTTTGTCATCATCTTTTTTAGTAAGTATTAAGACAGCAAATCATCTATATCATCACGATATTCAGGAATAAATGGATAGATATTAAGCAAACGATATTGTGATATCAACTAATAATTTTTAGATTGTTATCATTATCATTATCATAGATTGTTTTATTTTATCTATTTCACTTGTACCAGGCCTGTTGTTGATTGGTTTTTTCTATTTCGTTTGTTTATTTTTCCTTACTGATTATAAATACTAACATTCTTTTTCAGATATTGAAACACTGATCAAAATTACAAAACAATAACCAATAACCAATACCCAATAACAACGTATATGTATAGATATATATATATATAAAAATGTCAGGAACTAGTGGAGCTGCTGCTGTTTTATTTAGACAATTTAGAGACCTTACTGATCCTAAAAAGGGGATCCCATCTTTTCATATAGAATTAGAAAACAACAATATTTTTCTTTGGAACATTGGAGTAATGGTGCTTAATGAAGATTCTATTTATCATGGAGGTTATTTTAAAGCACAAATGAAATTCCCAAGTGATTTCCCATACTCTCCACCAACTTTTAGATTTACCCCTCCTATTTACCATCCTAATGTTTACCGTGATGGTAGACTATGTATATCTATTCTTCATCAAGGTGGTAATCCAACATCCGAAGAACCAGATGCTGAAACTTGGTCACCAGTTCAAACTGTTGAAACCGTTCTTATTTCAATAATTTCTTTACTTGAAGATCCTAACATTAATTCTCCTGCTAATGTGGATGCTTCTTTAGAATGGAGAAAGAACAAGATATCTTATATTGCTCGCGTCAAGGCTGAAGTTGAAAAAAGTAAGCAAGATATTCCTGAAGATTTTGTTATGCCAACTGCTAAAACTGCTTATAGTGCTGTTACATCAAAAGTTGATGAAGAAGAAAATATTGTTGATGAACATTTTTGGTATGAGTCAGATGATCAAAGCTATGATGAAGATTCTTTAATGGAAGATAATTTTGAAGAAGAAGAAGACGCTGGGGATGATGATGATATTTCTACGAATACTGATACAGAAAAAAAATAATAATAATAATAATAATAAATAAAAAATATCTCTCAAAGATGGCTATTGTTATCAAATAGAAGCCTTTGTAACAATAATGCTAACTACTATAAAATCTATAACTACTACAAATTAACTACATCGTACGAGCATATATCAATTAGTTATTATCATTCTCATCCTAAAAACAAACAAACAAACAAACCAAGAATAAAAAAAAATACAAAAATACAAAAAAAATAATAAACTTATCAATATCAATATATACTATTGATCATATCATTCTCTGATGCATTTTTCTTTCTTATTATTATTAATACCCTAATTATTTGTTTTTATTTTATCTTATTTATTTTATTTTATTTATTATCTTAATTTTTGTCAGTCATTTTTTACTCTAATCTTTATATATCTATCTCAACTTATCTATATATATATCTCCTTTTTTTTATCTATTTTATTCTAATTTTATTTTTTATGATATGTATAAACTTATTGCTTTTTTTTTTTTTTTTACTACAGAAAATTTTAATTAGCTTGTTACAAAAACAGAAATATGTACCAAAATAATGGGTTTTTTACTTTAATGGATCAGACCGGAAAATTCGATTGCAAAATTAGAGCCTAAAATGCTACACAAACATAGAAAAAAACAAAAAGTTTAAAAAAATGCATTGGGTATATTAATATTATTATTATTGTAAACTAAATCTATATATTTATTTAAATTATTATTCTTGATCACAACCTATAACCATATTTCTTATCTCGTACATGTAATCAATGTCAGTATCTTCTTCAGGTTGAAACCAGTGTTGAACTTTTCTAGTCCATCTTTCTTCTTCTTGAAGAAATTTACTAATTACTTCATTTGATAAATTAAATTCATTTCTTGGTTGAAATTCGGACTTGATTTGTGATTTTGTTAAATTAGATGATGATACGTTACTGGATCCTCTCTGCAGCAGTAACATAACATTAGCTGTTGATATTGATGGTGACGCCTGTAAGCAAATGCTTGATTTAACGTTTCTAATTCTTTGATCTTTGAATTTTTGAACTTCAATATTTTTCATTGATTTTTTATTATTTATCAGTAATCTATTTTGTATACTATTTGCAAGCTCATCATCAATAACATCATCAATTTTATTTGTAACCTCAAGGTCTTGGATATCTTTAAATGGATCATCTTCATCAGAATTTTTATCTGGTTTCAAACTAATCCAACATAATTTTCTTGGGTTAAAATACATTTGTCCCTCAATTTGTAACCCATTAATACTCAATTCTTCAAAATCGCTATCATCTTCGCTGGATAATTTAAAACTTTTTTTAATTGTTGATTTTCTCAATTGTTTTATTGTACCGTTGTCATTGATTGTTCCCTTTGGTTTTCTTTTATTTAAAAATGTTATTAATCCAGGCTGTTTCACTGAGTTTATATTCGAAAACTTTTTCAAATCTACTTCATTACCTTCCCATCTAAAAGTTGTCGGATTATATCTCATTTTTTTCCCATTATAGCCGTTAACTTCATATTGTTTCTTGGATGTATTTAAATTTTTAATTAAACCTAATGTTTTATTTTTACTCTTTTTGGAATTTTTAGAAGATTGCTTTTTCAGTTTCTTTGATGAATAATTATTATTCTTATGATGATGATGATGATGAGTTGGTTGTTCTTCCATATATTTTGATATATCAATATGTTGTTGTTTATTATTGACTGTGTTATAATAATTTTTCAACGTGCTAGTATTTAATGTACCTTTAAGGGTATTATAATCCGCTGGAGAAATATGGAAAATTAAAGACTCGTTTTCTTTAGTGAAATCAACATCAAGATCATCAAACGAATCAAGTTCTAAGCCAGTACCATATTGACGAGAATTTTTTGGCTTGGCCATTAATTTATTTTTAGAATTTGAATATCCTGAAAATTGGAAATTATTCATTGATGGTTGTTTATGAAAAATATTTCCTTTGGTTGGTGAGGTATTAGTGAAGCTCCTAATCGCTGGCAAAGAATGCTTCTTCTTCAAATGTCTTTCATCAGAAGATTTTGAAAGTAATAATTGGGAGTTTTTAAAATTATTCATATACACTTGGTTATCACTTGAACCATTATTTGAATTTGGATTAGTGCTTCTAATTATTATATTTGGCTGATATGGTAAATTTTTCTTGAAAATATGATACATTGCATCATCAAAATCAGCAAAATCTTCATCAAAAAATTCAGAACCATCATCATCATCATTATCAGTATTCACAATAATATTATTGTTACTATTATTTTGACCATTATTATTAGTATTATTATTATTATAAATTTGTTGTAATTTGTTAATATTGTCTCTTGGCATGCCATTGATAGTATTATACATAAAAGAAGAATTCTCTTTTCTAGCTAGATTATAAACATATGAATCATCTGGAAGATTCATTATATCATTAGATGATATTGATGCAGAATTAGAAGAATTATTGAATAATTTCTTCTTTTTAGAAGAAATTTTCAGTTGTTGTTCTTGTTTCTGTAATTGCGTCAAGTAAAATTCACGTTCTTCTAATTCAGCCTGAAGTTTAGCTTTACGTAACCGCTGTTCTAATAGATTTTCAAAATCATTATCATCATCAATTTCAATATCATTGTAAAAATTACTAATATCAGTGTCAGATTCACTATATAAAGATGCAGAATTAGAAGATGAATTCCTTTTCTGTGAAGATGATCCAGAAAAATATTCATTATCGTCATCATTAGTACTATTAATATTAATAGTTGAACTATAAGTATTAGCTTTAAGAGTATTCCCATCATTACTGAAGTAATTTAAATCAAAATTGTCTGGGAATTCCAAACCATTTTCGAAATCACTATCATCATCAGCTTCATTGCCATCATTTTCACTAAATTTATTTATATTATTATTAGTCTTTTTCCCAATTTTTAATGTATCATAGTCATTAAACTGTCCAGTTTCAAATTTCTCTAATGTGATTGATTTCATTTGAGATTTGGGCACATTTATTTTCAGTTGCTGTTTTGAAGGCAGAGTTGGAATAGTTGTTGCTTGAGATTGTTGAGAATTTGAGTTATTTGAAAATAATGATGTTCTTAATAAAATATCGATATCTCTATTTTCTTCAACAAGATCGTCCCAATTATCCTCATCGTCCTCCTGGTAACTATTAAGATGATTCATATTGTTTTCCTTAGTGTTTATATATCTATTTATTAATATCAATTGATATGTATTATACCGATGATAATTTGAATGATTCTTCCGTTATTTGTTTATTTTTTTTTTTTTTTTGTTTACTTTTATCGTCTAAAAAAAGACGATCTACAAGAAAAATTTCAAAAAAAAAAAATTTTGAACTTTTCTTTATTAAGAATATTAGGGACAACTCTATTGATCAATGCCAAACATTTTTTTACAAGTTAATGTATAGATAAAAGGAAAAAGGATTATATTTATATTTATACTTATATATAGATAACTAACTAACGAACTAACTAATTAACTAACTATAAAAAGCATTTGTTTTAATGTTGCAAAACTAAAATTAAAAAATATCTTCTTGAACTGAAGACAGTTGAAAGAACCAGTTTAATATTGAGAATCGACTATAATTGATACATTTATTATTATGTATCCTGAACTATATATAGCAATGTATCTTCAGCGCTTATACAATATTTTAATATTGATATCTATTTCAATGGAAATTCTGTAGCAAACTACTGATGCAAAGTTGTCACCACTAATTTGAAGGAAATTTGTTAAAAAAATGAATAATAAAATTATTTCATAATACTCATCATTTATAACTTATTAAAAAATAACTTTTATTATTTTATATTATATTAATAATATGTCAAAAAGAAAAAAAGGTGACCCATATCTCGGTCCTAAGAAGCCATTAATATGTACTCTTATTGAACATAGCGTTGCAGCCAGTATTAAAAATCCAATTAGTATTGGCTTTTTATCATTCTAATTATTAATGTATCAACAAGTTTATATATGTGTTAAAACGCTAAGTTTCAAGCTTTTTTTAAATTTTCTAACTGATAATACTATTGAGCCATACTTAGAAGAATTCAAAAAATGTTGTTGGCATATTAGCATATGCTTGTACAAAACTTTTCTGTGTACCTTTTTGACAATTAAACGTGAAATTTCAATAATATTTGATATATTTCTTTCAATCGTAGGTTTTAGTATTAATTCATGAAACTTGAAAGTATGTTCTCAATTAAGAGCGAGAGCGATTATTCGGAGATAATTGGCAATACATAAATGAAGATTGAATTTAAATTTTCATGAATGAAATTAAAAAATTTACTATCAAGAATTGAAGAAAAAGGTAGATTACAGTAGTTCAAAGGTCACAATTAATGGCAAATTGAATAATAGAGAATTATTTGCGTTTCAATAGATTGATAAAGAAAATAAAAAAATCAAAAAAATAGCAGATTACTTTATCAAGATCAATAATCCTTTAGAAAATTTTGTGTCTCTTTCATTCAATATTAAATAAAGTTTCGCATTTTAATTTAATTATTAATGTTCAATGTTAATAATTGTTTAATAATTCATAAAGTATATAAAAATAATATTAAAATAAAGAGGAAGGAAAACATGTTGAGTATTTTTATGGTATAAAAAAATATTAATTTTTTTAATGATTGGAAAAATACTAATCACTACATTGATTAGATAACAGCAATTAACCTAATCTTTTATTATGTTACAACATCCCATAACCCGATATAACTAAAAGGAGGTAGATAACAATATCAGTTCATTCATTAGAATCTCTTGTTAATTTCATTTTTAAAAATTTAATTTTAATAAAAGTATTTATAATAATAAATTTAGTGATTTAAAAAAGGTATTTTATGCAACTCAGTACTCAAATTTTCCTTTTATTATAAGGAAAAACACAAATAATTTATACATCTCAAGTATCTGTCACATGGAGCGATCATCTAGAGAAAGAAGAGAAAAAAAAATTTTTTTTATTAAAGGAGAGAAAAAATTCTTAACAAAAAATTTTTTTTTTTCCATCATAGATAGTTTAGATCTATCAAGAAAATAATAACTATTGATACCATATTAGCAAAATGAGTGGATATAATTCAGATCAAGATAGCATTACTAATAATAATATTGGGAAATCATCATCCAATTCAGAGGTACCATATTTAGGATTTATAGATGTACCAATTACAAAAGAAGAATTACCAGTTATTGAAGATCTGTTCATTGGACTGCAACCATTATGGATAGATAAAATACCACCAAAGAATTTGGCAAAATTAATAAAATGTGGCAATTGTGGCGGTAATATGAGTTTAATGTTACAAGTATATGCCCCGTTACCAGATTCTGATAATCAAAGAGTCATTTATATTTTCATGTGTAAAAAATTCACATGTTCTAGAAAAGATGATACAGTGAGGTGTATCAAAGGTATTAAACAAATTGAATCAGAACCTGTAAAGGTAGAAGTGGTGGCCAAAAAAGAAGAAAAAGAAGAAGAAGTCAAAAATAATCCATTTGAAATATCTAGCGGATCAAATCCTTTTGCTGCTTCTAGTGGATCAAACCCTTTTTCTGCAAAATCATCATACTCATCAGTAGCTAAAGCTGCTGCACCAGCACCAAGTAAGAAACAACCAAAAAAAAAAATTAACGGTGACATTAATAATAATGATATTAAATTGCCGGAATTCCCTGGGTTTATTCTTTATGTAGAGCCTGAAAAGCTTAAAGATGAATCAGAAATATTACCTCCAATTCCAGATAATTTACAAATTGAAGAAGAAGAAGTAGATTCGGTGGCACTCAAGCAAGCTCTCAAGAAAAATAATAATAATAATAATAATAATAGTGACCGTAATAATATTGAAGGGTTCAAAAGTGAAATACTTGATGATACAGAATTTCAAAATTTTTCAACTAGAGTATCTCATAATCCAAGACAAATATTTAGATATGATCTTCTGGGTGAACCATTAATATACACTAAGAGATCAATTAATAAAATATTACCAATAGATATAAAAGTCCCAAGTCCAAGTTATAATCCAAGTTCAAAAAGACAATTTGAATTACAATTAATGCCAAATGCTATTGGATATTTAGAGAAAAATTTTAAAAATGTGCTTGAGAGTATGGAATGGGGGTCAATATTAGTGTTCACTGATGTTGAAGATTATTTACCAAAAGAGTCAAAAGTTAATGAAACTATTGGATATGTTGAAGAATATTTATTTGTTGAATGGGAAGAACCAATGAATTTTTCTCAATTAAAGAAGTAAATATGAATATATGAATAATTCTATAGACTAGAATGATTAATTATCTAATCTAGATGATCTAAAACTAATTTTTTTCCTCTTTTATTTTCTTTGATTGACCAGTAATAGAGCAACTAAATACTAAAATGAAAAGGCACTCAGGTACCACTATAGTAGTCACTATAATAGTCACTATATAGTCAATAAAATAATTATGCAATTAATTCATCACTTTATTTTTAAACTGTATTCGTTGTCGTTAATGTTAATTGAATCTTTCTTTTTCTTTTTTGTTGATAATTAATTAATTTATTTATGTCTTGGATCTTTCTTCCTATTTAATCCACTCTATGTAGTAATTTATTTGTTATTCGTATATGCTCAATAAAATTGCAATAGAAAATGGAAACAGGGAAAATGCCGATGAGCGGTCTAGCAAACGAAGCACACCTGACATGATCAAATTTCAAAGTACAATGGACGATGGGCAGGATGTGGGTAAAGAGTGATTTTTTAGATAAGCTACTGATCATTTCGATTACGAGTAGGTAGGTCAGTCATAATGGCCTGGTGGTAATGGTGGCTCCAACGGACTTCCAAAGTGAAAAAGAAAAAAAAAAATTTGCAAAAGGTTTGCCCCTAAATTCCAGGGTAACTGTCACCGAGTATGTCCATGGTTCATAGTTACTGTTCTCTGTTGGTGGGTGGACAGGCTGGTATATCGGGGAGACAAAAGGAAAACCTAGGTGGGTCTCCGATCTCGCGACTTTTTTTTTTAATTTTTCCCCTATATTAACAAGTTTAAATGACACCCCCAAGTGACAAATATCAAAAGAAACTTGAGAAAAAAAGTTAAAGTGAGTGAGAGAAAATTATAGTGTATAACAAATAAAAATAAAAATACAAAAATTTTTTTTTTTTATTTTTTTTTATTTTTTTTTTATTTTTTTAATGATGATTGGTAATTTATATTAAAACTTTTCCATCTTTGATAGATTATTACTATCATAACTTTACTAATATTCTTCTTTTTATTCAATAATAATATCTATATCAATCAAACCAAATATATTCATAATCGTTCACAGAGATAGAGAGAGATTATTATAGATAATATACTTTTATACCTTTTTTTTCTTGTTTGTATTGTCTCTCTTAGTCACCATCATATCATAATATCAAACTGCAAATATCTTTTGATTTTGTTTTAGTTTTGTTATTTGGCAATTATTATTAGCTGATTGTCTTCTATTAAATATCATAATATTCGAAGAACTTTATCTTTAGCATCATCATCATGATTTCTTCTAAATCTTCCTCTCCTTTGAGTAATGGTAGTAGATCATCTTCTTCTCCTGCTGATAGCAATGCTCCTTTAAAAATTCAAACATCAAAACAGTGGGTTCTTCCTCCTAGACCTAAACCAGGCCGTAAACCAAGTTTAGATATGCCTACTACTAAAAGAAAAGCACAAAATCGTGCTGCTCAAAGAGCTTTCCGTGAAAGAAAGGCTAATAAAATCCAAGAACTTGAAATTAGTTTAAGCGAACTCACTCAGCAAAAAAATAAAATTGAAATAAATTATAGTACTTTAAATAATGATTATGGTTTATTAAATAAGAAATTTGCTAATGTTACTAAAGAAAAGAACTTTTTAGCTCAAAAATTAAATGCCCTTTCAAATCAAATTCGTTCAAATAATAATAATACTACTACTAATAGTCCTAATGGTAGCAATGCAACAATCAAGAGAGAAGTTTCTTCGCCGATTTTAAGGCAGGAATGTCAAGATTGCAATAAAAGTTATAAGCTTATTAATGATTTAAATTGTAAAATTAATAATTTAGAAAAATTGCTCGCTGAAAAGTCTCACACTATTAAAAGACTTCAAAATGAAAAATCGAATAATAATGGTAGTAATAACGATCTTACTGCTATTAACACTAATATTGAAAATAATAGCAATACCGCTGCCAACAGTAACAATAATAGTGCTGTTTCTTCGGCCCCTTCTCCTTTGATGACTCTCTCTACTACTGCTCTTAGATCTGCTTACTCGTCTCCAAGAGATACTAAAATGAGTTTTCAATACAATTCTAATAGTTCAAGACTGCTTGGTATTTACAGTAATAATAATAATAATAGTAGTAGCAGCACTATCAATAATAATAATAGTAATAGTAATAATAATATTGTTGATATTAATGTTGAAGATTCTGTTAGCAGTTTACCAACTCCTGCTAGTCAAGCTACTAGCCCTTATCCATTTGTTGATACTAATTGTGGAGTTTGTGAAAAAGATGATTGCTTTTGTGAAAATATTGGTCTTAAAAAACCTTTGACAATTGTTAATACTTGTAATTCGATTAAATTTTCAAATGCTGCGAGTCCTTCAACTGGTAATCAACTTGGTTCTCCTCCTGCTGGTGAAGCTCCCTCTCCTAATACTGCTGCTGACATGCTTATTAATAACTTCAAACCTTTAAATGCTGTCCCATTAAAACGTAAAACGGCTTCTAGTAAAAGTGAAATTGATTTCACTTCTAAATTTGCCCGTATTTCTAAAAATGATAATAATAAGCAGAGGAAATTAAATCAATTCTTTCAACGTGCTAGAAATATTCAACCAAAATCCAGATTAAATTCTAATTCTTCAACTACTAATTTTGACAATAACAACAATAGTAGTCATGATTTCTTTGCTAATAATGATTTATTTAAATCAGTTATTGTTAAAGATCCTGTTGAAATTGAACCTTGTGGTTTTTGTTCTGATGAATCTAATTGTGTTTGTCGTGAAGCTTCTAGAGAAAGAGCTAGACTCGCTTCTGTTGAAGAATCCGCTCTTAACAACATTGGCAATGATTGTACTAATGGTTGTCTTACTTCAAATAATACCTGTAGTGGCAATCACAAACATACAACAGAAAAGGCTGACGCTAATAATCAAAAAAATGATGAAATTCATAAATTACCTCCATTAAGATTAAATGAATCAAGTACTAACGCCAATAATGTATATCATCACTCAAGAGCTTCTAGCAACTTCATCCAACAACGTGAAAAGTTGCAACCTTTACATCCAACTTCTAGTATTGAACTTGAATTTTTCAAAACTAATAACGGTGGTGCTGCAATCCCTCCTAAACATGCTGGTTCTCCGAGATTTTTCCATAATAATCCAAGTCATGATATTTCTATCACTAATTTAAGTAAAATGGATTCTGATAAAAATAATAATAATAATAATAATAGTACTAGTGACACTATTGATTTGATGGAAACTTTCACTAATACTTCAGACGCTATTACAGCACCAACTTCTATTGATACTAATAATAGTGGTGGGATTGAAATTAACTTTGAAAAAGATATTAATAATAATAATAGTAATAATAATACTGATCCTAACTCTAAATCTCTTATCGCTGAAATTAACAAGAAATTTAGAGATGATAAAGAACGCTCTTATAATGATAGTCCCTCTGGATGTACTGGTGATCCAGGCACTTGTCTTCAATGTCAATCCGATCCAATGTCTACCCTTTTCTGTACTACCATTGCTTCTAAAGTATCTAATGAAAGAGAAAAACCACAAATTAGAACCTCTGGCTCTTTAACTCGTGGTACTAGCGGCAATGGCAGTAGCAGCAATTTATTAACTTTGCCAAAACTTGAACCTACTTTACCAGGTGTGAAAAGTGGTGAATTATTTATTCCATGTGCTGATGCTTACAAGGCTCTTAGTAGACATGAACAATTCAAAAACATGGATTTCAATACTATTGTTAGTAAATTGAATACTAGAGGTATGGATATTGAAGTTAAATCAGTTATTAATGTTTTAAGAGAATTAGATAGAAGAGTATACAATTGATTTCTCTACTTACTGCTAATTTTGAACAATAACAAAAATCTACAAAATTGAACGAACGAAAAATATTAATTAATGTGTTACGCCCCTTTACAAACTTCTTTTTTTTTGACATATACTCTCTTTTTTTATTATCTTCTTAAATGTTTATCAGTTTTTTGTTTTCTTTTTTTTTTTTTTTTTTTACTTTTGCTATTACTACTAAATATAAATTCAATATTATTATTACAAATTTTTAAACCTGTAAATCTAAGATCCACATAACTGGATAATTTAAGCCTTACAAAAAAAGAAAGAAAAAAGTCTCGAAAAAAAAACACCTGGATAGATATATATATATTAAAAGCCCAAATTTTTCAGTTTTACTTATTTATTTTATTAATTACAGAACGCAATTTATTTATGAAGATAATATATATAGATATATAGTTCATATTAAAGATGTCAATATATTATACTAAATACTCAGATGGGGTTTACTTATTCAAACGAGAAAATGTCATTTTGAAAATTGATGGGTTTTCTTCAACAGTAATTGATTCTGAAAATGATTCTAGTAGGTACGCTCAATATAACTATTATTTCAACAATTTCAGAGAGAATATTTTTCATTGTGTTGGGATCATTGGGGTAATTAGTTTAATTAATATTCGTTATATAATTGTGGTTAAAAATTCTGAACTTTATTCCTCGATTCTAAATAATAAAGTTCATAGTATTAATAGTTTTGAATTTTTACCAATTAAATTAAACAATTTCGTGAATAATACTTATGCTAGTGGCCTAGGTGGTGACGATGAAGTTGACGGGGCTAGTATCAGTTCTGATGATCAAACTTATTTAAAATTATTAAAATTTCATTTGACTAATTCTAATCTAGTTTATTCAACTACTTTGAATATTTCTCATAATTTACAATCTTTCTTTGATCAAAAAATAAATGAAGACGATACAAAGGCTAGTTTCTTACAAAATATTTTCCGCACAGTGCCTTTAAATGCAACTGAATCAATTCTTCATAATTTCAATAGTAAATATTTTTGGAATGAATATTTACTCAAAGATTTATTGGAACTTAAAGATCCAAATATTCATCATTTCGTAATACCTTTAATATACGGATTTGTTAAATTTGATCGCCTTAATGTCACTTATAACGATGCCTTAAACTCTTATTATTATGGTATCATTTCAAGAAGAAGTAAATTTAGATCTGGTACTAGGTATTTTAAGCGTGGGGTTGATGCAAACGGTAATGTGGCTAATTTTAATGAGAATGAGCAATTTTTCATAATCATCGATAACAATAACAACAAAAATAGTATTAAAAGTGGTAAAGTGTTTAGTTTCTTACAATTAAGAGGATCTATTCCTTTAAATTGGGCAGAGATTAATACTTTGAAATATAAACCAAAATTATCAGTATCTAATAATCTTAATTTCAATAGTTCTTTAAGTCATTTTAAAAAACTTTTCAATGACTATAATTGTGATACTTTATATGTGGTCAATCTTGTTAATAATAAAGGTCATGAATTGCCAGTTAAAAATGCGTTTGAATCAACTGTGGAACAATTACAAGAGACTTTTGATAGTGAAAAGACTAATGAATTTCAAAATCATTCAATAGAATACATTTTCTTTGATTTCCATGAACATTGTAAAAAAATGAATTTTGATAATGTTAAATTACTTATTGATGATTTAAGACAGAAAAATTATTCAGATAATGATTATTTCGAATTACTGTTTGGTGAAACTGAACAATTTGTGGTGAATCATAGACAAAAGAAAATCATTAGAACGAATTGTATGGATTGTTTAGATCGTACTAATGTTGTACAAAGTGTTATTGGTAAATGGGTGTTAAAAAGACAAATTTTAAATAATATTCCAACAGATTTAATTAAATTCGATAATAAAACTAGTCCTAGTGGTGCTGAATTACCATTGGCTACAGTTGCCGCGGCTGAAGAGAATGGGTTATCAGAGATTGCTCTTAATAATAGTGCCGTTAATGACACATGTAATGAAATATGGACTGATAATGGTGATTCTATAAGTAAAAGTTATTCAGGTACTGGTGCCTTAAAATCAGATTTTACCAGGACTGGTAAAAGATCAGTAGCTGGTGCAGTTAAAGATTTAGTCAATTCAATTCTTCGATATTTTAAGAATAATTTCTTTGATGGTCAAAGGCAAGATTCATTTGATTTATTTTTAGGTAACTTCCAACCTTCTCTTTATAACACTAGTTTAAATGTCCATTCATATTTAAATAATCATTCAGTGGAAAATAAAAGAATCTCCTACGGTAATTATGGACCCTCATTGGTACATAGTAACACTGCGCCAACTAGTTTTATTTTCCCATCGAATATTGGTTTGCATAATTCACCATTCATTGATTCAAGATCAGCCAAATATCAATCAGTTCCATACATTCTTCTTTCTACTAGCACTTTATTTTTTTCAATTTTGTTTTTTCCTAAAGGAAACACTGTATTCACTACATCTAACTTGGTTTTATTATCTACTTGTTTCTTTATTATAAATGCCACTTTATTTTTCATATTTAAAAATGGTATACAGTTTATCAACTGGCCCAGGTTGAGTGAATTGGAGTTTTTGAAAAGAAAACAAGTATTGAACAGTGATGATGAAATTGATGGGTTCGAATATATTATATCTGATGATTATGATAGCAGTAATTCTGATGAAAAATTAGCATAATAAATTCATAAAGATTGTATTATTATTACACATATTATATAAAATAATAAATAAATAGAGAATTTTGAAATAAATTATATTGACTGTTGTAAGATATTGTACTATTCTTTATATATATATACTTAAGCAGATCCTAATTCTTTAATTAATTTTGTTGGGTCTTGAGCTTTCATTAGAGCTTCGCCGACTAAGAATCCGTCAATACCTTCAGAATGATATTTAGAAGCAGTTTCTTTATCAAATATTCCTGAAAGAGCTAATAATATAGAACCCTTTGGTAAATTACTGACTAATGAAGAACTTTTATTCAAATCAACTTTAAAAGTAGTTAAATCACGATTATTAACCCCAATAACTTTAGCACTGATTTGTTCGGCTAATTTCATTTCTTCGATAGTGTTAACTTCGACTAGTGGTTCCATACCAAGAGATAATGAATAATCATACAATTCTTTTAGTAATTCAATGTTTAGCATCTTCACTATTAATAGTACGGTATCAGCGCCAGCTAATCTAGCTTCTAGTATTTGATATTTAGAAAAAATAAATTCTTTTCTTAATAATAAAGGTCTTTCAGATTCTTTGAAATTTTTGTCCAAAAATTGGCGTATGTTTTTTAAGTCATCTAAAGACCCTTTGAACCAGTGAGGTTCAGTTAAAACAGAAATCGCAGTAACTCCGGAATTAGCATATTTTTGTGCTTGACCCACTGCATTAATATCAATGGCGATGTTCCCCTTTGATGGTGATGCTCTTTTTATTTCAGAAATTACCGAGTTTTTAATTCCTTTGTTTGCAAGTAACGCTTCATAAAAGTTTTTCACTGGTGGATATAGTTGATATTCTTTGTATAATGTTTCTAAATCAGCAAAAGTTTTACCTGGAATCAGTTTTATAGTGGCGTAATCTTGTCTACGTTGAGAATAAATTTTATCCAATATGTTAGTTGTTAATTTAGTACAAGGTTGTTGGCCAGTGAGTTTTGGGGTTAATAAAGTCTTTTGATATTTGCTGTTTTCTTCCCAAGTCGTGCCAGTGATATTCAACATGTTTCTAATCATTAAATGGCCCTCTTCAGTTAAAATAGATTCTGGATGAAATTGAACACCTTCAATAATGTATTTCTTGTGTCTAACCCCCATCACCACATTTTTATCAGTCTTAGCAGTAATTTCTAATTCTTCTGGTAAAGTACCTAAAGTCCCTGCTAAAGAATGATATCTGGTAACTGAGATACCTTGAGGAACATTTTTGAAAATGCCTTTACCATCATGAGTAATTGTTGAAGTTTTACCATGAACAATTTCACCAGCAAAATCAACAATCCCTCCAAAAACATGATACATGGCTTGTTGTCCTAAACAAATCCCAAACACTGGTTTTTTCCCTTTGAAATATTTAATAACATCTTGACAAATCCCAGAATCTGTCACTGGGTGACCTGGACCTGGAGAAAGAACAAGGGTATCATAATCTGCTTTTTCAATTTGAGGGATTGTAACTTGATCATTTCTAATTACTGTGACATCTGCTCCTTCCTGGCATAAATATTGATATATATTCCTATACATTTAGTTAGTATATATATATGACTCCAAAACACATCTTCTAATATATGAAAAACTTACCAAGTGAATGAATCGTAGTTATCAATTAATAGAACTCTTTTGCCACTCATTTTTTCTTTGTTGTCTAATAGTTTATGTTATATATCTATTTTTGAATTTGGTTCTTCTATGATATTGATCTGTTTTTAATAGTTATTAAAAAAATAAATTGATAATGAAAGAGATGAGTGTTTCCGAAATTTTTCAATACCTGACCTGAATTACTCATTTTTTTTAAAAGAGAAAGAAAAAAGTGTAATGAAAAACTAATGTTAGTAAAAAAAATTATTCACGTGAGTTAAACGTTAAAAAAGTCGTAATTCACTTTTTTTTTAGATTTTAAACAGTTTATATTAACTAGATGAATATATTTAATGATAATATCACAATCAAATATATTACTACTTCATGTTTCCTTGATAATTGAAGCAAGTTGTTAAACCCTTAAGAAGTGTAGGTGTAACCTTTTAAATGGTACATATTTTCACTACATGGTTCAAGCGCTCGTAATTTTCATTAGTTTTCGCATTTTATTTTTCACCATTTTTTTTTCTTCTCTTAATTATAATTATTAGTATTATTATCTTTATTATTATTATTATATTTTCTTCTTATATATTAAATATTATACTACATTATATAAAATAATACCATCAAGAAAGTATTAATCAAGATGGAGACTCTAAACTTATATGCCAAACCGGCACCTATAAGTCTTCATGTATTATTAAGATCATGTCTTAAAAGACGATATCAATCAAAAGATTTCATAAGTTTATTGATACAATTCAATAAAAAATATAATGTCCCAATGAATGAATTCATCAGTGTTATTTTTGATCCATCTTTAATGACTGATGATTACTTGAATGATTATTTATATGATTTGCTATTAAACGATATTACTTTATCAAAATTTGGTTTAATTGAAATGCTTGATCAATTGAATAATGTCGACTTTGATTATCAAGCTGCTGTTTTATCTGCTCTATCTAATAACACAGGAAGACTTAAGAAAATCGTAGATCAATTATTTGAGTTATCACATTCGACTGTTGATAAAACTAACAATGGTAAGCTGGATTTCAATGTTAAGAATAATGGGTTATTAGCCAAATATAATGAATTTTTCAAAAACTTGTTGAATTTCACTATTAATTTAAATTTCAATGATGTTGAACTTAGTAAGAGCTGTATTTATTTTCTAGGATCTTTCTTAGAGACTATCATTGATTTTAATGAATCTTTGACTAAAGCTAATAAAAATTCTAAAGATTTTTTTATCTTACCTAAAGATTTTGGAGAACTTATGTACGATTTCAAATATAACGTGCTTAATAGCTTACCAAGACTAAATTATTTAATAATATACCTAGAGCATACTTATGAAAAATATTTCTCAAGTCTTAAAACTATATCTGAGACTAAACTGTTGATTTCATCAAGAGTGTCAGCAAAAGTGTTTAAATTAGTCACATTAGGTATGTTAGTTGGGAAATTCAAATTCAATAATGAACTTCTCTTGAGTAGTTTTGAAAGATTAATTAAAGATGAATTACGTATAATTAATGTTAGTGTCAGCAATAATGATATTCAATTATTAATCATTGATTTGGTTAGAACTTGTTACGAAGTATTTGCGATCCTTTTAGCCAATGGTGAATCTAATGAAGCACTTTACAGCTGGAAGTATTTCCTCAGAAAACAATTGCCTTTATTAATATTAAGAATAAAAGAGAGCAATGGTAAAAATTTCTCTAATTTATATTTCAGTAATGGTCCACAAGAAAGATTGTTGAAAAATGACTTCTTACATAATAGAAGGGCCAATAATAATAATAATAATAATAATAATAATAATAATAATAATAATAATAATAATAATACTGATAATAATGATGATGATAATGATAATAATAATAATAATACTGATAATAATAATAATAATAATAATAATAATAATAATAATAATAATAATAATAATAATAATAATAATAATAATAATAATAATAATAATAATAATAATAATAATAATAATAATAATAATAATAATAATAATAATAATAATAAAGATGGTTCTGATAAGAATAATATTGGTAATTCTACTATCAATGGTAACAATACCGACATTAGCAACGTCAATAATAAGAGCAATGATAATAATAAGAGCAAGCATGATAGCATTAGCATTAGCAATAGCAATAGCAATAGCAATAACAGTGATAGTATCAACATCAATATTAATGGCAATATTAATAACGAAAATAAAGGTGATATTAAATCAGAATCTGATAATACTAATAATAGTAGTAATAATAATGGAGATGTCAGTAAAATGGATATTGATAATGATTCTAAGCTTACTATCAGTAATAACATTAACAGTGATGAGAAGATTAATTTGAAAAATGCTACTAATGATTTAATAAATTTTGAAAAAATATTAACTAGTAGGAAATCAGAATTTTCTGTCATTGTTAGAAATGCCATCGTCAAAGCTGTGGAGAATTTGGATTCCAAAACTATTAAAGTTTTGAAATTATATGCTACTGAAAATGCAGAAAGTAAAAATAAAGTATTCACCAATTCATTGAGTAAAATTCCTTGTGTTGATTACAAAAAATACCTTAATCAAAAGGATGAAGATGATATGTTTGCATCCTTCCCTACTACTGTTATTGATTTAAGACATGATTTCCTTAAGAGTTGTGTTGCTCTTAATTTAATCAAACCAGAAGATTTTGTGGAATGTTTGAAAGCTGATTCTAAAGCTGAACATAGATTATTATCACCAAATGATGTTTGTAAAAACATTAACACTGGAGAAATTGTTTATGACATGCATGAATATGTTACCAAAATTTTTTTGATGAAAAACCCAGAATTTGAACCAGTATTCAGTTCTACATTTAGTTTATTCGCTCAACAACTTCCGGGTTTTGAAGCAACTAAACAACTTGAATTTTCATTAGTAATTTATCAAATTATGAATCAATTGATTAATGAACGCAAAAATGTTTATTTACGTCGTTTGTCTCTAGTTCTTTCATCCAACATGTTAAGTTTAGACGTAGTTGCTTTATTGCTCGGTCCATTGAAACTTGCAATTCCTTTGATAAAGTACCTTGATAATTGGCAAAATGAAGAAGAAGATTTAAATTTCCAAGATACTTATACTGATTTTGGATGTATTTTATTATTAGTTGTTGTCATTATTAAACGGGGTAATGTTCAATTGAACGATTTAATCACTGCTGTTAATCAATCAACTTCTAGTAAATCATCTTTTGTTATTGACTATCTTGCAAATTTTGGTAATTTAAGAAATAACATGTATGATGGTAATCATAACGAAGATCTCTTAGTGGATGAAGAATTAATTAATGGATGGATTAATGCCTTATTTGATTCCTCTAGTGGTATATCAGATGAATTAATGAGCAAGTCCTCAGTGAAAAAATGTTTCAAATTAATTCCAATTATTTTCAAGCAAGCATTTTTAGCATATAAGAATGATTTGATTGACTTGGATATATTCAAAGGTGGTATAGAATATTTCTTCCAATCTTTTCTCTTAGTTCCTTTGTTAGGAATTTTCAAATGGATTGAAGATTATTTATGGAGTTTAGATCCTTTGAAATCTAATGATGATTTGAAAACTTTTGAATTATTGGCAAAACTTGTCAGTTGTCTAATTGTTCCAATTGTTAATGAAGAAACTAAAGTGATTCATTCCTTGATATTGGGATTATGTTGTACTTCTTTGTATCAAGCATATAAAAGAGCTAACAGATTATACCTTCAAGCTATGTCTAAGAATAAACAGAAACCAACGCTATTAGATAAGAGAGTCACTCAATCATTTGAAACCACAATCCTTAATAACACATATTTCTTTAACCTTAATTTAGTCTCATCAAACAATTTTTTTAATAATAGCGGTGTTTCATTCCATTTCACTTATAAGTTATTGAATGGTGATATTAATAAAGGAGTTAACGCTTTTAAGAATGGTGAATATACTAAATTTGACCTTGTACCTCCATTATCATTATTTAACAAGCAATTCCAATCATTGCTTAAATGGTGTCAAATTTCAAGTTCTAACAGCAGTTTCTCGGTGCCTGAATATGATAATAAACTTTTTGAATTTGTCATTGAAATGGAAGGTGCTGATAAAGTGATTAATTATTTCATTGAAACTATTAATGATAATTATTCAGAAATTTTAAGAGTCAATGGTGATACTAATCAAAAGGAGAATTATGGAAAATCTATGACTAATGGTAATGGTACTGTTGTCAATTCCACACTTACTACAGTAAATAATGATAGTTCCCAAAAGATTGGTGAAGTTTCAAAGAATAATGAAACTTTGAAAGTAGTTTTAGATATTGCCTCTATTTTAATAATCAACTATAGTATTGATGGTCACTTTGAGAGAGTCGATTATTGGTTAGAATTTTTAAATAAGGAAGAAAGTGATAATGATAACGAGATTAAAACTGAAAATGGCAATTTATCAACCCTGCAGGACAGGTCAGCGGTCAATAACAATGATGTCAAAGATGAAAATGGTGATCTTGCATTGACAGCAAATGGTAAATTAATTGATGAAACTGATTCAAATGTGTTTAGTGATGGTTCTAAATTAGGTGGGACCACAATTAGAAATGACTTTATTGGGGATTCTGAAAATAGTCATAGTATCACATTTGTTAGACACATTGATGAAAAATCTAGTAATGCTAACACTGGTTATCCGCCTGTTAAGAAATTCTCTGCGGTTTCTTTCCAAAAATCTCAAGATAAACTTTTCCAATCTTTAAAGAAATTCCAACATGATTTTGAAAAATATGCCGATGTGATTGATAATAATCTTTCAAGAGGTGATTATAGAATAAAAGAAATTTCTTTAGGTGATGGTTTCATGAAATTAACTAAAAAGGTTAAAGTTCATGATCATGGTTATTATAAAGAATGCTTAAAAAAGAAGAAAGCTTTAGAATCCCTCCTAAGGAATATAAATGACATTTTAGAAAAATATTTCAAATTCACTTAATAAAAAAAATGTATATCATAAATAATAATAAAAACTTTTGATGATCAAAGTAAATTTTGAATGTAATGGTACATAATTATAGTGATATAAATATTAATTAAATAGGAGATAACAGTGTCATGTTATATTGTTATACATATAAATCAAAATAGTATTAAACATAGTAATAATATATAATGTTATTTTTTTCTTTTCAATTTTTTTTTTAAAGAGGAAAAATTATTTAGTAAAAAATAATATAATTATATAGTTTCTGTTTAAATTAATTTGTTGTCACCTCTCTTAGATTCTTTCAAGTCAGTTAATTGTTTAATGACTAAATCTAAGTTAACTAAATCATTCTTAGTTTGTAAATCTTCGATATCACGGTTTCTGATGTTAACACCTTCTGCTTTTTCTTCCGCATCACCAACAATGAATAAAAAGTTATATTTCAATAATTGGCCTGTTCTGATCTTCTTGTTCAAAGTGTTACCACTAGTATCAACATCAGCCCAGAAACCAGCAGCGTGTAATCTTTCCTTCACTTCAAGAGCATAGTTTTCAAAACTAGTACCAACTGGAATAACAAGGACTTGTCTTGGGGATAACCAGAATGGCCATTTACCAGCATAATGTTCAGTTAAAATAGCAGTGACTCTTTCAATAGAACCTAAAATAGCTCTATGAATCATGACAGGTCTTTCTTTAGCTTCACCCTGAGACATGAAATCTAAGTCAAATCTTTGTGGTAATTGGAAATCTAATTGAATAGTAGCACATTGATGCCATCTTCTTAAAGCATCAGAAATAGAAATATCAATCTTTGGACCATAAAAAGCACCATCACCTGGGTTAATTTCCCAATCGTTAGTGAATTTATTCAAGGCATTGGTTAATTTAGATTCAGCACTGTTCCAAGTTTCAATTTCACCCAAGTATTTTTCAGGTCTAGTAGATAATTCTAATCTAAACTTGAAACCGAAAATACCATAAATATTTTTCAAAAAATCGAAGATGTTTGAAATTTCATCTTCAATTTGATCTTGACGACAGAAGATATGAGCATCATCTTGTTGGAATCTTCTAACTCTAGTTAAACCAGATAAAGCACCAGAGAATTCATTTCTGTGTAAGACACCGAAATCGGCAACTCTCCATGGTAATTCTCTGTAAGATCTTTCTCTGAATTTATATAATAAACAATGCCCTGGACAATTCATTGGTTTTAAAGCATATTTTTCCTTTTCAATATCGAAGGAGAACATGTTTTCTTGATAATTTTGCCAATGACCAGAAGTTTCCCATAATTTGGTATTAAACATATTTGGAGTGATAACCTCTTGGTAACCTCTCTTGTGGTATTCGGTTTTCAACATATCAACTAAGGTGTTGTAAATTCTGGTACCGTGTGGAAGCCAGAAACAAGAGCCTGGAGATAATTCGTGGAAATAATATAATTCTTGTTCTCTACCAACTTTTCTATGATCTCTCTTTTCAGCTTCTTTCAAAAAGTTAAGATGTTCAGTTAATAATTTCTTATCTGGGAAAGAAATACCGTAAATTCTTTGTAAAGAATCATTGTTAGCATCTCCTAAAAAGTAACAAGCAGAGTTCTTTAATAATTTGAAAGCCTTGATCTTACCGGTGTGAGGAATATGTGGACCAACACATAAATCGATAAGAGGACCATTTCTATACACAGTGGTAGCACCTCCATCTGGGACTTTAGTTTGAACTAAATAAGTTTTATATTTAGAATATTCAAACATTTTCAATAAGTTTTCTTTACTAACAACTAATCTTTCGAATTTTTGTTTTTCTTTGATAGCTTTCTTAGCAACATTTTCTAACGGACCGAAATTGGATTGAGAAATAGCTTTTTCTTCACCAATAGAGAATTCATAGAAAAACCCATCATTAGTTGGAGGACCTAAACAAATTAAAGAACCTAAGTTACATTCACAAGATTCACCCAAAACGTGGGCAGATGAATGCCAAAAGACTCTTTTACCTTCAGTAGATTCGAAATCATAAAATTGAACTCTGGCATCTTCTTCTAAAGGTCTAGTTAAATCCCACAAGTTACCGTTAACTTTAGATATACATTGTTTATCAGCAAAACCTTTACCAATTTCAATGGCAATATCTAACGGAGTAGTAACCCAAGCAGTAGCTGGTTTGGTTGAACCATCTTTCAAAGTAACAGTGATTTCTTTCTTTGCTTCAGCCTTGGCAGCTACTTCGTCATTATATTCTTTCTGTAATTTTTCAAAAAGCTCAATACGATGATCAATGAATGGTGGTAATGGATCAAGGAAATCGCTGTTAGTGTTTACATTTTGTTTCTTTTCCTTCTTCTTCTTACCTTCACCCTTTGGTTTATCAGCAGCTGGAGCAGCTGGCTTGTTTTCGATTTTGAGATCTTTGACCTTCTCAGTGACTTCTTCAGCTGACATTATTTATAAATATATAGATCTATGATTTATTTATTAAAATTTCTATAATATTTTTTTATATGTTTTAAAAAAAAATCTAAAAAAATAAATAAAAATAACGATATTGATGATTACTAGATAAGAAATAATAGGTAATATTTATACAAAAAATAACAGAAAAAATTTTTTTTCTTTATTGTTGTTGTTTTTGCTTTAAATTTTTCAGCCAGCAGAACACTTAAAAAATGGGTCCAACCCAGAAATATTACCCGAATTAATTATGGGTGCACAAGGGACATCTGCTTAAAAATATGATTCATCAGTTATCTGTGGGGAACCAGGAAAATTTGAAAAATTTGAAAAAGCATCTAAAACAATACAATATGGATATCAATAAATTAGTAATAATATTAATTATAATTACAACATTCTGTAATACAGTCTAAAAAAGATATCGTCACCATTCATTTTAAGGAAACAGGACCAATTTACTATCTGTCCTAATAAATGTATATATATTATGATATATGCGTTCATATGCATAATTTCATGTGAAAATTTGATTTTGCCATCATCATCAAAAGTCCACAGACATAACGCGTAAACTACTTAAAATAAAAAATAAAAAATAAAAAAATAAGAAAATAAAAAAAATAAAAAAGGTAAATAAAAAAAAAAGGTAAATATCAATGCCATCGCGATAATTAACCAGCATCAATCATTCAAACAACATATATATTGAATATCGAACTAGCAATTATTACGGTTTTTTCTTTTTTTATTATTAATTTTATTATCAATGACAAACTTATCACGTAATGAATAGTAAAATTGAAGATCTACCTAATATTGATATTTCTAACATTAATATCACAGACCATCTCCCCGCGGATCTCATACGGTCTCTATGGGTTATTCAATCATTAGGGATTAATATTCTTGACAAGAAACAGGAAATTTATAATTTAATATATTTGTTAAATATTGTAACCAAAGTAGAGTTATCGGTTGTAAATCCTCAAATGGCAGTCAATAATGATAAAAAGAATATGAATACGACGACGACAACTAATAATGATGATGATGGCAAAGAGAGAATAAAAGAATTCTTTGATTTATTAAGTCACGGTATTATTACTAGCAATAACGATTATAAACTACTTGGACAAATAAAGCTCAATGTTTTAAATCAAATACATGTTTTAGATTCGAATATTCAACAAAGTCATCTTGAATCAATAAGAGAAGCTGTTAAAATACGGCTTCTTTTAGAATCTTCTAAAGAATATTTAAATGGTGATAGCTATCAACTTATTCAATTAATTCATACGCGTAGCAGGAAAGCTTCTGAAATTTTAACTCATTTATTAAAGACAAGTCAATGGAGCGTGTATAAAGCGCCCAAATTAAATGAGCATTCACTAATAGAGATACTAGAAAATAATAATAGCAATAAGAAGGATGATTTATCTAAAAAAGTTGAAAATGATAAATTATTTATTGAATCATTAATAAATAATGCTAATAACTCATTGGCGTTACCTAGTTCAATAGCAAGTAGATATTTTCAAGATTTCACTGATGAGTTTCATCAATTTATCAATACAAATATTAAAGCATCAACTACGAAATATAAACAACAACAATTAACAAAGATTAATAGACGTAAAGTTGTGTTGAATATTATTCATAAAAATGATACCTTTGATCGCTGCTTCAACTTAAATAATTATCATAAACCAAAGATAAAGATTATAATCAAGAATCCTCAATATACCCCTCTTAATAGCCCATTAAGTGCAGCAAATTCTAGAAAATCAAGTATTGTTCTGACAAGTTTCAATAATTATGGAATTAGAAGTGCAAACACTAGCAGACCATCAACTCCAAAGATCCGTTTAACATTTAACAAAAATGCTAATGATATATCTCAAAAGGCGGCTAATGTCAACAATGATAAGCCTGATCAGCCAATCAAAAATAGTAAACTTAATAATTATCAAGATAAAAAACTTGATAATTCATTTATTGATCATTGTTCCTCCTCAGATATTCCTGCGCCTATATCAGTATCAATGCCTGTAGCTAACAATAAGGTAGCAGTATTACGAGAAGAAGTTCCTATCAAAATGAAAAATGGACGTAAGAAAAAAAATATTATACTGGAACCTGAACAGGAAACCATTCGAGAGACAAAAGTAAAAGTGACTGAAAGTTCAAAAGTTAAAGCGAAAGAAGACCAATCTGTTCATCCTAAAGAAAAAGAGGCATCTGCTGAAGAGGAAGAAGTATATTGTATTTGCCGACAAGAATCTTTTGGGAAAATGATTGGCTGTGATAATGAAGATTGTAAATATCAATGGTTCCATTATAGATGTTTGGGGTTAAAGTCAACATTTAAACCTCCGAAGAGTAAAGAATGGTTATGTCCATTCTGTATTAAAGAAAAGGAAGCAAAAGAAGGAAGGAAAAAAGATATTGTCAAAAAGCCAAATAAAAAGGCTTATGTGGCGTCTACTTACAATAAATTAAAAGCAGAAAGAGCTCCACTAAGAAGATCCCTGAGATTGCATCATACAGATGCGATTGAATCTATTACAAATATTAATGATCCACCAAAGCATAATGAAAAGATAAGTGATATTGAGAAGAAGCCAATACAAACAGAAGTACGAACTACACATAAAAGAAACAAGAATATTATTCCAATTAAGTTAAGGCCTTTAAGATCTAGAGAATCAGAAGCATTTGTTGGAATAGAATTACCAGTTGTGAAGAGGAGAAAAAAATCCACATTGGCAACTACTAATATAATTTCTCAAAAAACTGAAAAAGTTGATCCATCGTCAAAAACACCTAATGAACTAACCCAATCATCTCATAATTCAATAAAATCTAAAAAAAAATCACTTACAGGTACAGCAAGATTATTGGATCAATTACAAGCAGGATTTCATGAAAAATTAAATCTTAATGATATTAGTTTAATAGCACGTTCAAGACGAAACTTACGAAACTCTCGACTGATGTAATCAGCTAAATGGTATTTACTTTATCTTATGTATTACTAGAAAATTAAATATACAAAAAAAAATTTATTAAATACTCATGACTGTAGTTATATTGTATATCATATATATATACTATCATTACCATAATAGATCATCAAAGAAGTATAGCCATGACAATCCACACCAACTGGCAATAACCCCAATAGAACAATACACACTATAACACATGAGTCTGAAAAATTGTAATTTGCCAAAGAATCCTGCTTTATCCTGTAATACATCCAAGAGCCCAGTGATAACCACAAGAGGAATCAATCCAAATATGTAGAGTAATGTAAGGCGATCAAAGAAGAAAATTCTTCTAGAAATTGATGATGAAACTTTTGAAACTTCTTTGAAAGATGCATAATAAATTAAAAACCAAACATAAGTGTATAATACTTTCAAAAGCCAAAGTTCAGCTGTGAACAACAAAGGAAACAATGATACATAGCCAGAGCTTGCGAGCAAATTAAAAGGCGGCAATAAACGACGGTCTGAAACCACAAGAAATGAAAATGGTATAATCACTAGCATAATAGCCTTTTCATGAACGTGCCAACCAAATAAAAATGATGCAAATCCACAAAGAGTTAAAGAACCTAAGAATCTTTTATAGCTTGGGTTTATTAAAACCGGGATAACTGCAAGAATTTGATAGAACAATGTTAATAAAAATGTCACATTTGGTGGTATATCTAATAATATTGTGAAATACACATCTTGAACTAAGCCCTTAGTATTTGAAGCAATCACTAAACGTTGTTGAATTGATGAAATATCAAACGATTCAAACCCAAATTGAACTAAAATTTTAGAGATTAATGGCAATCTAAGGCATACTTGAGATAAAATTCTATCAGTGAAAGAATAAACAGCCCAAAAGTTAGGAGCCCAATAAGCATGGGTCAATCCTCTTGAAAATGGAAATAGTCTAGTTAAAAGTTGAGGAATCACATTATAATAAACAAATGGGCCAAATGCAATTGCAAAAATGGTGATCACCAAAGATCCTAACTTGATAAGATTCAACCATTGAATTGTTAATTTTCCATTTGAAAGCCCAATACAATAAGCTCTAAAGAGAAAAATACCATATGCTGGAGCTAAATATAAGAAAATATGTTTAAAGCATAACGCAGTTGCAAAGAAAAATCCGCATAATAAATATCTTTGCTGTTTAGCAGCAACAATTGATCCAACTATAAACCCGAAGAGAAACCCATTATATTGGAAATGAATATGATCAATGATTAAAAACCCAGGGCTTAATGCAATAGAACTAGCTACTACAAAACTTTGGGTTTTGTGCTCCTTTTTAGATGAATTTACAAACCACTGAAGTGTTATAAAAAGGAAAATTTCACTGAAAATAACAGTAGTTCTTTGGAAGAAAACTGTTGGCAATGAATAATCTCCAACTTCAACAATGTCTAAGCATCCATCATTTTTAACAATTTGAGGCACAAATTGTGAAAGAAACCATTCAAAATAAGCAAAAAATGGTGGATAATCAAGAGTCCATTGACTTGTTGCTTCAATATACCAAGATTTTAATGGTAACGTATTGGTTATAGCGAGCCAATTTCTATGAACATCAAAATCCGTTGAATGATAAGTAGTATAACATAAAAGCTTGAGAATCGTACCTGCGATCCAAATATTCAACAAAGAATAACTTTTATGATGATGTAAGTGGGTTTCGTTGGTCGTAACTTCACTACTCATATCTTTTTTACTTTTTTCTATCTTTTTATTATTATTCTTGTTATTACTATTGCTATTTGAATTAAGAATGCCCATGTTTTTTTTTCTCTCTTTTTTTTCAGTTCAAAAGTAAAAATATGAGCAAATAAAAAAAAGTGTAACGTGCACAATTATTTTGATGTTCTTATTTTTCTTGCTTTTCAAATAAAATTCTAAAAAAAATAAAGACCTGGATACCCAAATCAATCATTGATGATAATTAATTGAAATCAATTAACGAGAAATAAAATACTAATCGAGCAATGGCTGAGCAAGACGCACAACAATTATTCTTAGAAAGAGCACTTAAGTTTTATCAATTGGATCATCCTTTAACTAAAGATGAGCGTGTCACTTTAAGAGATTTCTATAAAGGTATACAATATCAAGCATTGGCAGGAAGCTGGTTGGGTTTTTTTGCGGGATTTGGTTTAATTTATTTCAAGAATCGTCTTCAAATTAGACAGAATATTGAAGTGGTTAAGAAATTGCAAGAACATAATTTCACCACGCAACAAATTATGAAGTCTGTGAAGAGAAACAATTATGGAGTTCAAGGAACTTTATTAGGGCTTTTATTCATGGGAATTGGATATCCACTTGGTTGCAAAATTGGTTATTCACTTTCAATTAACAGTTTAATTCAATCTGAAAATGATAAAATTGGTCAACTGAGTATCACTGATGAAAACTCTTATTCATCTTCGGATGATGGCGAAAGAAAATCTAATGTAATTAAAGTTGCTGAATTTTTAAGTCCTTATGAAATATATCGTTGGGCTTTTTATTATGATCTTACAGTGAGTAACCCAGAATACATTCTCAAAGATCCTCGTGAAAGATTGCGTCAAGCTAAATTAAATGGAAAAAGCTTGTACAACAAACAACAAGATAAAGATAATATTGGCAATAATAGACTACCTGTGCAAACACTGTTAGGAACAAACACTGTTATTCCTAATCAATCAATTTCACCATATAATGATGTACAAGATGAAAAACTTTTAAGTGACTCCGAAACTGATACTACATCATACTCCTCGCCAAATATCTCCGATGAAACCCTTTTGAATGATAATAGTAGTAGTAACGATAATGTTTTTGGAAGTTCTTCAGATTCTCAAATTGATGATTTAGGCACTCAAATTGGCGGTGATAACTTGCCATCATCATCCAGTGTTACACCTACTAATACAGAATATAAATCAGCATGGGATAAGATCAGAGAAGAAAACGAACGTAAATAAAATTTATATAATATTAAAGAGAGGGAAAATTACTATATAACTTGTGCATATATATACATACTTACAATAATACATATTAAATCAATAAATAAATAAAAAATGGAAGCCATGTATCATTGGTCTGCTTATTAAAATATAATATAAGAAAGAACTGAAAAAAAAATTAAAAATAAGCTAGGCGAAAAAAATGCGTTAGTGAAAAATTTATTCTATAAGTTTGATGTTTGTTTTGGTTCTTGTAGATGTAACAGCTTGTGCAATAGAGATTTTCTTGTCAGTCAAATCGAAGACAACATAAGCTGCTTGGAAGAATGGAACACCTAGAACAACAGAAGAACCAGATCCTGAATTAGCAATACCGAGTAAACAAGTATCCCCATCTTGGAAGGATGGTAAGTTTAAATAGCTCAATGGAACTTGTATATATTTTCCAGATGCGACTTTAATTCTAAAATAGTATCTAGAATCATTAATAGTGGCACATGGTACATTGTAACCATTACTAGTCTCAGTAGCAGAAGGTATTGAGGATGAGATAGCCTTGTATATATCTTCTGGGACGGTTAATAAAGTATTACCGGTATCAAGTAAAGTACTATAACTGTTTGATTTCAGGAAGGAAACTTTTGATGTTGTTGAGGAATCTGGAACATATAGTGATATTTCTGGAATAGTGACTTTGAATGACAGTTGGCCATTGTATGATAAATCAGTTAAATCGCCAGTGTATCTTTCAGTATCAACAGCACCGAATAATAATTCCCCATCAGTTTGATTAACAGTTCTTAAGTTAACAGAATATGCGACCTTCTTCAAGTTGTATTGTTGTGCTATTTGGTAAGGCAAATTATAATATGTCTTTTTAGTTGCAGCGTAAAGATATTCAGATTGTAAATCGCCTATACCTAAGACCCCAATAGCTGCAGAAGTTGTATTCATTAATCCAAAGTTCATTTTATTAATTTTGATATCTCCAACATACCCAGTATCTTGTGCGTAAGTTCCGTTTGATGAAGTACCATCACCATATTTAATATTGATGGCTGTTTTGTTTTGGCTAAATGTTGTCGATAAATCTTCAATAAAAAAGCCATTACTAAAACATCCAATTGTGGTAATTCCAGAACCTGCAACAGCCTTATTTTGAATAAGAGATGATGATGTTTCTTTAAGAATATTTTTTCTTCTTGATAATTCCATAATTTCTTTATTATCTTTTACTATAATACTACGCTTAGTCTTAGATGAACTTAACTTTGAAAGTGCTTCAATACTTGCTGTAGTATTAGTACAATATGTGTTATGCACTGAGTTCACAGTTATATCTGAAGAACCTGTATCAATCATTAGATTAACTGTTTGTGCTGGTGTCCCAAATTTAACTTGGACTTTAAAATAAATAGCCTTATAATTTGATGCTTTAAGAGTTTCGTATGATGATGATGTGGATTTCTTGACAAGTTCAAATCCAACTCTGGCATAACCAGAAATTGGATTACTAATATCTGATAATTTAATACTGTTTGTTATACCAAAAAGTTGGAATATTGCTATTACCAATAATACTTTTAATGACAACATTTTCTCTGGATTTGTTATTTTTATTTTTTGATTCAGAAGATATTAAAATTTTTTTTAAATAGGATGAATGTCAAAGTGAAAGGTAAAAAAATAAAAAAGGCCAAAAAATTTAATTGATTTTCAAATATTATAATTTATTTCAGATAATTGGAATTACAGTTGTTAATATATAAATAAATATACAGTGCTATTAAAAATAGAATTAGTGTTTTCAAAGGAATTTGGACCCATCAACAAGTTACTTCCGTACTGTAGTTGCTTACAAAATCCAAGCACAGATTCCTCTCTAAAAAAAAAAACTTACTGGGATTTTTTTGACTTTTTTTCTTATATCAAGAATGCCGTACAACTACAAACTAACTATAGTAGCACAGTTAGTATCATTTTGTCTTGTGGCTTGGTTATTTCATTATAGCCAGTTAACTTATATTTACAATATTTATTTTTATTATAAATATGTCAATAATACTTCGAAGAATATGTGTTGCTTTGAAGAAAAAGTAATAAAGAAAATGTCATGTTCTATTCCGCAGAAAATATTTCAATAATGAAATATAAGATTTTAAAACAGACCATTTGATATATTCAATATACAAATTAGGATATTATTAAATCTAATTATTATTTATTATAATGATAATTTATGTATTATTAAACAATGTTAAGAAATCAAAACACTGTAAATTCTACCTATTACTGTTAATTGTTGTTGTTGTAGCCTTTGCCAAATATTTTTGTTTTACCGACCCTCCCTTAAATACAGAAAAGAAAAAAATTCAATAGCTAGCAAAAATTTTGCTAAAAAGTTGAATGATTAAAAGCTACATTAGTTTTAAAGGAATATTAGAATAATGTGTGTGTATATGTACATATGTATGAAATTGTAATATTATTTATTCATTTGCTGTTAAATAAATCCGTCATATTTATCGTCATTAATGGATTGAATGGAGCGTCTCTTCATTGGTGGAATATGCAAAAGCACAAAAATTCATTACTTCAACTTGGAGAAATCAACATCAAAGCTTGATCCACAGCCGCATGCAGACTTGGTATATGGACTATCAATTACTTTAAAAGAACTTCCTATAAGCTCCGTCACATAATCTATCTTGGACTCTCTTAGTATTTGCAAACTACTATCGTCTATAACAACGATGGCATCATCTCTGCTAAATAATGATATTTCATCATCAACAAAATCTTCAGCTACCAAATCCTTCAATGATTTTTTGCCTTCAACTTCCGGTTTAATAATTTCTTCTTTAAATAAATCTACCAATTTTAAATTATATTGAAATCCATGGCACCCACCTGATTCAACCGATATTTTAAGTGCTAAGTTAGGATTTTTATCCTTTTCCATAACTTTAGCTAGTTCTCTCACAGCCCTTCTTGATATTCCCAATCTGTAAGGCTCTTTATTTTCTTGGACGGTCTCTGACCCAAGGCCAGTAATAACATTAGTCTTTGCTATTGTAACTTCACTATCTTCTATTAAAGTGTTACCAGTTGGTTTATGAACTGGCGATGGAGATGATGTTGTTGATGAAGATACTGATGGACCCATCAATTTTTTGGTTATATTTAAATTAATATATCGCGATGTTTTAAATCCCCGAGACACTGGCATTGGTACCATCATAATTGCTAGTGATGATCTTTTTAAAGTATTTCTTTCTACCATAACAGCCATTCTTGTTAAAGGAGTAAATCCCCTTCTATATGCGCAAATCATTTCTCTTATATATATATATATAGATATCTCTCTTGATTATAAATATAGAATATATTATATTATATTATATTTTGATTCTTTTCTCCATAAGCATTACCTCTAATCTTTAAATAACTATTGATTATTAATTTGCTCCCCAAAAAAATAAAAAAAAATAAAAAAAAATGTTTCTTGTTTTGAATGTGTCTATAGTATTAATTGGTCATTGTACTATGTACCATTTGAATGGTATATATTTACATATAGGAAAACGCGATAAGAGCTATCTATTTGTTCATAGTATTAACATTTAAATCAAATATTCTTTTAATTTTATCAGTACCAAAAATTTGTTATTATAAAGTTGTTATTCTTTATAAACTATATATATATATATATATATTCTTTCCCTTTGCTCTTATTATTATAATCTGTATTTAGAACCATAATTTTGTTATTTTAGTTATTTATACAACCAGTTTGTCCATAAAAAAAAAGAAAAAGAGATAAAGAAAAAGTATGTATCTGTATAAAATTTTTATTTTTTTTTTCTCACTTATCTTTTGAGAGAAGACGACCAAAAAAATCAATTCACACAATATCATCTGTTTTAATAAACCAATCATTCATTCATTTGATTATATCAACAATAATAACAACTAATATTTGAATTTCTGTATGTCTGAATCTAACTCAGGAAATTCATTAGTAAATATTGATAGTAATGCTAAATATAATAATAATTATATGAGTATCGACACAGAAGCTAATAATCAACAAGTAATGGATTCTACTTCAAGTAGCGATAGCAGTTTCTCTCCTAATAATAAAGGAGATTCGACTAATCCTGTTCCTGATAGAATATTATTCCAAAGGAGAATTTTGGGTAAAGAATATTGTGTTACTTTACACCTGGTTCAATATTTGACCTTCGTGGTCATTGGTATAACTTTACTTTGGCCATGGAACTGCTTCCTTTCAGCTTCTGAATACTATGACACCAGATTAAATAAGATGAATGGGCAATTTTATGCTAAAATATATTCCTCTACTATGATGTCAGTATCTACTATTGGTCAACTTATTTTCAACTACTACTTATCTCAAAAACAAGTTGGGGCTAATTATTATAAAAGATTTATCTCTGGTCAAGTGATCAGTGTTATTATTTTCTTGGTTATGGCTGCAAGTTGTATTTGGTTTTTAAGTATAAATGTAAGTTTCTTTTTCTTTACTTTAATGTTTTTAATTTTAGCAAGTTCTTTGAGTTGTTCTTCTTCCCAAAATGGTTCAATGTCTATAGTCAATACTTATGGTCCAAGGTACGCTCAAGGTTTAATGGTTGGTCAAGCAATCGCCGGTGTTTTGCCATCTATTGCTTTAATCTTATCTATTATTTTAATCAAACAACCTCTTAAAATTGAAACTAAAGTTGATAAAAATTATGGGGTTATGGTTTATTATTTAACCAGTACTGTGGTCTCAGTTTTATCACTCCTGATGTTTTTATCATTTATATATAAATATTCTTTTGAAAATAATGAAGGCAAATATAGTAATCCTGAAGGTCATTATATTCAACTTGTTGATGATACCAATGAAATTAATAATCAATTACTCTCTGGAAATACTCCTATTGACGTTGAAGTAAGTATGGCATTAAATGAAGATGGTGATAATGATGGGAATAATCATTGTCAACATGTTTCATTCTATTTCTTATGGTCCAGACTTAAATTAATTGTTTCTGCTATTGTTATTTTATTTATTGTGTCTTTGATTTTTCCTGTTTTCGCATCTAATATTAAATCTGTTAATACTGCATCAGCTCCTAAAGAAGGAGGTGTTCATTTCACAAATCCAAATATTTTCATTCCATTTGCCTTTATGATTTGGAACGTTGGTGATTTGGTTGGTCGTGTTGTCTGTGCTTATCCAGTATTTCAAATCACTAATGAGACCAAAATGATCATTTACTCTATATTAAGAGTTTTATTTATTCCGTTACTCTTCCTTTGTAACGTTTCCAATGGCGGTGATAGTGATGCAGCAGAAGCCGCTACTCCTTTTATCAATTCTGATTGCATTTATTTGTTTATTCAATTTCTATATGGGGCCACTAATGGACATTTATGTTCTAACTGTTTCATGTGTGTTGGTCCTAAATTTGATGAAGATAAGGAAAAGAAAGCCGCTGGTGGGTTTACTTCTTTCTTCTTAAGTATTGGTCTTGCTGTTGGAAGTGTTTGTAGTTACACGTTTGTTGCTATGGTTAATTAAACTAAACTTCTACTCTTATATACTTTGTTTTTTATTTACATACATTTTGATACATAAAAAGTTCATAATATCAACAAAAATAGTTAAAATAGGTTAAAGTTAAAAAATATCGTTAAATTTAAAATTGAAATTAAAGTGAAATAGAAATAGAATATAAAAAAGTGGTGGACATTAAAAAAAAATATTATTGTTATTTATCTATAAGCACTATGTCTTCTTTCAAACTAGTCGAAGAAGATCCCTTTGCTATATGAATTAATTCATCAGTTAAATCAAAGACAACATAACTTGATGAAAAGAAAGAATTTCCTAAAATTGTGTAGTCTGTTAAGCCAGAACTTATTAAACCAACTGTACATTTAGATCCAGCTCTTCTTGATTCTAATTCAAAGTATTTTAATGGAACATTAATTGTTAACTTGTCATTAATATTAAAATCTATAGAATATTTGTCACTCTTTAAAGTTGTGCAGTCTATTAAATAGCCATAATGAGTCTGTTGTAAGTTTGGAAGTGCTGCACTAATTTTATTGTATAAATCATCAGGAATATAAGTAAATGAAGATCCAGTATCAAACAGACTAGAAATCTTTTCTGCGCCTGTTTCTATTTTACTCAGATTCCACTTACTATCTGTAGTAATTTCATCATTGCGTCTAAAGCTAATACTTGTTATATTAGATGCAAAATTGTTTTGATTAGCAAATGACAACAGGGAAAATTCACCAGTGTATTTACTCTTATCAACTGCACCAAATAATAAACTACCAGATTTAGAATTATCCTTTGGAAGATACATTGAATACGCAACTTTAGATAATCCATATTGTTTACTTATTTGATATGGGAGGTTATCATAAGTTGTATTTTTGGTTAAATATTGAGCTTCAGATTTTTTATGGCCAATACCAAGAACTCCAATTGAAGATGTTGATGAATAAATTAGTCCAAAATTCATTGCCTTGATATTTATATCTCCTATCCTTGCATCTTCTTGAGCATATATCCCTTTAGCAACAGAACCATCAAAGTACAGAGTAGCAAATTTTTCATCACTGTAAAGTTTACCGGTTGATGAAAGTTCTGGAGTATAAAACCCATTCGAGAAACAATCAATTCCCTTTTTAAGAAATGATAATGCTTTGTTTTGTATATAGTCAACACTGACTAAATTGACATTATCATTTAGTAAATTTTTACGTTTTTCTAAAGTCGAATTTGCTGTTGTGGATTTATTCTTTTTGAGTAATTTTTGTACTTTTTCCTTTGCCTTCTTACTCTCTGTTGTTGTAGTACAATTTGAGTTTGATAAAGCATTAATGATAGTATCGGAAGAACCTGTATCTAATAATAAACTAACATTCTGAGCAGGAGTTCCTACTGAAACTTCAACTTTGAAGTATAATGATTTTTGATTTTTTATATCTATAGTAGATTTTAGATCTTTGTTATTATAATCATTAGAACGTTTTTGAATAGAGAAATTCAATTTAGTAAATCCTGGTAACTTCTGGTTTCTATGAAGTGGTTTTAATCTCAACTTCGATTGTTGAAGAAAGTCGATTTCAGGCACTGTTGCAACAGGTCTCCCATGTATATGTGATATATTGAATACTATTGCAATAAGAAAATAAGAAAATATTATCAACATTGATTGTTGATATGTTCCAGTGACCATTTTATTTCATTGGAATAAGCTGTTGTTGTTGGTCAATGTTATAGGTAAAAGAAAAAATGTAATATTGGTAATTAACGAGAAGAAAACATTGGAGAAAGAAAGAAAGATCATCGCACAATATTTTCACTTTTATTTTTATTTTCTTCTTTATTATCACTACTATTATTATAAATCTAAATAACTGTTATGGATAAAAGCCCAATTTATCCTAGCTATCACAATTTTGACTATGTTCTATCTTTTTCCTCTTTAATTTTATTATGTATTTTTTTTTGTACATGAAAATCGCCGACTACGTAAGGCATTAGTTTTTCTATATGCCAATGTACAGCGTGAAGGAATTCATAATAACCATAGAGTTTGTTTTTTTTCGTGAAATTTTTTAAAAACTAATATTATCAACGATACAGATTACAATTATAGATATCTTTAATTGTTTCCGTAATCAATAATATTATTAATTAATAATAATGCTTTTTTTTTAACTTCCCTTTTGTCAACCACCTGTTTATTTCATTCTGCCCATGCTATTGCTTTCTCCTTTATATAGAAGAAGTAATTGCCTCAATTATATTAAACCTCGCTCTTTGCAAACAGCGAATAATAGTTAAATTTGGCTGCCTTGATCATATTTTAATATTTTTATAATAAATAAAGATATATTATAATATTATTGTTCTTTTTCCTCTTCCATACGGATTTCAACCCAAGTTCTACAATCTTTCTTCATATCAACCTTACAAGTCTTATTTAACAATTATATATATAATAAATGTAATTATTAATTAATTTAATAGTATCTCCTTTATATTGAATATATTATACAGTCATTCAGGCAACCAAAAAAAGTTCATTTCATGGTTTTTTTTTTTGTCAATAAAGATTTTTGTAAATGAGGTTTAATATGCAGAAATAAAAAGTGTGTATACCTCAGCATTATAAATTTCTTGGTACTGTTTTTTTTTTCTTTATTTATTAAATATTTATTTATTGAATAGTTGTTCATCTGTTTTTTTCTTTGTTTTTTTTTGTTTTGTTTTTTTTGATTTACTTATCATAATTGCACAATCAAAGCATGTAAAAAAAAAAAAAGAAAAAAAAAAGCTTATTTGAATTATTAGAAAGTGGCTTCTGCATGTTGAGCCTCATGAAATTTTCAACATTTTTCCGCGCCATATTGGTTATTAATTTTTTTCCTCTTTTCTTCTTATAACAATTGATAAAAATAATACCAGTTTTTTGTTATAAAAAGGTTTAAAGTTAGCCAAGACTTTTTGACAAACTATTCTTATCAATTTATTATAAATATTGGATAGATTCCAAGACTCTTCATTGAATTTTTTCATCTTTCTTTATTGTAATAATTTTTTTATATTCTGATTTCCCTTAATAATCAATATTATCAAGCATAAACCTCCACACCTTGGTCCTTTCACTTAATAATTATTTGTACTTCTTCTATTTAATAACCATAATAATATGATGCAATTTTCTAATTCTGTTTTATTAGCTGTTGCTGCTGCTCTTTCATCAACTGTTTATGCCGTTCCAGTTGCTTCTTCTGTTTCTTCTGCTTTGAAAGTAGATTTCAACGTTAAGAGATTTAGTACTGATCAAGCTCCTTTAATCAAAAGTGGTACTGTTTCCCGTGCTTCTCGTAATGGTGTTAACTTAAACTTGAAAAATGAATATTCTATGTATATAGCCGATATTCAAATTGGTACACCAGCTCAAACTGTGAGAGTTGATATTGATACTGGTTCCTCAGATTTATGGGTTCCAGGTAAAGGTACTGAATCTGATTACGGTACTTATGATCACACTATATCTTCAAGTTATCAAAAAGTCAAAGATGGTTTCAGAATCGCTTATGGTGATGGTTCTACTGCTAAAGGTGACTGGGCTACTGAAACTGTTAAATTAGGAGGAATTGAAGTTACAGGCTTCCAATTCGGTGATGCTACCAATCAAACTGCCGGTGAGGGTGTTTTTGGTATTGGTTTGCAAAGCAATGAAGCTTCTTTATGGAGTAATGATGGTTTTACTTACTCTAACTTTCCAATTAAATTGAAGGAACAAGGTTTAATCAACAAAATCGGTTACTCTTTATACTTAAACTCTCTTACTGCAGATTCTGGTTCTGTTTTATTCGGTGCCATTGATCACGCTAAAATTGATGGTGATTTAACCACCTTACCAATTCTTAACATTGATGATAGTGGTTCTCCATCAGATGTTCCAATTGCTTTCTACGTTGACTTAGACAGTGTTTCCTCTGGTTCTAGCACTTTCGTTAATACCACATACCCAGCTTTATTAGATTCTGGTACTACTTTAATCTACGCCCCAACTGAAGTTACAAAAGCTATTGGTTCAAAATATGGTAAATGGTCTTCTTCTGCAGAAGCTTATATCATTGACTGTGATGCCAAAGGTGACGATTTTGAATTCCAATTAGGTGGTGCTAAAGTCACAGTTCCATTCGCTGATCTTGTCTTCAAAGATGATGATGATGGAAAAACTTGTATTATTGGTGTATTGGAATCAGACTCTGATACTTATATCTTAGGTGATGGGTTCTTAAGATCTTCTTACATTTATTACGATTTAGAAAACTTAAAAGTTCAAATCGGTCAAGCTAAATACACTAATGAATCTAACATTGAAGTTATTCAATAAATTTTTTAATTAAATTATTTGTTTTTATTTGTTTTGATAACAGATATATAACACAATTCTTTCTATATTTTTCAGTTCTATACATCATCCTCTTTATTTTTTATATATTATTTAATAAAATAAAATAAATATATTATTTATCAATTATACTACAGTAGAATTGTTTTTTTTTTTTTTTTGTAAGCTGTATAACAAAGTATATTATAATATTTAATAAATATTATTGTCTAAGTGACTCAAATTAACGAGTCAGTAAATGTATAGTATAAAAATTTGAACTAAAATAAAAATTTGAACTGAAATAAAAATATGAACTGAAAAAATGAAGTAGAAAGAGAATCTTGTTGGAAAATGATCTAAAAACTACATTAAGAAAGCCAAAGATATTGACATAAGTAAGCCAATTATACCAGCTGGTACACCAGAGACGGAACCAGAATTGGCTGTTTGGATGTAAGCATCAGAAGTATCATTAGAAGCAGAGGTAGAGGTAGAGGTAGCTAAAGTAGTGCTATCAGAGTAATCGTAAGCATCAGCAGTTGAAGCATCAGCAGCTAAAGTGGTATAGCTATCAGATTCATCTTCAGCAGATGCAATAGAAGAACTTTCAATAGTAGTAACAGCAGCATCAATAGTAGATGAAGCAGCGGCTGAAGTGGATGAACCTTCAAGAGTAGTGGCAGCAGCATCAAGAGTGGATGAAGCAGCAGCATCAGTGGATGAACCTTCAATAGTAGTGGCAGCAGCATCAAGAGTAGATGAAGCAGCAGCTGAAGTGGAAGAACCTTCAATAGTAGTCGCAGCAGCATCAAGAGTAGATGAAGCAGCAGCTGAAGTGGAAGAACCTTCAATAGTAGTCGCAGCAGCATCAAGAGTATATGAAGCAGCAGCTGAAGTGACTGGAATATAAGTAGTACCAGAGGTAGAATCAACACTAACAATATAAGTAGAAGACTCAATAGCTGACAATGGGCAGTAAGTAGTGTATTCAGTAACAACATCACTTATGGTAGTTGTAAGAGCAGTAATACCGGTGGTGATACTAGAAGTAGCACAAGCATTGTCAGCGCAGCTAGTAACTTCGACTACAGTAGTAGATTCTGCAGTTTTAGTAACATAAGAAGTACTATAAACAGCATCAATAGTTGTAGTATTAAGAGTAGATGAATCAGAATCAGTGGAAGAGCCTTCAACAGTAGTTGCAGCAGCATCAATAGTAGATGAAGTTACTGGAATAAAGGTGGTACCAGAGGTAGAGTCAACAGTAACAAGATAAGTAGAAGCCTCAGTAGCAGTTAATGGACAGTAAGTAGTGTACTCAGTAACGACATCACTTATAGTAGTTGTAAAAGCAGTAACACCGGTGGTGATACTAGAAGTAGCACAAGCATTGTCAGCGCAACTAGTAACTTCAACAACAGTAGTAGATTCAGCAGATATGGTAGTATAAGAAATACTGTAAACAGCATCAAGAGTGGTCATACTAGTAGTAGCTACACTAGAAGTAGTGGAGGATTCATCAGAAGTAGATGAAGTTATTGGAATAAAAGTGGTACCAGAAGTAGAATCAACACTAACAAGATAAGTAGAAGCCTCAGTAGCAGTTAATGGACAGTAAGTAGTATATTCAGTAGCAATATCACTAACGGTAGTGGTAAGAGCAGTAACACCAGTGGTGATACTAGAAGTAGCACAAGCATTGTCAGAGCAACTAGTAACTTCAACAACAGTAGTAGATTCAGCCGATTTGGTAGTATAGGAAATACTGTAAACAGCATCAAGAGTGGTGATACTAGTAGTAGCTTCACTAGAAGTAGTGGAGGATTCATCTGAAGTAGTGGAGGATTCATCTGAAGTAGTAGATGATTCATCTGAAGTAGTAGATGATTCATCTGAAGTAGTAGATGATTCATCTGAAGTAGTAGATGATTCATCTGAAGTAGTAGATGATTCATCTGAAGTAGTAGATGATTCATCTGAAGTAGTGGATGATTCATCTGAAGTAGTAGATGATTCATCTGAAGTAGTGGATGATTCATCAGAAGTAGTGGAGGATTCAGAAGTAGTAGAGGATTCATCAGAAGTAGAGCTAGAAGATTTAGTGTGGGTAGTGGTTGGAGTAGCAGTATAAGCAGTTAAAGGAGTAGATTGTGTAATAGTGTAATCAGGGTTAACACTACAAACAGTACCTGTTTCAATAGCAGAAACAGTGGAAGAAACACTATCACCTAAGTAGCAGTAGCCACCAGAGTAATCTTTAAAGTTAATGGCTTCAAGGTAAGCTTTATTAGTATCAGAACCACTAGTAGTTTCTACCATAAAGTTAATAGTAGCAGGACGAAGACTATAGTGACTTTGATCAGCATCCGCATAGTTTAAAGTTCTAATTTTTACACCATCAAATAACCAAGTAAGGGTAGTGGAAGTCCATTCATAAGAATAAGTATGATAGTCAGCAGTTAAATCGACACCAGCATCATAGACATCACTGTCACTGTAGGTACCGTAGAAACTTGGAATAACTTTGGTGTTATCATTACCAGAGACCATAAACCCATCAGTAGAAACTTGAGAAGATATTTTAAAAGAAGTTAAAGCACCTCCAGAGGCAGCTTTAAAAATAGCGGTATAATTACCGTAAAGAGTATTGAAGACAGAAGTCATAATGTTAGGATTACCGGAAGTAGAGCTGAATTCCGCAGCGTCAGAATCTAACACAATAGAGTTACCAGTAACCCCAAAAACGTTAGAATCTAGAGGGCTTGGGTCAGCACCATTGTAAAATTGGAAGTAAATCTCATCCTTAGTGGCAACACCAAGATCGGCATATTCGTAACCAAGAGTGGTGATTGGAAGTACAGCCATAACGGTTAAAATAGATATAATTTGTAGAAGCATGTTGATATTATATTATTGTAATGTGATGAGTATTATTGGTATTATTTGTTTATGTATATTATTAGTTGATAATTTACTGCTTGGTTTAATTAATCAATTAAAAAATAACAGTTATAATTTGAATTTGATCTTTATTATATGTTAAAGTCTATAAGATGTCTATATATAAAAACGAGACTGGTTATTAACAGTATAATAAAAATGAATAAATTTGATATTGAAAGAAATAAAAGAAAAAGAACAAGAAACACATAAATTAATTAATTAGTTAAAACTTGAGAAATAGTTAAGGAATTTAAATGTATTTTATATGAAATTAAAAATGTCCAGTGCAAATATTTGGTATTGTTCATTTTGGGATTTTTGAGATTTTTAAGAAGCATTAAATATGGATACACTTCGATACATTTCGCACTAAATATTATTACTAAATGTTCCATATAGCTTTACTACAGATTTGTTTCAGAACCCTTTTAAGAAATTTAGTATATTCCCAAAATTTTACAGTAGTCACGGGTATTCTCTGTATAAAGAAAAGTGAAAAAATAGTTTTACCACATTGTTTCATATTAACTATTATGCGTAAATTAACCAAAAATGTGATATGAAAAATGCTATTCTTTGGATTCTAAAACTCGCAATGCAAGATTGTATCATTTATATTCAAACATCAAAATCTTAATAAAAACCAAATATATACAAATATTTTGATGACACATATGGTAATTTAGTTAGAAGTAGCTAGTAATTGAGGTCGATAATAACGTATAATAAAAGAAGAAAATTATTGCATTATATTTTTCCTTTATTGGAACTAGAGAATGATTAATGATCATTGATTCTAAATTCGTAGTTATTTATTATCAGATTCAACCAACTATATTGTATTAGATAATATAGATAATATAAGATATAAAATAATATTATAATTATTTTTGTAAGGCCAGCAATTTAATTATGATATCCTTACAATGAGTAGTATTGAAGAAATATTATCACTTTTTTTTTATATAGGTAAATTGCGGCTGGAAAAATAAAGTTGAAAAAAGAGAAAGAATAAAAAATAGGTTTAAGGTGCATCTATATATCAAAGCTGTAAAATTAAAGTAAAATTAAAGTAAAAGTAGAGTAAAAGTAGAGTAAAAGTAGAGTAAAATAAAAGTAAAAGTATAGATAAGATGAGATATATTTAAGAAAACAAATATTCTGAATTTAAACGATCAATGGTTTGCTTTATTTTGAATTGTTCATCTTTATATGAGTGTAAATCATGGACGTTGATAAATGATGAATTTATTGGAAATAATAAGTTTAATGGTGGTATTGTTGAAGATGTCATTGAAACTTTGGAGTCTATTGGAATGTCATCCAAAAATAACACTTCAACACTAGGGAAATTTCTAATAATCACATCACTCAATGATTTCAATTCATGGATCAAATAAATCAAACAATCTGTAAATTGTGTAGTTAACAATCCACTACCTTTACAAGATAATAACCAATTTTTTAAAGTTAAAGCTGGTATAGGATATTTCAAATCATTATGTAAATTCAATAAATTATTGGATCTGAATGATTTAGTTGCAATATTTCTTAAGAATTCAAAGATTTTCAAATAGAACTCATCAGATGGATATTTCGTTAATTCTTTTGACTTTTTACATACCCCGCATTGACAATTACTGATATTATTGCTGATTATTAATGATGGTTTAATTCGCTGCTTAATTATTCCAATTAAGAAAAAATAATTGAAAATATTAAATTTAAATACTTCTAGTTTATCAAGTTGAAACTCATTAATATACCTAGTCCATAATTCAATTAAAATATTATAATTTTGGCCCCAAAATTCAGAATTAATTTCATATATATTAAAATCAATCACTAAACATTTTAAGTTCCGGAAATCTTTAATGAATTCTAATATTCCGGTTAAATTTTCAAATATATTCAAGGGTTGTTGAGCCTCGCTAAAAATGGGGATATCAATGAGTGATAATTCTTGTAAATTACTAGTATGCTCTCCAAAATTTTTTCTTAAAAGTCTGATCATTAATGTAAATGATTGTTTATGCCATTTAGTTATATTCAATTTTTTCAACGATTTAAAGTTAACAAAATTAGTTAATACATTTTCATGCAACTTTGCATCTTGTAATTCTTCGTCTCCTTCCTCTTGTTGCTCTTCATCTTGATCTTCCTCCTCCTCGACGGCAGATGTTATTTCTTGATCTTCTATATTATCATCGATTAAATATAATGGATTAATATCTATCATTAAATTAAGAGTCTCAACTCTAGTTGTTACTGGGAACTTTACCGATTTAGCACGTAATTTTGATATTACCTTTCGAAGATTATGAATAAGATCTAATGAATTGAAAATAGAAATATTGAAAATTCTGATAGTACCGCCAAATGGATTTTCTAAACCTTCGTAATTAATAATGAATTTTTTATTAATCATGTTTAAAAAATTCGAATCATCCAATAAAAAATTCTTGTAAAAAGTATTAATGTAATATTGATTGACTACTGTTTCTTCTTGGAATAGATAATGATTATTAAGGAAACTAAAAGTTAAATCATTATAAATTAATGAATATATCGGTAGCGGTATTTTCAATATTTTTTGATTATTAAGTAAATTCTTTCTAACTAATAATTGAATTGACTTATTAGGAATTTTATTAATCATTTCCAATTCCGAGGCATTGTGAACATTTTTCGACTGTGGTAGTGATGATGTCTCTTCCGAGGTATTGGCCATCATTCCATCAATAACAAGTTTCTTTTCCAGTAATAATTGATATATTTTATTTTTAAATATACTTCTAATTTCAGAGTTTCTAAAATCAATATTTTTCAAATATATTTTCTTATTATTGTTGTTGTCATTTTCATTTTTATTATCGTGGCTATCGGTATGATGTATTAATTTCCGATTCGATGAAGCGTTCAAAAGTATTCGTAAAATTAAGGAAGTCACAATGTCCACTAATTCCCTAGGTACTTGAAAGTCAATATAAATCTCTTCAACGATTAACTCATTATCATTAGCTAATTTATTATTGATTTGAATTAATCTAGTAATATATTCATAACATCTATTGAAATCATATATTGATAATTGAACTCTAGTCTTGTTCAATTCTTTGCTAATATTGTCAAGAGCATCGAGAGCATCATCATGATCATTGCTGGCAAATTCTTCAGGAAGAACATTATACAGATTTGACAAGTATGTGATTCCATTATTCTCACATTTATAAAGAATCTTGTAATCTTGTAAATATAATTTTTTAAATAAATATTGTTTAGCAATATTGTTGAATAATTTCGATACTGCCAGTAATGCCACTAATGTCTCTTGATCTGCAAAATTAAAAATCTCATGAATCACTTGTAAAGGAAATTCATTTAAAACCAGTACCATTATGAATGATATATATATATATTTATATTTATATATATATAATTTATGATTGATTTTTGTTTTTAGAATATCAAAAAGATAATGATGAAATAGTGGAATTAATTAGGTTGCTATAAGAATAGCATTTTCATATGTCAAGTAGAAATTTAAAAAATTTGGGGACGGAAAAAATAAATCCAAAAAAAATTTCTAATTAAGAGATGATGTAATGCCCTTTTTTTTCCTTTCTCACAGATTTACAATTACTAACCTTATCCGGTATATCCTCCTCCTCCTCTTAGGATGATAATATTGTATTGGAAATCAAATCTAATAAATGAATTTCCTTTTATTTATGATGGATGCTATAATTACTACAGTATCCGCATATAATCTATTTTCAGCTTCTTCGAAAACCACTGCACTATCACTTAAAACACTTCATCACTGACTTCTTAATGATGGGAAAACAATGCATAAAGTTCTAATCAGATAGAGAATTAACCTTTTAAATTAATTTAGACATTTATTTTGAAATGTTCAATTTTTTTTTCTTTTTGAGACATGAATATCATATTTCAAGCTGACTAATTTCTTCATGAGGAACTCTACTGAAAATCCTTCCTGTCATTCAAGATACGACTTTGGCTGAATCTTACAATGACTAGATCGGTTCATGGGATATTATATTAAAATAAGAAACTAGTTTATATGGGTATTCACTCAATAACTATATGATTGTCTACAGATATGGCCAAAAATTAATATTTCCAATTAAGTCAACTATAAACTAATATTATTATTTTTTATTCAATTCAAGTATTACTATTGTCAATTTATCTTCAATTCAATCGTTATTTTTTCATTCCGTTCATCTGGTTTAGCGTATAATTAATTAAATATAGTTAGTTAGTTATATATTTTTTTTCCTTCTGTTGTTTTATAAGGGGTTAATATTAATAACCCTAATGCAAAATAATTAAATTTAGACTATTAATAATTAAATTAAAATATTCTTAAATCACATTTTTTATTCTCCAAACTAAGTAATTTCTTCGTTCGATTAATTTTTTATTTTTTAATTTTTTAACTACTTTAGATCATGACATTATAGCAAGATATATTAATGCAACAAATTCATATTGTATTTTAGTAAATTGTTATACGATTCTATAGTATTTTTATGTATTATAAAGTCCTATTTGATTGATTGGCAATAATAATTGTGCATTGTCATAGGTATTTCGCCTTTATCTTCATTGTAATCTGTGCATTGTGATATATGCATTATCATACATTATTTTATTCTTGCATGAATTTTCTTCAACATTGAACTTTGTCAAACATAACATCTTTCATTTAGTATTATCATGGCAGTTGAAGTGATTAAAGCGATTAATAATAATTGTAATTGGTTTTATATATGTGTAAATAATTTATATTAATGATTATTTATTTTTTCTATTAATAATTTTTTTTTTTTTTTTTAATTTATTTATTTTTTTTATTTAAAAAATAAAAAAAAAAAAAAAATAAAAAAAAAAAAAAAAAGAATTAAAAACGAATACATCTATTAATACAATTAAGACAATTGATACATTGATACATTGATACATTGATACAATTGATAAAATTATACAATTAATACAATTGATAATTACATTTAAATTATTTACTAACACATCTCCATAGTATTAAAAATAAAAAGCTGCCATTTATTTATACCGTATCATGTGCCAAAACTAAAAAAAAAACACTAACAGCACTTTTAAATCAATTTTTTCCTATTATTCCATTAAACTTGCTATAAGGGTTATTTTATTGAGTTACAGAGAATACAAAGAAAAATAAAAACGTTCAGAGCTTTCAATCAGTTGATTCATAATATTCTAATTATTCAATCAAACATATCCACTAACTAGTACCATGAATAATAAATTACAGTAGTATAGAGTATATTATAGTAATCATCCAAAATCGTGACTCTCCGGGATAAGTTTTTTGTTTCTAAGTTAAATTTCAAAATTTTTTATTTGGATTCCGGGAGTTCCTCCGGAGTAGTCAGTCGGTCCAGTATTACACCCCTTAACAAGAAATTAGGGGGCGGGGGGACCACCAGTAGTTACAATGTTATACATGCACGTGATATGCGCGTAGCTTTTAAAGCCATTGACATCATCTGATTCTCTCACTAAATTTTGATTCTTTTTCCTTCGATTAGTTTCTTCTCTATTCTTCGGAGAAAATATCGATGAGTAAATAAAAGATAAATAGATAGATAAAATAATAAGTAGCAATCGCTGTTGTATCAAAAGAGCAAAAAATAGGATATTGTAAAACAAGTTCTCATTAGATTTCTTTAAAGAACGTGAGAAAAAAAAAAGAAAAGCAAAGCAACAATATTCATCATAACCACCACCATCATCATCTGATGGGACTTTATGGGATGGGATGGAATGGTGGGATATTTTGATGGTGTATGGTGGTGTTTTTATTTGTATACGGTGATGTTCATTCATATATTTTGTATGGGAATTTTTCTTTATTTGTTTTTTCTTTCCCTTTATGATTTTTTTCTTTTTTTTTTTGTTTTTCCCTCTCTCCCTAATATGTGAATAAATTCAAAAATGCGGTTGGTCGGATTTTTCAATTTTTATGAATTTTTATTATATAAACCTTTGAATTTCTCATTAAAAAATTGATCTTGTTTTCTTTCTCTTGTCTTTATTTTTTATTTCATATTTCTTTTCATCACAACAGACTAATTTATATTATTCTTTACTTTTTTAATCAATTAATTGAATTTAATTGTTAAATAAAACACATCTTTATACACACACTTACACACTTTTATATATATATATATATATACTTAACAAAAATGGCTATCAAACATATCTTTTCTCGTTACGTTTATGATTCTAGAGGTAACCCAACCGTCGAAGTTGATTTAACCACCGATAAAGGTTTATTCAGAGCAATTGTCCCATCTGGTGCTTCTACCGGTGTCCATGAAGCTTTGGAATTAAGAGATGGTGATAAAACCAAATGGCAAGGTAAGGGTGTCCTTAAAGCTGTTGCTAATGTCAATGATATCATTGCCCCAGCTGTTCTTAAGGCTAACTTAGATGTCACTAAACAAACTGAATTTGATGACTTCTTAATCAAATTAGATGGTACTGAAAATAAATCCAAATTAGGTGCTAATGCTATATTAGGTGTCTCTTTAGCTGCCGCTAAAGCTGGTGCTGCTGAAAAAGGTGTTCCATTATACGTTCACTTTGCTGATTTATCTGGTGCTAAAAAACCATTTGTTTTGCCAGTTCCTTTCCAAAATGTTCTTAATGGTGGTTCCCACGCTGGTGGTTCTTTAGCTATCCAAGAATTCATGATTGCTCCTGTCGAAGCTGGTTCCTTCTCTGAAGCAATTAGAATTGGTTCTGAAGTTTACCACACTTTAAAATCTAACGCAAAGAAGGCTTACGGTCAATCTGCTGGTAATGTTGGTGACGAAGGTGGTGTTGCTCCAAATATCCAAACTGCTGAAGAAGCTTTAGACTTAATCGTCAAATCTATTAAAGATGCTGGTTACGAAGGTAAGGTCGGTATTGCTTTAGATTGTGCCTCTTCTGAATTCTATAAGGAAGAAAAATACGATTTAGACTTTAAGAACCCACAATCCGATAAGACTAAATGGTTAACCGGTCCTGAATTAGCTTCTTACTACGCTACTCTTATGAAGAAATATCCAATTGTCTCAATTGAAGATCCATTCGCTGAAGATGACTGGGATGCTTGGTCTCATTTCTTTGAAAAAGTTAACATTCAAATTGTTGCTGATGATTTAACTGTCACTAACCCAAAGAGAATTAAGACCGCTATTGAAAAGAAGGCTGCTAATGGTTTATTATTGAAAGTTAACCAAATTGGTACTGTTACCGAATCCATTAAAGCCGCTAATGACTCTTATAAAGCTGGTTGGGGTGTAATGGTTTCCCACAGATCTGGTGAAACTGAAGATACTACTATTGCTGATTTAGTCGTTGGTTTAAGAGCTGGTCAAATTAAGACTGGTGCTCCAGCTAGATCTGAAAGATTAGCTAAATACAACCAATTATTACGTATTGAAGAAGAATTAGGTGACAAAGCTTTTTACGCTGGTAAAAATTTCCACAATGCTTCCACTCTCTAATTAGTATGAAGATTATGCTATTTTCACTATTTATATATGTTCTAATATAAAAATTAAATAATATTTTTGAATAAAATATCTATGTATTATTTATTATATTGTAAATGCTTATACAACTAAAAAGAAATTATGTGTGTTCTATGCTAACATTATTTGTACCTTGGACTTCTTTGAACATCTCTTCGGCAATGAAATTCAAATTATTTAAATCAGTAATTTCTAACAGATTATCTTCTAAATTTAATTTTTCAAACTTGACTAATTTTTTGAATTCTTCAATTTTATCGATAATATTATTATTAAATAATTTTGAAACTTTATCAAATATGTAATCATTGAATTTATTTTGATGTTTATTAATCATATAATTAATTAAATCTTGAAACCATATTTTATCATAAATCGAATACATTGAGTTTTTTCGGAATACTTCTCTAGTTAATAATATTATGATTAAACATTGTTTAAACCCTTTAGCTAATGTCACTTTAGTATCATTTAAAGCTAATCGAATTAAACTGAAATTTCTAAATAAAGGATATATTAAAGATCTTTTAATTAATATCGTCATTAGTTTTTTCAATAATGGTAATTCTATTTCCTTAACAAATTCTTCAGTCAACACTTCCGAACCTACCGTTTCTGAAGCAGCAGCATCAGCTGTTGTTACCACTATGGGATTCTTAATATCATCATCTCTTTGAAACCAGTTATCTAAGTTCAGTAATTGTGGCATTATTTTTCCAATTAACCAACCATTATTCTCTAAATTTTCTTCGTGTAAAGTTTCACCATCATTTAATCTTAAAGTAAAATGATAAGAATATATTATTGATATAATTAAATAATACAATTGTGGTAAATCTATCATTTGTTGTTTACTATCTGAACTTTTTGGTAAATGATTAATCATAATATTTTGTAATTCATCATTAATATCTAAATCTTTAATTGTTATTGGGTTCACCCATGAGATTCTTGATTTTAATAATTCAATTTCATATTCTTGTTCTTCAAATGATTGTGATGAAGATTGTAATAATTTGTAAGTTATATAATCATTGACATAGTAATCTTCATCAAACCCATAATTTTCTTTAATTTCTCTTTCAACGACTCTTTGAAATTTAGTTAAACTAGTTACATCACTAAGCTCATTAATATTATTTAACTCACCACTACTACCACCATTTATTAAAATATCACCACAATATTGATCATTGAACCCGTAACGAGTCAAATCATCAACAACATCAAAGTTTAATTTCTCAGATTTTTCATCATCATCTTGGATTTTTTGAGGGTATTGCCAATCAAATTTTTGTCCTGTTTTACTTTCATATTCATTAATTGATTCTTTTATTTTACTAATAGAATCATTAGGGTTAATTTCTTCAATTAATACTTTATTCTTCTTATTATTATTTGTAGCTGAATTAGTAGTAACAATAGTACCACTTGAAATATCATTAGATATTTCTCTCTTATTTAAAAGTTTATGAACATAATTTAAATCAGTAAACTCTTGACCAATATTTAATTTAGGTAACTTGATTAATAACAATTCTTGTTCAGGTGAATATTCGATAATTCTTTTAATAGTATAATTTTTATCTTCTTGTAATAATTCATCCTCATTCAATAAATCCTCATTAAATGTTAATTTCAAATAATATGGATTCAAACTGAATATAAAAATTTTACCATCGACTATCATTTCTTGCTGGAGTTTTGGGTCAAAGGAATATTTCAATTTCGGAAGCCTTATACTGATGTTTATAAACTTTTCATCTTCAGACAATTTAAAAAATGGAGTCAACATTTTGCGGCTATTAAAATATTAAAATATAAATAAATAATTGAATACAGTATTATTATTATTATTGTTATCCACGGCAAACTGATGAAACAAAAAATCAAAAAAAAGAAAGAAACAAATTAGTACTTTACTGAGAATATACCACTATATATTAATATTTATATGAGTTTTATATGTAGTGGGGTAGTAAATAAGGCATCTTATAATTTTTTTTTACTTGAAAAATTTTTTTTTCTGCTAAAAAAAATTTTTTTTGCTTTTCCTCTTAAACCTCTTAAAAAAGTCTATTTGTGTGTATGTGCAAGATAAGATGCTCTAATCTTTTTCAACATGTTGTGCTTCAGCCTTACCAAATAGAACAACAAAAAGCAAAAAATAAAAGTATAAATAGTAAATAATGTGTTCACCATTAATTATAAATATTTCATTTAATATTTATTTTATCTATTTAATCTATAAATTCATATATATATATATATATATAAATAGAAATAGAAATATAAATTTATAGATTAAATAGATAAAATTCGAAAAAAATGACAGAAATTATATCTCCAGTATTTAGATTGAATAGTAATACTACCATTAATAATATATTAAGTTACAATCAAGAATATGTGAAATTAAGTAGTTCAGAGATTTTTAAGACTAATCATAAAGGACAATCACCTCACGCTTTATGGGTAGGATGTTCAGATTCTAGAGTCAGTGAATTTAGTATTGATGGGATAGTACCAGGAGAAGTTTTCACTTATCGAAACGTTGCTAATATTTTGAATAATCTACATGATTTGACTAGTGATACTGTAGTCCATTATGCTGTTAATGAATTAAAAGTTAAAAAAATTTTAGTCGTGGGACATACTGATTGTGGTGGGATTAAAGGAGCTCTTAGTTCATCTGATGATCATGAAATGACTAAAGCCAGTTCCGATCCAGAGACCAGCAAATTATTAGATCAATATTTAAAACCTTTAATTGAATTAAAAGACCAACATAATCATGAATTAGAATTACTTAATGAAACTAGTGATAAAGTGGCTCAGTTATCTAGACTAAATGTTAATCAACAAGTTGAATTTTTGAAGAATCAATCTTATATTCAAAATGCTATTAAACAATATAATTTAGAAATTTACGGATTATTATATAATGTTAGTTCTGGTTATTTATCTCTTCTTTAGTTCATTTAGTATATTTTAAAAATAAAAAATAAAATAAATATTTATGGTTTACAATAAAAAAACAGGAATAATTAATCAATCTATAATGATAAAGTTTATTTGTATAAGTGTGCATATGATATCTATAATAGTAGGATATTTTTCTTTTTGAGAGAAAAAAGAAAGAAAATCTAAAGCATGAAATGAAAGTAAATGAGTTAAGGACAATTTTTGCTAGCCAGTAGCAGAAAAAGCAAAACTTTTTTATTTGAATTATATCTAATAGAATTCAAAGTTGGCAGTACCAGTGACAGCAACAGTACAACTAGAGGAACCATCAGCGAAGCCACCGTTTTCATAAACACAATTCTGAGAGACAGTGGAACTAGAATCAGCAGCGACAATTCTAACATTGAAATTAGCTGCTTTTGAAGTTAAAGAATTTTTACTAATAGATAACCAAGTTGTACCATCAATATAACCGGATCCAAAGACAAGTGGAGCCCAGTTACCAATAGTGCCACCCTCTTCACCCCAAACGCAACCTTCAGAGGCAGAGACACCAGCATTGTTAACGTAATATTGAGCTGAAGTTTTCTTATTGTCCCAAATATAGTAAGTGTCTTCGTCAACGACAGACATCTTTTGACTACCACCAGCACTTAATTCAGTTGGAACGTTCATGTTTTCCGAACCTGGGTAATCAGTTCTACATAAGGCAACAACTTGGTCAAGTTTAGAAACAGCATAAGCTGTATCTTTATCTTCTTCACATAAATCGTGACCAGTTCTAGTAAGCTTTAAGTAACCGTTTTCACATAATAAGCCACCCCTGGATTCAAGACTTGATGGTTGATTTGATGGCCATTGAGTTTTTGACATACCTGGTTTACAAGCATAAGAACAGAGAAAACCTTCTTCACAAGTATCAGATGTATCACCAGTATCAGGGTTTGTAATAGAAACCCAACCACCTTTATTCATCCAGTCAACAGCGACAACACCATTAGCACTTGGGAAACTGGAACATGGGATTTTACCGTCTTCAAAATCGCTAGAAGAATCAGTATCTCGAGCGATAAGTGAAGACTTTGAAGAGGTTGCAGGGGATTCTCCACGAGTGCTTTTAAGATCTCTTTTAGAATAGATTTCATTGTATTCTCTTTTGCCAACAGTAACTGAAATAGTGTTGACTTGAGTGTAAGTGGAACTGTAACTATCATCGTCAGCAGCAGCGGTGGTTGCAGCAGCAGCACCATCGGTCCAAGAGACAACGTCACCATTGATAGTAGCAACAATAACTTGGGGTTCAGCTACCCTTTTTTCTAAAATAACTGGCAAGGCATTTGATAATTGTGAAAATATTAAAGCTTTTAATAATTGTGAAGTTCTCATTTTTTTCTATTTATTTATTTCTATATGCATATGTATATGATTCTAATGAGGAGAGAGAATACTGAAAGCAAAGAAAAAGAAATAAAACAAATATTGTAAAATAGAATTAATGAGGTTTTAACTTTGTATTTATATATAATTATTATACGATTCCCGTTGCTACAAGGAACCATTTACCAGAGATCGACCAAAAAAAATAAAGAACATCTCGCAGGAACCAACTATTAATACTATTTTTAAAATACAATGGTAAGAGGTAAATATGTGCCAGAGATAGGAATAAAACATATTGTAATTTTTAAAAATTGGGAGATAAGTAAAAAAAAAAAACAATAATAAGAATCCTAATAATTTAACAGATTTGAAGCATGAATTTAAATCCCTACTACTACATGTCTAGTACCATTGAAAAATCATTGATCTGTAAGTAAGTAACTAGGTATTGGTTTTTTTCCCATTATAATATATTATTATGAAGAGTTTTAATTAATTTATTATTGTCTCTCAGTTTACCTTAGTAAAACAAAACAAATAACCATAGAAGAGGTACTTAAGATTAGAGTGATAAATTATGGTACAAGCTAACAGTTAAAAGATGGCTTGAAAATAAGTCATGTTGGATGCAGAAAAAAAGAAGTTTGTTAGAAACAAAAAAGTAAGCCACGCACGCAAAACCACAAATAATTTGCGGATTTGCTTAAATGCCATACCACTTATAAAAAAAATAAATATCTGATACAATTAAAAAAGTTATATAGGTAAAATATATTATGGCATTCCTCATTTATTATAATTATTGGAAACTTTTAGTCAAAAATAATCAAGGTAAACATATCAAGGTAAACATATTTGTTACCAACTGAAACAAAAAATATAATTTTCAATTACTTGGGTTTATTATTTCTATAAATAATAAATAATACAGTTAAGTGTAAGTTCTAAAAGGGATGATATACAAATTGCTATAAATAATCCTTATCATTATAAATTATTAAGAAATAGATATATTTGATATAAAAATCTATGTATAAAGTATACAATCTAAAAAATATGCACGCAAGACACTGTTTTGTGAAAATACATTGATTTGATTGACTTGATGATAACCACACATGCAAGTAAATGCAATTACACGCAATAATCACAACAACTATTTTTCATTATTTTTTCTCCAAAATTTTTTGATGTTTGCTTCAGCCAATGAAATTTCCCCGTTAGGTCATCCGTTATTATTAATAATAAAAGTGATAGATCAACCCGAGAAATCACATCAAAAAAGACATGTCACTTTTTTTGTTTTTTTTTTCATTAATAATTTAACATAGGACTAGAACTTTTCCTTTAACATATAAATACTTCTTACTTATGTCAATCGAATGACATGACAAACAAGGAATGTTGTTTACATCATTTTTCTTCTTTTCTTCGGGTTAATTATTATTTATTATGAATAATAATAACCCAATTGGTCAGTTGGCCTTTGCTATTACAATATAAATAGCATATATATATATATATGTATATATATAAATGTATATGTATCCATCTAGAGTAGTATTTATTACGTAAATTCATTTTGTTTGTTGATGAGTAATTATCATATGATGATTTGTTGATTAATAATAATACAACGGAAATTATTACAAAAAAAAACAAAAAAAAATTGAGAGGAAGAAGAAAAGAAAAATGTGGAGAAGCAATTATTCATAAAGCAAACAAATTTTTGTAATTTAAAATGTTCAATATAAATATAAACAGATCGGCCCTCCATTAAGAAAATTTTCACAAACAAGAAGAAAAGAAAAAATAAATAGAAATTGATTAGAGAAAAAATTTTTAAAAATCAAAAAATAAAATAAGTTATTTAAAAAATTCATTGATTCATCATAAACTTGTTTTTTTTTTTTTTTAATTTATTTAATTACTCTTTCAATTATTTTCGTCTATTACTATTAATTTTAATACTACCAATATTCAATAGTTTGCGTACTCTATTTTTTTAGCCATATTATTTTATCTCTTATCTAGCCCTAGTTTTTTTCAAGAAATGTCCGATAAGAAGTATTTTTCAACATCTCAAGGATGTCCTGTCAATGAACCATTTGCAACTCAAAGAATTGGTCTAGATGGACCATTGTTATTGCAAGATTTCACTTTACTTGATTCATTGGCTCATTTTGATAGGGAAAGAATCCCTGAACGTGTAGTTCATGCTAAAGGGTCTGGTGCGTTTGGTTATTTTGAAGTCACTGATGATATTACTGATTTATGTAGTGCTTCATTTTTAAACAAAGTTGGTAAAAAAACGCCAACTTTTGTTCGTTTTTCCACTGTTGGTGGTGAAAAGGGTTCTGCCGATTCAGCTAGAGACCCAAGAGGGTTTGCTGTCAAGTTCTACACCGAAGATGGTAATTATGATCTTGTCATGAATAATACCCCTGTTTTTTTTATTAGAGACCCAAGCAAATTCCCACATTTCATCCACACTCAAAAAAGAAACCCTGAGACTAATTTAAAAGACGCTGATATGTTTTGGGATTATTTGACTAGTAATGAAGAATCTAATCATCAAGTTACTATATTGTTCACTGATCGTGGTACTCCTTATGGTTACCGTTTTATGCATGGTTTTTCAGGGCATACTTATAAAATGACTAATTCTAAAGGAGAATGGAAATATATTCAATATCATTTCAAATGTGATCAAGGAATTAAGAATTTAAATAATGAAGAAGCTGGTGCGCTCGCTGGTAGTGACCCAGATTATGCTCAAGGAGATTTATTCAATGCTATTGATAAGGGTGACTTCCCAAGTTGGACTGTTTATGTTCAGTCAATGTCTTACGAAGAAGCTCAAAAATTACCTTTTTCTGTATTTGATTTGACTAAAGTTTGGCCGCAATCTAAATTTCCATTACGTAAAGTTGGGAAATTTGTATTGAATAAAAATCCTGATAATTATTTTGCTCAAGTTGAACAAGCTGCCTTTTCTCCATCTCATACAGTTCCTGGTATTGAACCATCTGCTGATCCTGTTTTGCAATCCAGATTATTTTCTTATCCAGATACTCATCGTCATAGATTGGGAGTTAATTATAATCAAATTCCAGTTAATTGTCCATATGCAGCTAAAGGTGCTTACTCACCACACATTAGAGATGGTGCTATGGTGGTTAATGGTAATTTAGGTTCTGCTCCTAATTATTTAGCTACTAATGTTAAGGTTACAGTTCGTAATGATTTCAAATTACAAGAACATCAAGAAATATGGAACGGTCCAGCATTTGCTAGACATTGGAAAGTAGTTGGAGATATTGATTATTCTCAAGCTAGAGATTTATATGAAAAAGTTCTATCTAAACAACCTGGCCAACAAAAAGCATTGGCTCATAATGTTGCTACTCATGCCAGTGCCGCAAAGAGAGATATTCAAGATCGTGTTATTTCTTATTTCAGTAAGGTGTCTCCTAAATTGGGTGAAGATATCAAACAAGAACTTTATAAATTGGATCCAAGAGAAGGTGAATATAATGATTATTTCAATAAAAATGGAATCACCCCAACATGTCCGTACTATTCTAAATTATCCAAAAATGCTAAAATTTAAAAAAAAAAAAAAAAAAAATCACACACATTTTATATTCCATTTACGTATTCTATAATTCTATATATATTTAAAAATTTGATAATAAAAAGAAAAGAAAGGAATTCTTCATTTATTTTTTATGTATATACATGATTTGATTATTCCGAAAATGTATCGAATTGTTTAATGTTGTTATTATTTGCAATGATAAATAATGATAAATAATCTAACAATTGGAAATCAGATTCTGGAAAAAATAATAATAATCTTTTATGATCACTGTTTGAAGCAGTAGTTAATAAATTTTGTTGATGATATGGCGTAGAATCGCCATTACGGAATTTACCTCTAATCAGGAATAAATTAGTTGAATTTTTAATACTATCCATTCCCAAACAAAGAATTGAAGATAACTTCGGGATAGTTAAACCATGAATAGAACTGATATTAGCCAAAATTATAGAATTCTTCTCATGAGGAGTAACATTAATAGGATTATAAATTTTAAAATTCAATAGACTGGATTTTTTTTGTAACTTATTGGTTATAAATTCTTGATTTAATGATAAATTATCCGAGACCAATACTAACACAGAACTTTCGCCATTATTTGAAAGTTTATTATAATTGTCATTTAAAAAATTTGTGAAACCATCAAATAAGTAATTTGGATATTTGTTATTATTATTGCTGTTATTATGACGACGCTTGATAGAATATGTTTTATCAAGAATGTTTAAAGAAGTCTGTGTTTCAATTATTTCCATTCCTTTTTCAAAATCAGGTAATTTTATCTCATTAATCAGATTATCGCCATTCAATATAATTGCACTAATTGATAAGGTCAGTATAATGTTCTGTGATGGCATCCCATTAGCTAATAAATCTTCTCTAGATAAATTCATTTCGGGCACACCAATTTTAACCAATTTATTCTTAACCCATGGTTTTATGAAATTTGATAAATTATGATTATTATTAATAGAGTCAATGAAGGCCCACTGTAAAGATTTCAAAGAAGAAGAAGAGTTTTTCAATTCAACAATGTAATCTAATAATATAGTAGCTGGAGATTTTTTTGATTTTTTGAATTTTTGATCACTATCATAATCAAAACTTAAATTTTTATTCAAATGTGGTAATAATTGTACATCACAATCATCAACCCCAATAAATTTCAAATCTGTTCTAAAGATTTCTAATAATTTTTGTTGATATTTACTATCTTCATTATTTGATAATATATCCAAGATTCTTTTAGCAGTTCCAATAATGACCATTGGTGAAGAAGAAGAAGAAGAAGAAGAAGAAGAAGAAGAAGACAAAGATGCTAATTTTGATATTTCATCGCCTTGAGAGTCTGTTGCTGTTGTTCTGTATAAGGTTATTATATTATTGATGCCTTTAAAAGATTGTCTAAGTTTAATAGCAGAATTTGTTGAATTAACAAGAATCAATGAATTATGATGTTTACTTAAGCCGTATAATGGTAATGACAAAGATCTTCCAGTACCTTGAGCATTAGTAGATATTAAAGAATAACCTGATTTCAATACTGATAACATTTTCTTCTGAACGTCAGTAGGCCGTATCACTTCCTGATCTTGTGAGTTTTTATTAATATCATCACAGATATTTACTGTAACTTCTTCCAATATTGAATTCCTGATATTATACCTCTGAAATAATCCATTAAATCTTGGATCGATTTTCAATTTAATGCCGGAATTATTATTACTGCTAGAGTTAATTTTTTTATTAGTAGTATGTATATATCTAACATTGAAGATACTTTTATAGTTTCTAAAAATATTCCTATAAAACCTCTGCATTGTTTATATTAATATATACTTATATATTATAGTATGCCACTAGACATTATAAAACTCTTTAAAAGAAAAAAAAATTTTTTTTATGTGTGCAATAAATTTTTTTTCAATGATGCGCATCGGAATAAAATTTTAATGTGCACAGCAATTGCTAAAAGAAGCCCTAAAGAAAAGACAAAAAAATAAACATTTAGACCAATTTAATGGGCCTAAAAGCGGAAAAAAGAAACGGTGATTTTATGTCCGTGGGCTAATAACTTTTATTAATAAATATTTATAAAAGGAAAAGTTCTAGAAAGCAGGCTTATTAATATAATTTTAAAATGATTTGCGTATGAAATGCTTATCCATCAATCCACACTAAAAAAAACTATACAGTATATAAGTATATCTAAAAAAGAGACAAAATGAAAAGTCTAAATAAGATAAAACAAAACAAAATAAAATAAAAATTAATTCCATAAATTGCTATTTAAAACAAATTTAAAAGATAATAAAATAATGTACAATTAGAGAAAGCTATGTGGGCCAATTTTATGGTAGTAATAAATTAAACCATAAAAGGAGAAGAAAATAAAAATGAGAAAGAAGTTTGCATTAAAAGAGGGAAATGCGGACGGAATTAGCAAGATAATTAATAACAATAATGACAATACTTGGAGTTTCTTGGACAAAGAAAAGAAGCGTCTATTATATATATATATATATATATAGATGCAGAGAAGATCATAGAACCAAGTGAATACCAATGAATTTATTTTAAATACCTCGGAAGTGGATTATTGCAATTGCCAATAAACCATTATAATATTAGGGCTTTTCTATACTATATCTCTTTTACTTTTCATTTTACAATAATAATAAGAGACTTCATATAAGAGAAATACCGTAGCTTTACAATGTAGTAAAACGAAAACAAAAAAAACAACATTCGCAAAATGCTACTCCAAATTGGCAAATCTGTAAAATAAACGACAAGTTGGGAGAACGGAGAATATGAATGGTGTTTAAAAAGTAAAGTATTAAGTAAGAAGAATGTAATCAAATAAATATTACTCAAACGGATCAGTGAGCATAAGATAGTAAAGTAATAAGCTTTTTGAGTGTCAAACTATGGATAGTTCTTTCGACAACAAACGACGACTGGCCAATGACAATTTTTTACAAAAGAAAATCAATAGCATGTAAATAATAGAAAAATTTATAGTTTGTTTCATTTTCAAAAAAGAAATTTTTTGCATTTTTGCCTTTAGTCTGAATTGTGGTTTATCTTCTCCAAAAATATGGTATTTTTTATTTTTTTGAACATTTTATTTCATATAGGAAAGATAGATGGTCAAAGTGTGTAGAGACTTGAGCGAATATTTACTCGAAGTACAACCAAGATACAAGAATTGTGTAGTATCTCAAAAAAAAAAAAAAAGATTGATGATATACTTATTATCGAAAGAATATTTCCTCAAATACCAAAAAGGAACATTTGTCTATCAAATAAAAACTAATAATATACTACTCTCTGAGTAAGGGCGAACGAGTATTATTTCCGATAAGGAAAGAGTGACGAATAATATCATTAGTAATTTAACCAAAATTAATTAATTAATTTGCGTATTATTATAGTAGTCAATGATTAACAGACAATTTCTAAAACAGTAACAAAAAATAAAAGAACAATAATACAAGTATTCGATCCGATACAATACGGAAATCTATTACGGCGATTTTATATGTCGTTTTTGAATACCTGGACTAAATACTGTAAACAATATCCAGGGAATAAAGGCTAAAGCACTTGCAAAGAATAAAATTAAATTAGCTCACATTTCTTTGATTATTTGCCATTCATTTTCATTTTCATTTCTTTTTTTGATGTTATTTATAAGATCACTCTATCGTCTTTTTTTATCAGTTTGATCTTTCAAAAATGGTTTAAATGGATGAGACTCGAAATCGCTTAAACCAACCTTATTAACTTTTCTTGCTAACTTTTTGCAGTTTTTTTTATAGGAAAATGGGTCTAAAATAAAAAAAAGTTGTACTAAAAAGAAATGTTATATACAACTTTGTTTCTGTAATATAAAAATGGCTTCTCTATTTAAATATATTGCTTATTTTGAATTGTTATTATAATATTCATCATTTTGAAACAGTAATTTTAATCTAATTTTTTTGTACTGGAAGTATACTAACAATAGTATTTTTAGTGTCGGGGTGTTAAAAAAGAAAATACATACAAGTTGAAAAAAAAAAATCAAAAAAGAAGAAAATTTTTTATTTAACCAATTTAACCCATCAATTTATTTTTATTATAATCATATATAATTACTCCATATTATCTCACTTTTTTTTAAAAGATTCTATTTATTTTTAATTTTGATTTAATTTAAATTCAATTCAATTCAATTCAATTTACATTAATTTTGCGGTTGATTATTATAATACCAATGATTATTAGATCACACTACTACTCCATATTTTTTTAATTAGACAACAATTATACCATCAAAAACAAAAATAAATTTTTTAACAAATAAATAATCATGTCCGATATTGATTTCTTACTTCTGCAAAGAATAAGTCATACTAAATACTTATTATCAATACATTCTGGTGATATATATTATATGAATGTAATTAAGCTTACAAAAAATGATATTCAATATTTAGATCATAAACTCCCTTTAAAAGTTGATAAGTTGATCAGATTAGGATTAGGTATTGGTTCTATATTAAATGTCCCTATTACTCCTGCTAAATTCAATTCTTATTTACAGAATGTTTTAGATTTATTGAATTCTTTTATAACTGACATTAATTCTGCTACTGCTGATATCTGTAATAGTACACATGCTCATGGTAATGGTAATAATGCAATTCATAGCAGTGCTGCTTCAGCTTCTGGTTTATCTACTACTACTACTAGTGTAACTACCAGTTCTGCTTGCACTAGTAATAATTCTACTTTTTTATCACCAATATCTTCTAATTTTGATTCTAAAAGTACGTCCTCTATTACTCAATCGTCTTCTATGAATGATTTGAGAATCAAAAATAATAATAATAATAATAATAATAATAATAATAATAATAATAATAATAATAATAAAGCAGAATTAGATGCTGAAAGCGATAATTTCAGTAACAATAGTGGTAGAAATGGTAAATTCAAAATCAGTTCTAAATTGAAATCTAAATCTAAAAATTCAGTTTGGAATTTTACTACCCCAAAATATAATGAATATTACTTACCAAAGACACCTTCTAGATTAAATAACAATAACTCGCATAAACAGTTTACTGAAAAGAATTTCCCAGTTAATTTGCAAGTTGATAATATCCATGCTTTGATCACTTTTTTGAAAATTTTTGAAAAATTATATGCAAAACTTTTAAAATTCCTCATCGATAATAAATATACTTGCGCTGATGCTGTTATTATTAATAGATCTCTGTCTCAAGTCTCTGATCAATCTAATAAGACTGTCACTTCAAGCACAGTCACTACTACTACCACAAATAATACCCAAAATTCTAGTAACAACAACGCTAATGTCATTACTGCTTATGATCTTGATAAATCTTTTGAATATATTAGAGAAATTGACTACCTTGTTCAAGAAAACATTTTTAGTCCTGTTTTTAAAACATTCCAAGATTTATCTAGAAATGTTGTTAATAAAGAAGTGTACAATATCTTAAACATCCTTTCATCGGCTGGCTCTTGAATCTTTAACATTATATTCTCTTCCATTCTTTTTTTGGACATACTTTTTTTATTTTAATATTATTATATATGTACTTTTATATCCCGCTTTTTATAATAATTTTCGCTTAATTTTTTTTTGTTTTTTACATACTAGATAAAAATTTATATTATATTATATTATATTATATTATATTCATAAAATATTTATTTGTAGAACTATTTATTAGTTATCATTACAATCATTATTTCCATATTCTTGTGGCAATTTTCCTCCAAACTAAAAGAATCGTTAGTAAGCTAAAGAAAATTAACTTTTTACACTATAGATGTATATTTTGTACTTACCTAGTATTGAAAACTTTCTACCCAACATTTTACCTATTAATGGGAATACAACAAGTGTTAATAATCCTTTCAATTGTCTCATATTATCCCTCCATTGCAATTCACTATCATCATCGTCATCATCATCATATTCATCATCAGAATCTTCTTCTTCTGTAGTGAAATCTCCATTGTAATCTGCATTGTAATCAATTACTACATCTTGTGGAACATCTAAGTCATTTGCCACTGATGTTACTTCTAAAGAATCTATAATATCCATCTGTATTTTTCTTTATTATTATTAATATTATTACTATTATTATTTATTGTTCTTTTGAGAACAAAAGCACATTTTGAAATATATTTAGAAGAACCTTCTCACCCAAAAAAATTGTTTTACGATTTCCAAAAAAAAAAAAAAAAATTAGAGAAAGAAGAAAAAATCATGCAAAACAAAAAAAAGCAATGTTTTGAGCACCGTGTTTATACTATTTCTTTATAGCAATTGTTAGACCAACAGTTGAAATTATAAAAAGTATGTTAATATATATATATATATATAATCCTTTGAATTGATGAATTAGGCAACTTTGTGTAGTAACTAACTATATATATAGTAATCGAATTCATTGATTTTCACATCTCACAGATTTATATGCCTAGGATTAGATCAAAATACATATCATGGTTAGTATTGTAATATATATATCAAAAATAAGAGTTATAAATAACTATGATGTTTCACATATATATATAAAGTGAGAAAATTTAACAACGACATTTTTCATTTATTACTTTACTGATATTCTTTGAATGTTCAATACCATTAGGTGATCATCTATCTGAAAAGAATAATAAAAGTTTAATACAATTCCAAGCATGAACTATAAGTAATATTTGAACATATCAAAAAAGGCAATTAATTTAATTACTGATTAATGAAATAATTATTAACTGTATTTACTAATAACGTAGACATCATCGATATAATTCAGAGGTATATAACAACAGCGCCTTTATAATTTTCATGTTGAGAGAAAATAAAAACAAGAAAAAATAAAAAAAAAAAAATTTTTTTTTTTGGGAAAATCCAAATATACCTTTTCTTTATATTTTTTATTCACTATTTATTCCAATATAAAGAAACAAGGCATAAAGAAGAGTACAATGAAATTAATATAAATGAATTATAATAAATCAACAATATTATTCAGAAATTTATTTTATAGAAAAATTCATATTAAAAATTATAATCATAATTATAATCATTTCAATAATAACCAAAACAATACATTTAAAATGAGCAAAGCATTTCAAACAGATCTTTTTAAAACCCAGAAAAGTTTCCAAATTAATAAATCTATCAAATTAAATCAAAATGAATTAAAAATAACTACTTTATTAAATGATTTTGTATCTTACTATAATAAACAACATCATAAAGATGGTGAATCGCCATTAGTACTCAGAATCACTGGTGGTTGGGTTAGAGATAAACTTCTTGGTAAAGAGTCTCATGATATTGATATTGCTGTAAACATAATGTCAGGAGAAAATTTTGCAATACAGTTAAATGAATACGTTTTAAATAATCTTGAAAGATATGAAGGGATTCAAAATTCATCAATCCATAAAATTGATCGCAATCCAGAAAAATCAAAGCATTTAGAGACTACAACTACTAAATTATACGATGAAAGTATTGATTTCGTTAATTTAAGAAATGAAGAATACACTAATGCTAATTCTAGAGTACCAACAATTGTTGAATTTGGAACAGCTGAACAGGATGCTCTCAGAAGAGATGCAACGTTAAATGCTCTTTTCTATAATTTAACTACTCAGAAAATTGAAGATTTCACAGAAAAGGGGATCACTGATTTATCCAATGCTATTCTTAGAACTCCTTTAGAACCAGTGAAAACTTTTTTGGATGACCCTTTAAGAGTATTAAGAATAATTAGATTTTCTAGTCAGTTTGGATTCAGTATTGAATCTAACACTTTTAAAGCCATGAATGATGAACAAATTAAATTACATTTATCACATAAAGTTTCAAGAGAAAGAATCGGTATAGAATTAGGTAAAATATTAAATAGTAAACATGCATTATTAGGAATTAAATTTTTAAATGATGTTAATTTATATGATAATATTTTATCTTGTGATTCATCCGCTGATGATTCTCTAATCGTCAAGGCAGTTAAATTTAACTTCCCAGAAAACTTTAATAAAGATTTAATCAAATTAGAAGAAATTTACCGATATTTATTATCAATTGACCCATCTCAAATTTCAAGATTAGAAAATAAATTATTACAAGTATTAACTAATAAATCTGATGAAACTTTCCAAAGATTATTTTATCTCTTATTCATGTTTAAAAATGTGGTTAAAGAATTCCCTCTGAATGATTATCAAATCAAAGTTGGTAAACGTAAACAATATCCGGTGGAACATATAATCAAAGACTCTTTTAAATTTGGTAAAAATGAAGCTGATTTAATTAATAAAGTTTTAGTCAACGATGAGTTCAATAAATCCATTTATCATTCTGATGAAGCTTTAATAAAGCCTTCAAAGATTGGATTCAATATCATTAAGAATATGAAAACAGAAACTTACTGGCAACTTTCTTTGATTTTATCCTATATTAATTCATACCCTGACCATAAATATTACTGCCAAGTTTACGATTTCATTATGGATAAACATATTGACCGTGTGTTTAATGATAAGCTTTTAATCGATGGTAAAGAACTTAGTAAACTTATTAATAAAAAACCAGGACCTTGGCTCAGAACCGTTAATGATTCTATCTTTAATTGGCAATTAGATAATCCAGATAAATCTAAAGAAGAATGTATTGAATTTATTACTAAATCTTTAGTGGTATAAAACAAAACAAATGAAAAAAAAAAAGAACATGTCTTATCGTCATAATTATTGTTATAATAAAATCTTCATATTGCATACATACACAGTATATATATTAATTTATTCTTTTGTAATTTTTGCTATCTTTTTTTTTGTCAGAAGAATCTGTAATAAGGTCCTTTATATGTGATTTAACATGGTGATTTAACATGCTAGATATTTGAGATGCCTAAAACACTTTAACTGTCCCCAGGAAATTGGCACTCCAAAAAAATCCGATTTCCGCTGTGGTAAACTTTTTTTATTGTAAAGTATGATGATGTTCTCCCCGATGACCGGTGAGAAGGGATTGAAAAATTACTCATTTTATTTTTTTCATTCCTAGCTAAAATTAGGAAATTTTTCAATTTTATATTATTTTCTTTCATTTTTATATATCTTCTTTTCTTTATTTTCGAGATTTATATTACAATCATTATATAGTATAATTGATATATATTCAATTTACTTTTTCGTTTTATACTCTTATTCTATTTCTTGTTTCTAAACTAAAAAAAAAAAAATGTCCATCGAGAAAAATATCGTTGTTTTACCAGGTGATTACGCCGGTGTTGAAATCGTTGATGAAGCTATTAAAGTCCTCAAGGCAATTGAAGCTGCTGAACCATCTAAAGTTAAATTCAATTTTAAACATCACTTAATTGGTGGTGCTGCTATTGATGCGAAAGGTGTTGCCATAACTGATGAAGCAATTGAAGACTCCAAAAAATCAGATGCAGTTTTATTAGGGGCTGTTGGGGGTCCAGCTGGTAAATGGAAAGGTAACAATAACGTTAGACCAGAACAAGGTTTATTAAAAATTAGAAAAGCTCTTAATTTATATGCTAATTTAAGACCATGCAATTTTGTTTCTGAATCTTTATTAAAATTATCTCCGTTAAAGGAAGAAATTGTCAAAGGTACTGATTTCGTAGTGGTTAGAGAATTAGTCGGAGGTATATATTTCGGTGATAGAACTGAAGCTGATTACTCTGTTGAAAATCCAGTTGCTACTGATTCAGAATCTTATTCAGCTTCTGAAATTCAAAGAATCACTAGAATGGCTGCATTCTTAGCATTACAACACAACCCACCATTACCAGTTTGGTCATTAGATAAAGCTAATGTTTTAGCCAGTTCAAGATTATGGCGTAAAGTTGTCACTGAAACCATTGAAAAAGAATTCCCAACTTTAACTGTTCAACATCAATTAATTGATTCTGCTGCTATGATTTTAGTCAAGAACCCAACTAAATTAAATGGGGTCATAATCACTAATAACATGTTTGGTGATATTATATCCGATGAAGCCTCTGTGATTCCTGGTTCTCTTGGTTTACTCCCATCTGCTTCATTAGCTTCATTACCAGATACTAATACTGCCTTTGGTCTTTACGAACCATGCCACGGTTCAGCCCCAGATTTACCAAAGGGTAAAGTTAATCCAATTGCTACTATTTTGTCTGCTGCTATGATGCTTAGATTATCTCTAAATTTAACTAAAGAAGCTGATGCAGTTGAAAAGGCTGTTAAATTAACTATAGATTCTGGTATTTCTACTGGTGATTTGCATGGAACTAACAGTACTAGTGAAGTTGGTGATGCTATTGCCAAACATGTTGCTGAAATTTTATCTAAATAGATAGATATCTAACGACAACAATTTTTAAATAATAATGGAAATTTTAATGAAATAAAAATATGCTTCTTGCCTAGCTTAATAACCACTACTAATTGTAAAAATAATATTAAAAATGAATGAAAAGTATATTATCATTTGAAACCCATCAAGTTTTTCTAATAGTTCGACCATCTTCCAATAAGAATCCACAGTTATGGTATATTATAATAAGGTAACCCTATGAGTGAAAACAAAACGAAAAAGAAAAAAAAATCAAAAAATTTTCTAAGATTTGGCGGTGAAAAATAAGGAAAAAAAAAAAAGGACAGTCAGTAAATTCAGAAATATGAGTAATGGATAAATTCATTATTTTGTGAAAGAACTCATTATATACCAGATATCAGATATAAAAATACATATAGATCATATCGTATAGAATATACAAAATTATAATATAAAATGTCAATTGAATTAGAGGAAATACTTAAAGTTTTAGACAAAGAAGGCACTATTGAAGATTCTTCAACTGTTTTCCCAAACGTCTCTTCTCAAGCATTACAAGCAGGTCTTAGTTCTTTAGCAGCTCGTAGTATGGTTATTTTCAAGCCTATTGAACACGAAAGATGGACTTTAAATGCTGAAGGTAAAGATATTGTTGAAAAAGGATCTCATGAATATAGATTATTGACAGAAGTTATAAAGAACTTAGAAGGGTTGAAAATTTCCGATGTTTCTAAAGTATTAGGTAAAGCTGGTGCTTTAGGTCAAGGTAAAGCCTTCAAAAATGGATGGGTTAAGAAAAACGGTGAATTTTTAGTAGCTAGCGATAAATTCTCTGCTGAAAAATTACCAGAAGATACTACTAGTATACAATTAAAGACTATTGAAGAAACTGGTACTCTTAGTAATAAGAAAGATTTGAATGACTTAAAGAAGAGAAAATTAATTGCTGTTTCTAAAACATTTTCTTTCAAAATTTCCAAAGGTCCTGAATTTGCTACTAAGATTGTGAAACTTGAAACTGATATCACCAGTGAAATGGTTGCTACTGGTAACTGGGCAAATGCCGAATTCAAAAGTTATAACTTCAACTCACAAGGTATCCTTCCGCCAGCTGGTGCTTTACATCCATTAAACAAGGTTAGAGAAGAATTCAGACAAATTTTTTTTGATTTAGGTTTCACTGAAATGCCTTCCAATAAATATGTTGAAACTGGATTTTGGAATTTTGATGCTTTATATGTGCCTCAACAACATCCAGCTCGTGATTTACAAGATACTTTTTACTTGAAAGATCCAGTAAAGGGTAAGGAACCAGAAGATAAAGTATACTGGGAAAATGTTAAGCGTGCTCATGAAGGTAATGCCTTTGATTCTCTTGGTTATAGATATCCATGGAAAGGTGAAGAATCATTGAAAACCGTTTTACGTACCCATACCACTGCCATCTCAGCATCTTTACTTCACAAACTTGCCAAAGATCCAAAACCAGCTAAATTATTCTCTATAGATAGAGTTTTCCGTAATGAAGCTGTTGATGCTACTCATTTAGCTGAATTCCATCAAGTTGAAGGGGTTATAGCTGATTATAATATCAGATTAGGTGATTTAATTGGTTTCATGCAAGATTTCTTTGATAAAATGGGGGTCCATGAATTAAGATTTAAGCCGGCTTATAATCCTTATACTGAGCCTTCATTAGAAATTTTCTCATGGCACGGAGGTTTAAAGAAATGGGTCGAAATCGGTAATTCTGGTATGTTCAGACCTGAAATGTTGGAAGCTATGGGCTTACCAAAGAACATGAGAGTTCTTGGGTGGGGTTTGTCTTTAGAAAGACCAACTATGATTAAATATGGTGTTAGTAACATTAGAGAATTATTAGGTCATAAAGTTTCTCTTGATTTCATTGAATCTAACCCAGCTGCTCGTTTAGATGAAAAATTAATTTAAGTAAATCAAAAAAAAAAAAATTCAATTGTCCTATATATATATACACTACCAATGTTATTAATAAATAATTTTTTTTCCTTACCCACTTACATATTTTTCACCTAATATTAATCAACAGCTAACCATGACGGTATTTTGTCTAATATTATTGTAGAGGAGAAATTATAGTCCAATTTTACGCAAATATAATAAATGCATTAACAAAATTCTTTATTATAGAGGAGACAAAAAGTGTATAAATAATAAAAAAAGCTCATTGAACCCGCCAATGACTTTCACCCAATGTTTGAAGTTGGTTGATTTTTCTCCAAATATATCCAAACAATATAATAGCACCACAAACAACACAAACAATATTCATGAAATAATAACCATCTTTAATATTGAGACACTCACCATTAATAATATTTTTACATGCCACATTTGTAGGTTCATTTGAACAAGTTGGTAATTTATCCAATTGTGCAGATCCTTCCCAAAAATCAATTTTCATACGTGGGTTATAGGTTGAATATTCTGCAAGTTGAGGAGCCTTACTAAGCGAGATACCATCCAAAGTATTCGCAGTAGTCGCAAACTTCTCATTAATATATTCGACTAATTGCAGTGGCCCCAAATTGAAAGTAAAAGTTGAAAAGTATTTACGTTGTTCATCGTTCAATACTATATCTGAACTTTTAGCTAATGATGCCTTGACTATATCCTTAATATTATTCCAATATATAGAAAGACTAGCAAGTTTAGGGAATGAATTTTTAGTATCACCAGGTATTTGATAGTTATTTAATGAGATTGGAACACATACTGAATAAGTGAAATAGTCAATTAATTTAAACAAGAAAAATTTAGGCCAAGTACCACCAAAATTACTCAAAGTGTTTAAAGTTGTCATATATGTGCCACCAATAGTTGGATCAGCGATCTTAGTATGAAAGGCAGAAAGTGAGACAAATTGAATTGTTGACATTAAAGAACTAAATAAATGTTGGATAATTACCATAAAAAAATAGGCTGTCGTAACCACATTCGTTTCAATACCAGTATCAGGATCTTTTCTAACAGGGAAACTAGTAATAACTAATTGACCAAATAATGCAGCAACAAGACGACCTGCAAATGCATATAACCATGGTTGCAATGCTCTATCACCCCTTGACCATTTAGCAACATAATAACCAAAGATAATTTCAAATGGGAAATCAATAAGAACCGTTAAGGAAAGATCTTCTTTTGTGAAACCTTTATCTAAGAGTTTTAAATTAGTAGCACCTTCATTAATTATGAAACCAAATTTACAAATTAATAAGATGAATATAAATTGTTGTACTGCTGGTAATGATAAAACTCTAAACATTTTATTATAAGTATGTTTTAAATTAACCCAACCATTATTACTACCATGTTGATTAAACACAGATGAATATTCATTATATTCTTCCTCGGCAGTCATTCCATCTTCCTTATGAACAACTTTTCTTAAATGTGCTGGAACTTCAGGAACTTTGAATGCAACTATCGCAGTAATAACTAAAAATAATATACCACTAAGAATCATGTATTGACCTAGGGTAATAAGACCCTGTTCAGATTGGTTTGCTTTAGATCTGAAATATTTATTCATAAACTCTTTTGAATTAAATGCGAGAAAAACCGTGAAAGATAAGAAATAACCAGTGTTCAATCCAACAGTTTGAGCAGTACTTGCATAACTCTTTGATGGAGTAGAAAGAATAACTAATGCCCAACTATCAACGGCAATATCTTGAGAACTAGCCATTAAAACAAGTAAAAAGAAAAACAAAGTTAAACTGTTTAAATTTTTAGTAATATCTTTAAATATTTCATCAACTTGGAGCCCTAATAATATGAAAATTATACCAGTGACAGTTTGAATTGGGATGATCCATGATCTACGCCTACCAATCTTCTTGCTATAAAACGAATCAACAAATGGAGACCAGAATAATTTAAGTGAATATGGATATGAAGCCAATGAAAAAGTACCTACTTGAGAATAAGATAAATGTTGAGATTTCATTAAAAATGGGATTGATCCAAATGCTAAACCAACTGGGATACCTTGAAGAAAATATAATAATACCAAAAGATAAAATGCCGGCTTATCAATATCTAATAAAGCACCACTACTACTTCTATTTAAATTTGTCATAAGTTCATCATTGTTAATTTCAACTTGATTTGTACCTCTTGGTGTACCATGAGAAGTTACCTGCGGTGATAATGAATGTATTTCATATTCATTCTGGTTATTTCTAAATGAAGATGATGCATTATTATGGATCGGAAGTAATTCAATTTCATCCTCTCTTTTTAAATTACTCATTACGTAATATTATTAATATATTTTCTATTTCACACGCTATTTATTTTTATTTTAATGTGTTAGATATGTGCTTCGCAATGGTTTGTTGTGATAGATTTTGGGTACATATATATTGATATTTGGGTATATTTACTAAATCTAAACGACACCTTTTCATTATTATTTTTTTATTTTTTCTTTTTTCTTGTAACATAAATATATATATATATTTTTTTTTCAAATCAAATTTCGAAAATTTTTTCAAGTCAAAATATCACGACAGTCTATTAGTTTCCATCTTATAACAATCAATATTCTCTTTTCATTAAGATTACTGATAAACTAATACTAATACAATGGAGTCATAAAAAGTAGATAAATTATTAGATTTAAAATTGGAGAAAAAAGAAATTAAAAAGTTGTGTGGATATCCAGTATTCTACAAAGCTGACGGAGACGCAAATTCTCCAGATTACGCCTCGAGTCTAGTCTAGAGCTTGACACTTCCAAACAAAATTTTTCGAATATCATAAAAAGCTCCTCCAAAAAATTGGTCAAGAAACTAGCAACATAGAATCTATGGTTGGTTAATATTGCAAATATTTTAATAAACCCTTTAATTGTAGTGTCTAAGAATTGATGCAAAAATTAGATAGAAGAAGAAAAAAGCCGAAAATAGATTTTACCTATGATTATAATGCCTACTTTTTAATTAAGTACGCTTTAAAGCGCAAAATAACTCTGAAATAAAAGAATATTTGAAAACTGATACAATATCACACAGAGAGGTTGAGTCGACTAGTAGTAATGTCACGCTGAATATATGCCTATATAACAGATCCTATTATATTATTAATTATATTGAAAATGTTGAGCAGCCCAGCAGTTCCTCTAGCCAGCTCTCGCTGAAGGTAACCCTCTAAATATATATTAAATCATATAGAAAAATGAAAATTTTTTCTATTAAAGCAAAAAAAAAAAAAAAAATTTCTTACTTTTTTTTTTTATATTTTTTTTTGATTAGTACAAAAAATTTTCTCGAGGTTTCGAATGATGTTGATGATGATGATCTATATAGTTCCTCTTTTCCTAAGTGATAGATATATTATACTAACATAATTAAATAAGTAGTTAAGTTTTAAGAAGAAGAAAAAATGACTAGTGCTACTAAAGTTCCAGATGATAAGTTGTATATCTCATACAACAACATCCACAAATTATGTCAAGAAGCGGCTGATAGAATCAAAGCATCTAATAATACCCCTGATATAATCATAGCTATTGGAGGTGGTGGATTCATCCCTGCAAGAATTTTAAGATCTTTTATTAAAGAACCCGGCCAGAAAAATATACCTATCCAAGCCATTGGCCTATCTTTATATGAATCTATGGGTAATACTCCAGTCGATAAAATTGGTAAAGAAGTAATTAGAACTCAATGGCTAGATTTCGGTGCTTTAGAGAAACATTTTGATTCTTTGATCGGTAAGAAAATTTTAATCGTCGATGAAGTTGATGATACTAGAACCACTTTACATTATGCTTTAAGCGAATTAGAAAAAGATGTTAAGAAACAACAACAAGAATTAAACCGTCAAGATGAAAGTGCTACTTTTAGTATCTTCGTTTTACATAACAAAGATAAGTCAAAGAAAGCCGATCTTCCTGAAGAATTATTTAAGAATAATAGATACATAGCAGCTAGAACTGTTCCAGATTCTTGGATCGCCTATCCTTGGGATGCTACTGATATTGATAGTCATACTGAATATGCTATCTTACAAGGTAACAATTAATTAATACATAAAATATAATATTTTCTTGTGTGTTTATATTAATAGTAATTTTTTTATATTTTTTTTTATATTGTAGTTTTTTTTTATTTATTTTTTAGTATATATATAGAAAGAAATGCACAAATAATTTTAATCAGAATCAGAATCGGAATCACTATAATCATTATCTAGATGTTCCTTGACACCCTCAATAATCTCATCGTCATCGTCATCGTCATCATTATTATTCTTATTATTTTTAGAGTTTTTATTATTATCAATGACTTCATCTATTTCACCATTATCATAAATAATATTATCTTCTTCAATGACTTGAATACCATCTTCTAAAGCTTGGTCAGCTTCATCATCATCAATAGCTGTGGCAGCGACAATAGTACGATTTAACACTTTATTAGATCTAATGTCTTTCAAAGAAGGTGGAGAAGGAGAACTACTATGTGAGATAATCGCAGCATCACGACTTCTTAATTCATATTGAGATTTTAATAAAGTCAACTTCCCTAATAAATTTAATAAATTGTTTAAATTTTTATTATCATCATTGAATTTTTTCTGTAAAAAGATTAATGATTGAATAAGAGATTTAGAAGAATTCTTCACTATGTAACCACCATTAGCTAGAAGAATCATTTCAATCCAATTACTTAATTTTAAATAGTTTGCAGATTCTGAAGTAGTTGGTATGGTTAAATATTTCAAGAAATTTCTTAAGATTGAATCAAGTTCTTGATTTGATGTGATTTTGACAATGTTTTTGATTAATTGAATGTTATTATTTTGACTTATTGCAAATTCAACCATAATATCTACTTGTTCGAATTCATTCAATTTTCTGAAATAACTAGTTAATGATTCAATAGTTAAAGTACTAGGTAATTCCACAACTTTATTCCCATTAGCAAGTTTCTTATTTATTACTGATTTCTTTTTATTAGCTGAGGATGATGGTTTGACCTTGGTTGTTTCGTTTTTGTTACTACTGGTATTAATATCCCCATTAGATAAATCAATTACTAATTTTTTACTATTTAGTAGTTCAGAAATTTTCAAGTTGATTATTGAATTATCATCTCCTTTACTTATCAATAATTCATTATCAACAACAGCATAACTATTAATTCTAGCTCCAATTTTAACTGATTTATTATTATTGCTGCTGCTATTATTTAAAGAGATTATTCTTAAACTTTGGCTATCAATAGCTAAAATGTATTTTTTAGTAACAGTAAAATTTTCAGCATTGCTACCAATTTCATATTTTTGTAATAATCTAACATCTTTATCATCATCTTCACCGTAAGAGTAACAATAAAGATTTTTATCGTCTTTTAAAATAACATAAATTACTGAATCATTTTGAGAGACTTGGAAATCTTTAACAGGAGTTTTGAACTCTTCGATTGTGGATAAGATTTCATATCGGGTTTTATTTATTGGTTTGATTATTGAGATTTTATTAGTCAATTTATTACTGATGAAAACTCTAGTATTATTATTGTTAACATGTATTATTGGATTTTCATAATTTTCTTTTAATCTATAACTTTTCAAAGATGTCAATGCCCCGCGCTTTTGTAAATCGAAATGTTGAATTAAATTTTTATTATCAACGGTCCAAATTGGTTGTTCATTAGTCACTGATATAATCTTAGATCTTATTTTCTTCAATATACTAGCTGGACCCAGTTCTTCTGAAGTTAATGAATAGATTGATACATATCCAGAAGTTAAACTCACTAATAATTTATTCTCAATACCAGTACCATTAGTATTATTGCTGCTGGCTGCTACTACATCTTCACTTAATCTTCTTTTACTTCTTCTTGGTGGTGGTGTATTTATATTTTTACTGTTGTCAATAGTGATAAATTTCAAAAATTCAATTCTATCATCCTCTTGTAAATCTATTTTATTAACAAGTTTCAATTCTTGTTTATTACTGTCGGCCTTTTCTGTTATTATCACTTGATAAATATTTATTTCTGATCTTAACGCTCTATTGAACCCACGTACATAGTATCTACCATCTTTAGTAAAATCGTAAAAATTCACTTCTGCACTATCTGACATTATTAATTATTATTATTGCTATTCTCGCTGTTACTGATTGAGTAGTGATGATGGTACAAGGCCAATAATAGTCAATATTATCAATATTATCAATATTATTAATATTATTATATTTATTTATTTATTATATTGACTATATACTATTAAATTTTCAAAGAAAAAAAATTTTTTTTCATCCTCATCAAAAAAAAAAAAAAATTTTTTTTTCTTCTTTTTTTTTAAAGTTTTATTATGGTAAATTTTTTTCTATGATTGTCTTCTCTACACCATAATTATCCAGGAATTTATTTCTTATGATAATTAAAATAAACCAATGAAATTACACATCAATTATCATCATTGCTATGATAATAATAATAATAATCATAATAAAATATAATAGACAATAGTAATAAAGATAATAATAATTTATTTAAATAGTGCCTTAGAAAAATAGCGACCGATTTAACCACGTGAAATATTGAACGTCTTGAGATTTGTACATTAATAATAATAATAAATATCCATCATATAGTGAGACGAAATTATTTAATTAGCAATGGTAATATTAAAGAAAGGATAAGAAAATATGTTTCAATATGAGAGAAAATAGATTTTAATTACAGTAAATTAAAATCTTATTTTATTTTATACTTACTTTATTTTATATTTATTTTATTTTTTATTTATATATTTCTTAAAAGCAAAACAATAAAATTACAATCTTTCAACGACTAAGGAGGAAGCACCACCACCACCATTACAAATACCAACAGCACCGATTTTACCCTTTTCTTGTTCTAAAACAGATAAAATAGTGACGACAATTCTGGCACCAGAACAACCTAATGGATGACCAATGGCAACAGCACCACCATAAACATTAACCTTTTCAGCAGGGATTTCTAAGATCTTAGTATTAGCTAAACCGACAACTGAGAAGGCTTCGTTTAATTCAAAGAAATCAACATCCTTAAGTTTAAGACCAGCATGAGCAACAGCCTTTGGAACAGATAAAGATGGAGCAATAGTGAAATCAACTGGATCTCTAGCAGCCTCACCCCAACCTAAGATTTTACCAATAGGTTTCAAGTTTAATTCCTTTAATTTTTTAGCGCTGACTAAAACAACAGCGGCACCACCATCGTTTATTGGGGAAGCGTTTGGAGCAGTGACAGTACCGTTTTCCTTTTGGAAAACAGTTCTAGCAGTACGTAACTTACTTTCATTTAATTTACCAGCTTCTTCATCAACAGAAACAATAGTGTCTGGTTTACCTCTGAATCCAGGAATAGTAACTGGAGCAATTTCGCTCTTAAATTTACCATTAGCATGAGCTTCTTGAGCCTTTTTATAAGAGTTAATAGCGAAATCATCTTGATGTTCTCTAGTGAAACCATGGTCTTTAGCACATTTTTCAGCAGCAACACCCATAGCTTGACCATTATAAGCATCGATTAAACCGTCTTTTTGAAGACCATCAATCATGGTGACGTCACCGTATTTAGCACCTTTTCTAGCAGATGGAACATAGTATGGAGCGTTTGACATAGATTCAGCACCACCAGCGACAACAATGTCGGCGGTACCACATAAGATATCTTGAGCACCAATGATAATAGATTTTAAACCAGAAGCACAAACTTTATTGACAGTAGTAGCAATAACAGAATGATCTAAACCAGAAGCTAAGGCAACCTGTCTAGCTGGGTTTTGACCAACGTTAGCTTGTAAAACATTACCAAATACAATTTCTTCGACACTTTTTGGATCAATTTCTGGAACTTTGGCTAATGCTGCTTTGACTGCGTGGGATCCCAAATCAACATAAGTTAAACTGCTAAGCTGACCAAGGAATGAACCAATTGGAGTTCTGGCAGCAGCGACAATATAAACTGAATCAGTAGACATTTTTTTTTTTGTTTGTTTGCTGTATATTATTGATTTAATTGTAAAAATTAGAATATTAATTAATTACTTTTATAATTGATTAGAGTAATTATAATTATAATTATTATTATATTATATCATGAAATAAAAAAGAAAAAGAATATTAAAAAGTGAATCAAGAAAAACTTAACATAGTATTGAGAAAAAAAAAAAAATCAAGGAAATCTTGAAGAAATTTATAAATATATACATTTTTTTTTAAGTTGTACGACAAACGAAAAATTTCCCCAAAAAACAAAAAACAAAAAAAAAAAAAAATTTTCCGAGTTGACCCGTAACGTAACACACTTAATTTCTCCACTATTTTTAATGAATAGTATCGATTGATTGCTAAACGAGCGAGTTCATTGGCTATCTGATTAAAAAGATAATATGAATATGATTAATTATCACGAGTAACAATTGCATCAATTAATTTCATTTGTGATGGATTCATTTGTTGGATCAAAGAATCATAAGTAGATTGATTGGTTTGTTGTAGTTGGAATAATCCGTTTTTGATTGAATCAAAAATATTAATTTCGTCTAACGGACTAACTGCTAAAGCATCCTCACTAATATGTTCATCATACTCTTCAAAATAATCCTCATCATCCTCATCATCGTAATCATCAAAGCCATCATCGTTTGCTGAATCAATGTATTTACCAGTTTCATTAATGATTTTCATACTACTGCCTGCAGTATTATTATTATTATCATTCATAAGTTCGGCAGTTTTGTTAAGAATGGATTGTTCATCTTCTAACCAATTTTCATCATCATCATTATAACCACCATCGTCGTTAGTATTGTTGGTATGGAATTGTGATTCATGTTTACTACTATCATAATCTTGGAAATCAATTGAAGAAGCATCAAACCCAGACTTTTGCTTTTCCAAGTTTGCGATTGCCTCTGGTAATTTTTCAATTAATGATAATAAATTATTAACTAAATTAGGGAAAATCGACTTTAACATTTCAATTTCTGAAATTTTGTTTAATAAACTTAATAATCCAAGGATTGATAATTTTAAGTCGAAAACTCTTACTATATCAGCACTAGGCTTTTTACTATTGGCCGATGATGTGATAGAATGAAACCAAACTTCAAAGAAAAATTCGGAGAAGTTGTACTTATTTAATACTTGAATAGTATTCATAGTATCATAAATTAATCCAGAAATGATTAAATTTAAAAATAACACTCTGGCTCTTTTACCATGAAGACGATTTTGTAAAAATAAGATAAATTCTTGATTATCTTGATGAATTTTTAACATCTCTGGAGTAAAAACGTCAGGGATTTCTTGCCCATGTTCTTGCGCACATCTAACAATGACATCTTTGATTAATAATTCGAGACTTAAATCAATAATGTTACTAGAAAATTCAGAGGAATCTTGCTTTGTAGCAAGTATTAAATTTGTAGTTAACTCATTAGCCAACATGAAATCTGATTCATCACAAATAATTTCAAAATCTTCAGGAAAAAATCCTGTGTTTAAAAGACTTCTAATTAAAACAATGAAATTCTCAGTGGCTAATCTAGTGTCTCCATGTAAAGTTAATTTCCCATAAGTGATTAAATTAGTGAAAATTGGGGATAATTCTTCACTCAGGAAGCATTGTTCGGACTTATGCAATTTCACATTATTGTTAATAATACTATTATTGAAAACATTCCAAATACTTGGAGTAATGGCTCTTAATAAGAAAGTAGAATTTTCAATTAATTCACAAGCTTCCATAATAAAAATTTCTAATCTTTGATCAAAGATAATTGTGACAATTGGAATAAAGCATTCAGTGAGATTAGCCACTGAAGCATTTGAGTCTTCAAAAGATAATAAGATTGTAATCATTGTGTTTAAAATTCCATTTACCACAATCTGCTTGTCAGGAGTAATATCATTAATATTTCTATATTCTTGGAAAATATCAAGAACTTGTTCTGATAAGTTCTTCATTAATTCAATACCAAATGGCTGTAATTGACTAGAATATGATTCCACTATATCTTGCATGACTCCAGAGATTATATCCAAATCAACTTTTCTAGAGATTGATAATAGTTTTTCCATAATTTTAATAATTTCTTGAGATAATAATTCTGCAAAAATTGAATGATTTAAAAACGCTTGCATTGATAAAATTGCTTGAATTTGGGCTGGTAATAAACACTCATCATCCTCTGCATCACAATTTCCATTTATCACTGGGTTACCATTAGAATCAACAATGTTTAGGTTTATTAAGATTGCCTTGTAAATAGAATAAATGATTTCTTCATCATTATCAAAATTAATCGAAGAAAATTTACTAATGATTTCAAAAGCTCTAAATCTTAAAAATGTAAACTTGCTCAATAAATTAGGAATCACAAAAGTTTTCAAGAAATCATTTAATTGTTGTTTATTACCATTATCTTTTAAATCAATTAAAATATGAGAAATTGATCCAAATATTTGTAAAATTGCTTCAGTTTTCTTTGCATTATCCAATTCACTGTCATTATTGCTAGTTACTTGAATCAATGATTCATGACAGAAAGTTACAATTATATTCAAACATTGAGCTCTACGAAGTTCTGCAAAAGTTGTAATTAATGATAATGCCGCGGTTTGGTAACTGTTAGATTCTTCACTGAAAATATCCATTGTAACATGAATATATTCAATTGGATCGTCTTCTATTAACTTTAAAGAAGAATCTTTAATGATGAGTAATGGATACAAGAAATTAGCTAGAAGTTCTTGAACATTATTCTTAAAGAAAATTTTCCATAATTTATTGATTTTAGAACAATTAGTTAAAAATTCTAATAAATGATATAATGAAGGATTAGGAAGGTATAATTCTTTACTACACCATTTAGTTATTAATTGGAAATAAATTTTCAAAATTTCTGGAACAAATTCTTCTAAAAAGAACACTTTGAATTCCAAATAAGTGTTAGCTCTAGATGCCACAGAAACTCTTTTACTGCCTAAAGGAGTACCATATTTAGTGAAAATATGAGATAAATTAGCAAGTGACCACTTTTTCACTCTACTCCAATTATTTTTATTAATTTTGACCACATAATCAAAGTCGTGATAACTACTTTCAACCAAGGATAAAATGTAATTAGGTAAAGGTAATTCAATAATTTGAAGATGCAAATGAATCCAATTAAAACAAGTTACCTTATCTTGTAAAGGTTGCGGCAAATCAGTGTAAGTGACGAATTTAAAACATTTAATTATCCAAACTAAAATTTCTCCATGTAAGTCATCGTTAATAATTTTCAATTTTTCATTTGGATCACTAGTAGAAAATTTGTAAGTGATCAAATTATTAGCAAGAGTTAATAGTGTCAGGAAAACTTTAGAGAGTAAAGGGTCTAATCTATCATGTCTTTCTTTATTACCAGACCATCTAAAAGTTCTAAAAATTTCAAGGAAATAAAAAATCCCAGTAGAAATTTTTCCCAAATCATTATCAGAACTTAATAATAATTCTGCAGCATCATTAATAACAGTAGATTGAGTGGTAGGCACTTTATTAAAACGTTCATTATTAAAATCTTTTTCAATGATTGCTTTCAAAATAGGTAATAATTGATTGTTTCTTAAACCAATTATTTTATGAGCTTCATCATAACTTAAAGATTGGACATTATTGACAATATTGATTAAACTTTCAATAAGTTTAGCCTTAAATACAGGCTTTTCTTGATCTGAGATTGTGTAGAATTTTTTTGCTGAAGAACCTGAACTTGTAGCATTTATAGCTTCAATATAAGCAGAAGGCTCAGTCCAAGACTCATAAACTAAATTCTTCATTGCAATTGAAGCTGCGAGTTTAATATATGATTCAATTTGAGAATTAGTGATTAGTTCCAAACAAGTAGTTAAAAACCCTGGCTGGGATTTTAAGTGGTTTAATTCATTTTCCTTTTTAATACGAATTTCGTATTGAGGATTTAAAGTTCCAACAAATATATCATGTAATATTTCAATATTCATTATTATTAGATTATTATTGGATGATTGTTTATTATAATATAGTACTTTTCAATGAAATATTTCACCACAACAAACAAAAAAATTTTTTTTATTTTTTTATTTTTTTTATTTATTTTTATTTTTTTTTTTTTACGATCATTTAAAAAAAGAGATGTATGGATTTTTTAGAGAAGAGGAAAAACTGAAAAAAAAAAAATTTTTTTTTAGATACTTAAAAGAATGTGTAATAATGAGATGGATCTGTCATATTCTCTTTATACTCAGTCTATTGTGAGATATCAAACAAACAAGTAAAAAAAATAAAAAATAAAGATAATCAATAAAAAAATGGAGAGAATATTTGGAAAAGCAATAATAAGGAACCACTTTTTTACAAAATATAGATTACAGCCGCAGTACCAAGTGAAAAGATGGATAATTAGCAATAGTAGTAATAATAATAATAAATATAATTATCAAGTATTACTAGCTAAATATCGAATTAATTTAAGAAGAAGAGAACAATTATTTTTGAAGAATATAGCGTCTAGATTATTAGTAGGTGCGATTATTTTTGGAGGAGTATCATATGTATATAATAAAGAAATCAAAGAATTCATTGCTAAACAATTGGGTAATTATATAACTAAGAATTCAAGATTCACAGTGGTTTTCGAAGAAGCAAGTATATTACCAGGATGGAATAAGTTATATTTTAAAAAATGTTTTATAGCAAGAAGACCAAAATTGAAAAAAGAATTTATTAAAGGGAATCAAAAAGTCGCAGTTGAAAAATCAATATCGGCAACAACAACAGCTGTAGCCACGGAAGATATAATGGAAGATGATGGGAATTACACCCAATATGATTTAACAATGGACGAAATCAGCTTAGGATTATCAATATTTAAATGGATAAATGGTAAAGGAATTGTTAAAGATGTAGAAATGAAAGGAGTGAGAGGAATTATTGATAGAACGCATGTAGTATGGGCCGCTGACAGTGATGCTAGAGATTGGTTAAATAAACCATCAACAAATGATTTCAACTTTGAAGGGGTTAAAGTTGAAGATTTCTTAGTAACTTTATATCAGCCGAATAACTTCCGACCATTCAATATCAGTGTTTATAGTTCGTATATGGAAAGATTGAGACAAAATTGGTTATTGATTGATATGTTGAATGCCGTATATATAAATGGATCATATGATGGGGCCCTATTCACAGTAAACAGAATTATGAAAAAACAAGAGGAACCATCTAACGCGGATCATTATACAAGATTCAGAATTGATGGTTTAAATGTTGATCATTTCAATGCGGGAGTTGAAGGACCCTTTGGGTGGATAAGTCAAGGGAAAGTGGATCTTTTAGGGGATGTGACAATCCCGGAAAATCATTATAAGTTAAACAGATATTTCAAATTAGTTAAAGATGATATGCAAGAAAAGATGACAACATCCAAAGAGGGTGGCACTAGTGCTGTTAGCAGTAACACTCGAGAATTTGAGTACGATAAAGATTATTTGGATGCATATGAACAAGAATATAAAACTTATTATAATGAAAATGATAAATTTGAATTAAAATTAAAGATGCAATTAAATAATGTTAAAGCAAAGATTCAATTGAATGAAGTATCATCGTATATAAATTATGCTTTAATGAGACCAATAGTTGGGTATATAAATTCAAGAAGAACGTATATCCCAATAAATTGTGTAGTGATAAAAAGTATGCGACAATTTAATGGGTCGTGGACGATTTATGATAGTTTGCTAATGGATGATATTTCTGAGAAAGTATACGATGAATTTGTTGAATATGTTATTGATGAAGATGAGACAAGTAAAAGAATGAAAAAAATAGGGTTTTGGTCTTTGCAATTACTATTACAAGTATTATTATTAGCAGCTAGTAATATTGGCTGAAGAAAAGCAGTACCCTACTGTAAATAATTTTAAATAAAAAGCTTATAAAGCAATTGGCAGATATACATAATTTAGTAATAAATTAACAAAATAAATTATAAAATTTTACCAAGAATTTTTTAATCAATTAAGAGAGAAGGCTTTTTATAGCGTGGTAGATCAGGCAATTACAAAAAAAAAAAAAAAAAAGACGTGAAAATTTTTTTAATCTTATTCAAATGAAATTTACCAAAATTACCTATAGCAGTTAAATTCAATTATAATAAGCAAAAAGGTATAAATTAATTGCAGGTTGCACTTGCTGTGTGGTAATATATATGCAATAGTACAAATTTAGCCAATTTATATTATTGTAGTATTAAAATATGCAGTTTTGTAATATTAACGTAATGCACAGCTGGATTCTAATAGTTATAATAGGTATATATAGGTATATTTCTTGTTGTAGCAGATGCGAGTGAATGCGTACTACTAAGAGTAATAATAATAGCACTGTAGTAGGATCTAGACTTTGTAAGAATGGTATGAATAATGGCGTATTATTGATCAACGAAGTCATATATATATATATATATAAATAATAGTTGGTAAGGAGAGTAAAAATAAAAAAATTCAAGACAAAAAAAAAGTCTTACAAAAAGAATGTAAGTATCGTGAAAGAACAATAATAATAATAGAATTATTTAAATATAAAATAAAATAAAGAAATAAGAAGGGACTAAGCTGATTGATTGATTGATAGATAGATATACACTAGAGTTGTGCCGCCGTGGTAATTTAGTTGATAAAAGAAATTAAAATATACTATTAAACCTAAAATAAGAATAGAAAGTCTATACATGAAAAATCTTATTATTAACTCTGTGTACAACATTATTATTATATCTAAAAAGCTTCCTGTAACTTATAATAAGGACAACAGTAATAATAATAATAATGATAATTTTTATTGATATATTATATGGTGATGTAGTATTGTAACACTTCGAATAATAATATATGGTTATAAAAAAAAAAAAAAAGAAAAAGAAAAAGAAAAGAAAAAGGAAAAGGAAAAGGAAATGGAAATGGAACAATACATTAAAACCTTGATATGAAAACAACATTTCTTTTTCGATATTTTATCATAAATACCAAGAGTTCCCAAATAATTTTCGGAATTTCTTATTAATTGAGTAATTTGCCAATAATTAATGTTAGCAGAATTCCTCTATTTTCAAAAATTGTAATATAGGTATCGATTGAAATCTATGCAATTTTTTAGGGGAACCTTAACCTCAAAGGAAATAGGAAATATTTCACACTAATAATTCAAACTATTTTCTTTTTCAATAAATTTTTTGACCTTTTAAAAATTTTTTTTACTTGTCTATATTGTATAGAAAGAATACTTGTTACATGTAACAACACACTATCAGCGAAAAGCTGGAACCGTAATGGAATTATAGTATAAAACATACAGAAATTATAATGGTACAGTAGCAAAATATTTGATGATTCAAAATCGACAAAGGTGAAAAAAAGGATAATAATAATAATAATTATATGTTGTTTCTGCAGTGGTAACAATCATGATAATAGGTATCAATTGTACAAATAAATAAATTCATTGACAATACAGTTTATACCCGATTGGATAATTTCACATGTAACCTCTGAAATTTTAAAAGATAGGTGTCTCTCTCCTTACTATTTTTTTGTTTTGAAGCGTATTATATTGTATTGCAATACGATTTGCCTCAATAGCTCTTCCCTACTACTGCCGTGGTCATCCTCATACTAGTGAAAACAATTTGCAAAGAAAAAATATATTCATAAATACATATAGTAACAATCGGGTCTTTCTTGAAAATAATGGCATACACACGCACACTAAAACAATTTATTTATACTTATTTAACATTAGAAATCTAGTTTTTTAGTGTGCTTATTCTACGATTATATAGTACTATACTAGTTTTTTAGTATAAAGTTTATTAGTCTTTTTATTGTCATATATCTCCCTTTCAGTATTGTTTCTTTTTCTTTTTTAGTTTAAAATCAATGCTCATACATACGCAGAAAGTAATTATAGTAAATTTAAAGAAGATCAAAAGAAGCTTCATCCTTCCTTTTTACTAATCTGGTAGTATTTTTCATTATTATTATGATTTCTGTTTAAGCATCCATCATTAGATCTTGATAAAATTTTGAATAATAAAGAAATTTTTTCAACTAATTCTCACATAATAAAACCAATTTTAATAAATAACTTTAGTTAGTAGTATATTTCTTTCTTATAATTTTAGGAATTAACCACCAAAGAGAAGCATTAATCATCATTGAATTTAAATTTTTTTTCTTTATTCCCTATTATTCCCTATTTATTTTCGTGCTTTGATAATTATTTAAATATAGCTGATAATCCTAAACATTTTTTTCTTTTCTTTTTTATAACAGCCACTCTTGCTCAAGTTTGATTTTATTTTATTTTATCTTTATTGCATCTCATAATAAATAAATATATATATATATATATATATCAATAGGATTTAAACTAATAGATTAGAGGGAAAATTAATCATATAATATAATACACACAATTGACATTAATATCAATATAAAAAAAAGCAAAAACAAAAAGAAATATAATATAATAAAAATAACCATATTTTCCATATGTCACACAAAATGGAAAAATCATTCACATTCAATGAAATAGATAATAGACGAAGTCTGGATCCTGAAAATTTTATTGAAGATGATCGATTATCTGTAGAAGCGGACCAATATATCAGTGAAGAATCTAAACAATTAAAAGTTGAGGAACTATCTGAAGCTTATGGAGTTAATGAAAAAGATTTAACTTGGAAAATCGATTGTCATGTGCTACCTCCATTTGCTTTAGTTTATTTAATTGGTTATTTAAATCGTTCTAATCTCGGTATTTTACAAATTCATGGGATTCGTACCAGTTTAAATTTAACATCTACTAATGTTCTTATTTGTTATGCAGCTCTTTTCGCTCCATATGCATTCTTTCAATTTTTCAGTAATATTTTATTACAAAGAGTGCGTCCACATTTCTGGATTAGTATCGGGGTTGTGCTTTATGGTGTTATCACACTTTGTTCAGCTTTTGTCAATACCTACCATGGATTAATTGGTTTACAAGTGGCGCATGGGATTTTCCAATCTGGTACTGAAACTGCTTTATTCTATATTTTAGCCCATTATTATGAAAAACAAATTTCTCAAGCAAGATTCACTTTTATTTATTCAATGAGTTGTATTGCAGGGGTTATAGGTAATAGTATTGCTTATGGTTCACATCAGCATTTGGATGGGGTTTATGGTCATGAAGTTTGGAGATGGATTTTGATCATTGAAGGGGCCATGACTATTGCTGCTGCTTTCATTATGTTTTTCGTTATTCCAGATTTCCCAGAAGGTGCCATTTTCATTGATGATAATGAAACTGCTTTCTTGGTGCAGAAACTTGAAATTTACCAAGGTAAATCCGGTTATGATTTAACTTTCACATTAAAAGATATTATTAATGCGATCGTTGATCCAATTATTCTTATTCCAGGTTTAGCTTCTATTGGTATTTGTTATGTTAACTATTGTTATGCGATGTTCGAACCAGTTTTAATTGAAGTTACTGCATCCAACGGTATTGGTGATGCTTCTATTAAATCTATTTATCCTTGGATTGTCAGTTTCTTTTACTGTAATGCCACCGGTGTCTTATCAGATTATTTCCGTAATCGTTTCAGTTTCTTAGCATTTAATATTATTGTTACATTCCTTGGTGGTGGATTAACTTATGGTGGTAACATCCATTTTGGTGTGTTTAACAAACGTAAATATGCTGGTTGTTTCTTGCTTGCCTGTGGGGCCTTCGCAACAACTCCATTGTTAATTTGTTGGACTTCCTCTAATCTTGGTGGTCACTTAAGAAAAAATATTGGTATCACCATGTCTGTTTCTTTAGGAGCAGTCGCTGGTTTAATTACTACATTCGCTTTCGTTGGTGATGAAGGTAAATGGACCAAGGGTTTCATTACTGGGTTTGCTTTCTTAGTCTTCGGTTTAATAATGTCAATTGCAAACTTCTTCTTAATAAAATCTAAAAATAAGCTTAAGAGAACTACTGTCTATAAATCTGAATTTTACTCTCTTTCTGAAAGAGCTCAAATCATTTTGGGGGATAAAAATCCTGCCTTTGATTACTCTTATTAGAGAGAAACACCGAAAAAAAAATTCGTTCTACCTGAACTCTTCTTTTAATAGACTTATAGTACAAAGGTACTATACGGTATATATTCCTTTTTCTCATTTTATTTTTTGTTTATGACTTAACTGCGATAGTACTATTATTTTTATCATACTGCTTCTTTATTGATTTTCCGTTCGTTTTTTATTTATTTAATTAAACAATTATTATTCATACACTAATGCTAATATACACTTACATTCTGTACAAAAGATCCTTTTTACCAAATCGCAGTACCTAGACTGTAAATTAAGTCTGGATATAGGTGCTAGCAGAAATTTTTTTACAAAATAACTATAAATTAATTATAAAAAACAAAAAGTAAGATATTGCAAGATAAATTGAAAATTTTCGGCGGAAACAGATTTGAAGACATATAAAAAGATGTCTAAGCTTGAGGGGGGATCTTCAATAATAATTATAATTGCATTATTGCCATCTACTAAATAAACTTATTGTTAGAAAAACTTATTGTTATTATATTATATTGTATTTTAATGTATAGCTAGTCTTTTATTATTTTTTATCTTTTATTATTATTATTATTATTTTTTCGATATTATTTTTACCCTTGATAGAATACAGTTACTAAAACTATAAATAACATAACATAACTTAAATGTTATAGTAAATTTCAAGAAAAAGTTTAGTGACAATATAATAATAAAATTAGTTAGTATGGGCAAGACAATCTTATTTTGATCTGCATATCTTTTTCAAAACTTTACGCTATTTGGTAGATTTCCGATTATAGAATCAAACTAATTTTGTACGGGGTCATTACTAACAAAAGAATCATGGATTTTGCTATGCTTCTTTTTTTGCCTCAAAATTTTAGTGTTCAGTGATGTTTATGTATTATAGGTCATCATAATAGCATTACATAATATCTTATTTAAAAAAGGAAACAAAATTGATAAAATGATAACAATTGATAATTTAGGGATACTAACTCATTGACATTTTACAGTATCATCATCATTACGTACGATTTTTAATACTATTAATATAAAATAATAGGTGATAACGAATGAATGGCTATTTCAAGCTTTTTAGGGAAAAAAAATTCAAAAATAAAGAAAAAAAATATTTACGTATGCTTACGTATTTTTTCTTTTTAGTATTTTAGTTAGTATGCATCTTTCTTGGAACATATTTTCATAATTAAAGAAAAAAAAATATATTGAAATTTCAAAGTAAAAAATTATTAGCAAAAAACATCAATATATAAACAGCTTTGCCAATATAATTTTTATTAACGAGAGAACTCTTTAGTTAAAAGGAGTAAACTATTTATATAGGGCTAAATATGTAACACATGCTTTATATATATATAAATACATTTATTCTGGTAAATCTCTCATACTTTGTATCTTCAACATATTGTAATTTTAACATTAAATAAAGAGAATATTTATTCTGAAGCTTATTTTAATCTTACTAAAAGGCCAAAAGGAAGATAAAAAGAATATTTTAAACCCAGACTTTCTATATCTTATAGCATCTCGGTAATATACTTACTATCATATAATTTTAATTAATTACTGTATATATACCCTAAAAAAAAACTTTTTTTTAGTTAATATGATAACCTTTTAAGAATTAGTAAAGAATATTCAATTACCGTATATGGTATTGCCAGCGCCACTCTAATAGTATACTCGGGTATTAGTATTATTCTAAGAAGTAAGTATTTTTTCTTCTACTTTCTATATTAACTTCCTAATAGTTTTAAGCTTGGAATAACATTTTGAAATTTTGATTACCACAGAATTGTGTAGATTTACTATCAATACCACCAAAGTCACACAAGCTGCCAAAATTTTATACTAGTATTCGCAAAGGGAAAAAAAAAGAAAAAGTCTACTAGAATCCATTGCTGCGTTTTCTTACGATCACCTAAATACTGTTTATATCATGTACATTAAACAAATGAATTTAAAGAAAAGAACTCGAGAATTCTCTAGATTATCTGAAGAATAACACACTCTCCTCTTGGGAGTAGAAATCCAACTGCAGTTGCAGTCACAAACAAATAATTTTCTTTTATAAATACACAAAACTTGTATTATTAGCATTTCGATTTTTTATTATTAGTAGTATCATATATAGTATTACCAGTAAAAGTAGCGTTATCAATGACCATCAGAAAAGGTGTAAGCATATTTAAAATATTAGTATTATTGAAGGGTTTGAATCTAACATTTCTTTTGTTATAATAATAATCTTTACCATTAATAACAAATGGTTGAAGCAATTCGCCAGAAAAGCTATTTCCATACTTTACCTTGGCTTATGAGGAATGTAGTAAAATACCAAAATATTAATGAGAAAATGAAACTTTTAAGAAATATCATCATAATTATCAAGTTTAATAATTAATTTCTTAGGCGAGACCAGCAGCAGATTCACTAGTGTCATTAACTGAATAAGTCGCAATTTTTTTTAAATAAATAAGCATTAATTAATTGTTTATTCACATGTCTTTCATCTCTGAAGAAATTAATAAAAAAAAAAAAAAAAAAAAAAAAGAAAAGAATCGATGTTTTTATCATTAGACCTATCACTAAAAAATACGTCTATAACACATATACTAATACATACTCTTAGTGGATACCAGAATGGTTTAAACTAAGAAGCATGTAATTGCTAACTATTAATGTAAAAAGATATAGATTTATCACACTCAACCCAACAAGTTTACAATTGTACTATTAAAAAATGCTTAAAAATTAAACAGAAAAAAGGTACATTATCTATATTTACTATTGCTACGGATAGTTAGTGATTAAAATAAAATAAAACATTGTTAAATGAACGAATAACTGTATTTTTTCATCATCCTATACCATATAACACATACTATTATTAATAATAATATTTACAAGTTTAATAATTCTTGTAATGACTTGATGGTAATTCTTGCAAAAGAATCAGTATGATTAATCACAAAACTATGTTTTAATTTTAAATGATCTTCAGTTTCATCACATACTTGATACTTGAAATTATTCTTCTTATTATCATCAATATTAGTAAAGTATCTTTGTTTAATATATTCTCTAGTAGAATCAGCAACCCAATGATCATTTTGTGCAAAGAAGCACCAAATTTTATAATCTGCTATGTTGGGATTAAAAAATTCATCATTGAATTTCACATCATTATTAATATTAAACATCTCATCTTTGGCAAGTCCTAAGGCTTGATTCACAATATACCCATTTGACACAAGTTTTTTAGAAACTTTCAAGAGCCTGTTATTTTCTGCAATTGTATTCTTACTACTATTAACAAAAATTCTTAAAATATAATCATAAACCATTCTTGGTAAAACCCATTGCCAAAGATTAACCAATCTTCCTGCATATTGATTAAGAGATGAAAAATAATTAAACCCTAAAGTAAAAGTTTTACCCTTAGTTGACTTAGAAATATCAATAATTGTCGGAAACACTAATCCTGCAAGTTTGATCTGAACTTTTAATTTAGGGTATCCATCGCTACTGACATAATTTTGAAAGTATTTGACAACTCTTTGAGCCATATATGCTCCAACTGAATGGCCAAATACAATAATGTCTCTTGATTCGTATCCATATGGCTTTTGATTAAGATCACCATTTGGATAATTAATAAAATTTGTAATCACATCAATTTTATGTTGTACTTGCTCTTGTAAATCGTATATTTTAACCGTATCATCAACTCTGTGCAATTCTTCAGTTGGTACTGATAATGAATCATGGCCTGCTTGCGAAATACATAATATTTCTAAAAACCCATATTTCTGATAAATCTTATTAAGATAAGGAATATAATAATCAACTATCCCGGGATTTCCTGGGATGAACACAAATAATGGTGGCACATTCTCTTTGAAGCATTGGGGGATTTGTTGACTGGGGCTGGGCTTTACGGAATATACTGTTGTTGGTAAATCATTGTATTTATATACCCCTAAATAACTATTATTTTCATTTATTATTGTTCCATTAACTTCTTCTGTCATTATGCATCTATTTGCTTGAATTGAATAAAGATGCTAGAATATACAATATAATATAGAATATAATAACAATATAATTGAAGTTTCTTTTTCTATTTTTCATCACTTTTATTTTTTTTATTTTATTTTATTTTTTATTTATTTTTTTTTTTTGTTTTAGCACACACATTTTTTCGCTAATACTACCATTACTTATCATATTTATAATATTATTAAAATTTGGGTCTTTGTGATTGTATTGTATATTAGTATTATATATGAAAAATTAGATGAAAGAGAAAATAAAATTAAATAAAATGAAAAATATTCTCTTTTTTTTAAAAAAAAAAAACAAATTACAAGAGTGCATGCATATTATAGAGCAACTGATACAAAAGATTGTAAAAGTAATGAAATTGCAGTAATGACTTTAGTAGCCCACCAAACATGTTGAACAATGAAGGGACAACTAGAATAATAGAAATCCCAATATTGTTCAGTTGGATTAAAATGGCCAGTCATTAAACCAATATGTCCATCATAGTCACCCATAACGGCTCTAACGACAATTTCTTGAATAACATTAGTATCAGATTTTTTCTCTTTAGACGCTTCCCAAATTCCAGTTTCAGGATCTTTATTATAATAATTAAAACAACCTTCATGATCATGACCAGTCAAAATGACACCTGGTTTACCATTGCCGAAAAGAAGATTCAAAACTCGTTGAGTCTTTTCTTGAGAAATATGATTTTGAGCTCTAAGTTTACCTAATTTGTAAGGTTCTCTTTTAGAAGTTTCTTCGGTGTAATAAGTATGTTTAGGGCCATCATAGCATAAACCTGCTCTTTTGTAAAATGGAATATGGGTTAATAAAATAGTTGATCCATTAAAAGGTCTTTTTTCAAGATCTTTCAAAAAATTTTCAGTATATTCAAGAAATTCCCATTGTAATGGTGGACCCTCTAAAAATAAAGTGTTTAGCACAACAATTCTGTATGCGTGTGAAGTGTTCTTATTATATTCAATGTAATAATTATCTTTACCGAAAAGTTTATGCCATCTAGTCATATGTTGCCAAGTTGCATCTCCACTATATCCTACATCATGGTTACCAGTGATATTAATAAAAACTGGTTCTCCGTTATATTCTTTCACTGAAGGGTCAATCCAATCATAAACATCTTCATAATCATAACGAACTTTATCTAATGGAAAATTTTTAACTTTTTGAATATATGAACGCCAGTCTAATGACTCGTGTTTATCCAATACTTCAAACACTTCTTTAGTATGATTTGCTGGTTGTGGGAATAACCTAGTTAAATAACGTCTTGTTCTATTGAAAAATTCACCATCGGAGATCCATTGGGATGAAAATAAATCGCCCATCACTGAAACATGAGTAGGCTGAGTTCTTTTCTTCATCACTGAATAAATATGACCTAAATAATAATCATTACCAAAATTATCCAATCTTTTAATGTATGGAGTGTTTGGCCAATTACCATTAATTTGTGGATCACCCACAGCCATCAATTTAATATCTTTGACCAAATCATTACCATCAATGTGATCAAATTTCTTATAATAGTATGTATCAATTAAATCTCCTATGTATGGTATTGAAGAGATTGTATGCTTTAATTCATCTTTAGCACTGTCAACTAATTCTGCATCATTAGTTTGCTTCCATGAGCAATTTTCTGAATTCAATGATGGATAAGTGTATATATAAAGATTTAAAGCAATTGCAAGAATTGAAAGACCCCAACTAAATTTAGTTATAGTCTCTTTAAATACCATTATCAAAACTAATGTATTATTATATTATTGTAGCGATTATTCAAATTATTATTATTATGTCTTTTATTAGGCTTTAATTTAATTTTTTTTTTTTGAAAGAAAAGAAAACAACTATTCCAAAAAAAAATTTGGAATTTTTCATAGATTTTTTTCTTTTCTTAAATAGGCAGATTCCGCCCTTCTTTGTCAAATGACAAAAAAGAAAATCAAAGTCAACAAAAAAATTAGTATAAAAAGCTCAAATCATCTCGAGGATATCAACCACAATTTTTTTTTTCATATTTATTTATTTTTCAAAGATTAACCATTATTTTTAATTCATATTATATTTCAAAGACAAAACATTATTTTAATTACCAGTGAAATAACATAATAGAATAAAATAAAAAAAAATGTCTAAACCAAAGATTTTATTGATTGGCACTGGGGGTGTTGGATCAGTGGTAGCTTATGGAATTGATTATAAAGGATTATCGGACTTATCAATTGTTGTTAGAAGAGATTTTGAAAAAGTTACAAAAGAAGGTTATGAAATTCATTCTGTTGATTATGGTGATATCAAGAATTGGAAACCTAATCACATTTATCCAAATATTGATAGTGCTGCAGCCAATGGTAATAAATATGACTATGTTATTGTCACTACTAAGAATTTACCAGATATTGTTAAAGTCGAAGATATAATTGCCCCAGTTGTGTCAGAAAATACTTCAATTGTTTTAATTCAAAACGGATTTGATATTGGTAGACCAATTATTGCCAGATATCCAAAGAATGTATGCCTTTCTGGAGTTACATTCATCGGATCACATAATCGTGAAGGGGTCGTTCATCAAACTCAGCATGATGTGACTCAGATTAGTTATTTTCCAAATAAAAATTTACCTTTAGATGTTCAAGAGGAATCCGCCAAAAAGTTTTTAGACATTTATTCTAATGATAAAAACTCTGTTAGTTATTCTCCAGATTCTAAATTCGCTAGATATAGAAAGTTACTTTATAATGGTACTTTGAATCCAATTTGCACCCTTACTGCTACTGATTCTGGTAGAGTTGAAGCATTTGGTGGTAATGAAACAGTGGTAATTCCTGCAATGAGAGAAATTATAGCTGTTGCTAAAGCGGATGGTGTTGATATTCCTGAAAGTGCTATTAACGAAATGTTACATGATGATGATGGCGATTATTTCACTCCATCCATGCTTGTTGATACTCAGAAGGGTAACCCAGTTGAGATTGAAGTTATATTAGGCAATTTATTAAAAGTCGCTAAAGAATTTAAAGTACCTACCCCTACTCTTAATGTTATTTATAATTTACTTTCAATTGTTCAATCAAAATTAAAGGAAAAAGCTGGTTATATTACTTTACCTAAAGAACGTCCAATTGACAAAACTAAAGTTTGGAAATAGATCTACATAGATATAGGATATATAATGAAAATATTAATATGTCGTCTTTTATTGTATTCTTTGTTTATTTAACTAGAGATTAATATGAATCCAGTAAGTTTATCAAAACGTTCACTTAATAAATTAATTTGAATTATTAATAATTCATTCGCAATTTCCTTTTCATCTTTTAATAATTTATTAAAGCTTTCTTTACTTAATTTCCAAACAACAGAATCTTTCAATGCAGTTATTTTTAACGATCTTTCAGAATTGAAGTATGCACTTTGATTATTACTAGATCTGACTCCAAGGGATCCAAATGATGTCTTTGGAACTAAAGTTTCTGAAATGTCACCTTGACCATAATCAAAATTTAATTGTATCATACCTGACTCAATAATAAAGAAAAATTCAAATGAGTCACTATCACCACTAGTTAATCCACGTGTAGAAGATGTATGTACTGGATTTGGTGAATTTGGTGAATATATGATTCCCTTTTTGATTGGAATTTTCTTCAAGTACGGTAGTAAAGGTTTCCAGAAATATAGAGATCTTGAAGAACTTCCACTGAAAGTAGTTCTTATTAACGAGAGTAATTTATCATCTTCGGAATTACCACTTCCAGTAACTAAAGATTTTTCATTTTCATCCACATTCGTAGTTTCTTTTGTTATAGTTGCTGATTCTGATGTCGATGTAGCAGAAGTAGTGGAATCTTCTGTAGTCGTGATGGTATGAGGAGGTGTTTGTGTATTAGCAGCAGCGGCAGCTGTTAATTTAGATATTTTATTATTTGTAGCTGATGTGGTGTTATTAACACTAGAAGGTATAACTGGAGATTTTTTCACAAATGTAAGATTTTCATTAACAGATTTTGTAATTGCTTTAATGATATTATTTTGTCTAGGAGATTCAAACCCGTTTGGATTGTTAATTAAGGACATTGGATTCAAATAGGATTCAGTCAAGTTATATTTGTTATAATCGTCAGGAGTAGTAGCAACATTACTAACACTTCTAATATTTAATCCACTATTAGGATTATTAATGGCAGCGTTATTATTGGTATTTGGAATGGCTAAAATTGCTGGTTTTCTACCTGAAGCACTAGTGCTTACAATTCTTGAAATTGAAGAAGTTTGATTGCCAGTAGTACCAGAATTAAGTCTCGCTCTTTTCTGTTGACGTTGAATGTTTTTAAGTTTATAAATTTTAGCTAAAAATTCATTTTCACACCATTCAAGTGCTGAATTTAAATCATGGAATAATTGTGTGGTATCTTCTTCTTCCTCTGGATCTTTCACCAAGACCCCAACATTGACTAAAGACAGAAAAATTCCCGGCTTATTAACAGAAGAAATTAATAAAAATGAATTATTTTTCTTGGTGAAATTTTTAACTCTTTGAAAACCTTCAGCAGCAGTATAATCTACTGATAACACAGAATTTAAATCAAGAATCACATAACGGAAATTAGTTTCATTTAAATTATTTTCAAAATAACTATGAAGTTCATCTTCAATTTTCCCAATAGTACCAAAGAAAATATTACCTTGGAGCTTAACAATTAAAATTTCATTACCAACATTTTTCAAAAATGTATCTGTTAATTGATTTCTTTTAATTGTAGATCTGACTAAATTACCTGTGAAGATTTTCTTAATTGGGTCTTGTTTGGCATTTTCAACGACAAAAGAAATGAATGCAATAATCATACCTAAGATAATACCATAAACAAAATCCCATACACCCATAGTGATAATAATGATGATAATTGTAATATAATCAAATTTTTTCAATTTACCATAAGAGTCAACAAGAGCTTCTTTCAAAAGTTCATAACCTAATAAAAATATTAATGCACCAACAACACAAACTGGAATAAATTTAATTAATACCGGACCAATGAACATGACAATAGCTGTGGTAAATGCTAATAAAAAGCCCGCTAATCGTTTCTCACCCGCCCCTGATCTAACAAATAATAAAGTATTAGAGTAAACAAGATAATTTTGAATAGATCCAACCATACCGGAGAGAAAATTAGAATAACCATGAGCGATTAATTCTCTATTTAAATCAACATCATCTCTATGAGTAGAGATGGCTAATGCTGGAACATTAATTGGAACATGTAAAATACCAAAGAAAGTCAAAGCAAGCATGGTTGGAAGTTCACCAAGAATTAATTTCCATCTAACTTGAGAAAATTTAAATAACGAATAGAATGAATACCAAGATTCATTACCATCGGATGATGAACCATTGCCAGAAGGTGCTTTAATATCAAAGACAAACCCATTATCTCTAGCTTGTTGTAAAGTCCAATTAGGATTAGCCATTATGATCAAATGAACCAAAAAGAAAACTCCAATGAAATAAAGTGGTAAAAATAAAGAAAATGATGCTAATTTTTTATTACATGTTTGTAATACCACCAAGATAACTGTAGTCATTAAAGATAAAAACCATTTAAAGAAAGTGGCCCCAGTGAATAAGAATTGGAATGTTTGCCAATTATATGCAAATGATGTAGTTAATCTCGAAGTAACTTCTATACCAGTGACAATTAAGAAATAACCAACCCCACCGATACAACCAATAAGAATATGTCTTGGAAAAAATCCAATCAATTGACCTAATTTAAATTTACCCAAAGTGAAAAATACAATCCCAGTGACAATAGAAGAAATACAATAACATACAATTGTGGTCGCAACAATTGAATCTTTATTTAGTATATTATGTTCATCAGTACCAATCTTTGCCAATATGTTTAACGACATTGAATGGAAAAATGGAGTAATTTCAATCATTTCAGACCCAATAGCAGTTGGGAAAGAGGATCCACCCAGAGAAAATATTACCTGAGATATGATACAAGAAACATAAAACATTGATAACCCAGAAGGACCTAAATCTGAGAAAAGGGGGTTATTAATTGGGAAAAGAATCATACCATAAGATAACCCATCAAGAATATTTAAAAGTAAACCTAAAAACACTGATGGCATTAAACTAGCAGATTCGGATAAAAATTCTGATGTTACCACAGCTATATTTTTTATCAGGAAATTGAATTTTTTATGAATATTAGTCATGCTACTGTTATTGCTATTACTGTTACTGTTATTGTTAATATTGTTGTTACTATTAGTAAAAGGATATCTTTCATAATTACCATCAAGAATACCATTATCGTTATTAGTTGAACTATGGATATTAAGGAATTTATTAGACACTGAACGGTTTAACTTCTTAGTGAAGTTTATAATAGAGGAAGCCTTTGAAATTGATCTATTGTCAATATTTCCTGAATTGAAATCCAAATATTCATTGCTACCATTAGCCACAGGGTTATTTCCAAGTAGAGTATTAAAAGATTCTAAATCATGAGATTGATCTTCAATATGAGAAAGGTTATTATTATTAACCGAGGAATATTGTTGAGGAGGTGATGATAATAAGGTAGTATATTCATTGGGAGAAACAGAAACAGGTGATGAAGTACTATTATCATTATTAAAATTATTATGCATCATACCAGTATTGATGTTACTGTTGTTGTTTATAGCAGGAGAATCTTCTGCAAGATTATCATCGTATGTATCAGTTGTATTACCGCCATCACCAGTCTCAGGCTTATCCACGAAGTTTATCGATGACAATTCAGCGGTTTTTTGATGAATCAGCAGTTCATTATTAATAAATGAAGAGGAGTCTTCATTTTCATTCAAAGAACTAACATCAGGTCTCCCAAGGATTCTTGAAAATCTATTTAAATTTGTATCAGGATTGTTAAATGAACCGCTCAACATATTTTATAGATTTATATGATCAAGCTACTATAGTAGTTATTAATGCAACAAGCCGATATAACAAATAAATATATTTAATGTTTTTTTTTATTAATTAAATATTAATTGGAGTAATACTAATTCGCAATGAATTTAAGAATTTATATAAGAAAAGAAAAAAAAATAATATTTTAAAAAAAGTCAAGGTTCGCTTATCTATGAAAAAAAATTATATTGATTCATTTATTTATCTTTTCCTTCTTTGGTTCGATAAAAAATTTTCAGCTCAAAAAAAAAATTTTTTTTGTTCATATCAATATACATTTATATTTTATTATGAACTATCATTAAAAAAAAAGATCATAAAAAAATTAAGAAGAAGAATTGTAGTTATATAAGTAGAAATCATTATAATATTTTAACGCTTAATCTTGTAATGATTTTTGCTGTCATGGGCTACACAATCCTACTCTTATTGAATATAGAATTATCATAGAAAATTTCGTCATTTCTTAATGTAAATGTGTGTTATGTTTCCTTGCTCCTTGGTGTCAAAAGTAAAATAAATATCGATGACCAATGAGAACCTAAGGATGGTTAATTAGCATGTATGTTCATGCCAGATAAGTTAGCTATAATATGAAAATCTTTTTCCGCTATTTTTTACTGCATTGTGTAAACAATTCAGTTCCATCTCTTATATATAGGACCGCTACAACTTAAAATATGACAGATTATTATATTCCGTCCATGATATTGGTATATGATTTCATTAGTTTTGAGCGTTGGTAAATAATTCTAGATCTCCTTTTGGTTTGTGTAAGAAAAAAGAAAAAGAAAAAAAAAAGAAAAAAGGTTTTCGAGCTATGGAATGTTTAATGTTTCATCAGTAGGAGAATTCGTTTCTACTAATCTTGGATTTTCGTGTATGGTATCTGTCAAAACCCAGAGATCATTATTGTAAATACCGAAGAGAGTTCACGAGTTCATGCACTGAAATCTATTAAAGATACTTGGGTTGGTTCCTTTTTTTCGTTTTTTACTGTTTTTTTTTTTTTTTACTCCTTTTCTTTTTTTCTTTATTTTTCTGTTTTTTCAATTAGTTAAAAAAGGGACGACCATGAAACAGGCAATTAATAAATTATATTTAGTAGATGCACAGCTAAGGGTTCCCTCCTACCTCCTAATTATGATCGCCGTTAGCACGAAACATTAGAAAGTGTATATCCAAACTGTAGTAATGTCTTAAGAACAGAACTTCACGGAAAATTTTTCTGCAAAATCAGATTTCTTATTTGTTACTGATCTGAAAGTAAGTGATGTGATGATGGTGTACCTGTATATATATATTATATATAATATTCACTTTTCTTTAAAAAAAACATAAAAGCCTTAAAATAAATTAACATTTGGATAGCTTTTTCTTTATTTTCTCTTTTATTTTTGCATTTAGGTATTTATATCTTTTACTACATATTATCCATTATAATTTAACATATTAAATATATAAAAATAATATATTTCTATAGGCAAAGGAAAAATAAAAATGTTTAAAAGCCTAGTTGACTTTTTTTTAATAGTAAGTTTCTTGCAAGCTGCTACTGTGTACGCTTCTAAAGACAGTAGAACTTTTGCTGTTTTAAGATTCAATGGTGATGGTGCTCTTATGTCTGGTAGAGTTGATCCAATCGTTGACCCTGGTGCTGTATCTGGTCATGTTCATTCAGTTATGGGCGGTAATGCTTTTGCTGCTACTATGCCTGGAACAAGCGCCTTAAATAGTACCTGCACCAATGCTAAAATTAAAAATGATAAGTCAAATTACTGGTTTCCTCACCTTTACTTCAGAAATGATGATGGTACTTTTACTAGTGTTGATATCTTTTATGTTAATGTTTACTACTTCTTTGAACCTACTGATGATGACATTGTTGCATTCCCTGATGGATTTAGAATGGTTAGTGGTAATGCTATGAAGAGATCTCCTCCATCTTCTGGTGCTATTAACTTAGATCCAAACCAAGGTGAAATCCAACCAGTTCAGTTCACTTGTCCAAGAACCAGCTATGATCCACCAAGTTATCCAGCTGATTCTGATGGTACTAACGGTTATGGTATTGCTGACCCTAACAATGATGGGGCTGGGGCTGGTTTCCCTGATCAAAATTGTGATGGCTATGCTTCTCCATTGCGTGCAGATGTCCATTTCCCATCTTGTTACAACCCTGATGTTGATGTTGCTGATTACAAGAACAATGCTCAATTCCCAACTGTTAATTCTGATGGTAAACAAAACTGTCCAGATGGTTGGATACATATACCACATATTTTCTTTGAAACTTATTGGGATACTCCCAAATTCGCTGATAAATGGACTCCAGGCCAAGGTAAACAGCCATTTGTCTTATCCAATGGTGATCCAACTGGTTACAGTGTTCATGGTGATTTTTTAAACGGTTGGGATAAAGACACTCTACAAAAAATCATTGATACTTGTGATGCTGGTACTGCTGGTATGGATACTTGTCCAACTATTATTGGTGGTCTTGCTGACACCAGCTCTTCTTGTAAAATTGATTCTCCTGTTGATGAAACTGTTACTGGTACTCTTTCTACATTACCTGGTTGTAATCCAATTCAATCAGGTACGGCTGATGCTACCATGTGTAGTAGTGGTTCTGGTTCTTTAGAAACTGGAATTTCCAACAAATCTGTCTCTGAGTCTGATTCCAGTACTCAAGCTAGCGATACTTCTGAGAGTTCAAGCTCCGAAGCTTCTAGTACTATTTCAGCTGAAACTACTACTGTTGCTATAGCTTCAAGTTCTACTGCTGCTTCTGCATCATCTGACATATATGGTACTGGCTGGATGGCTGTTGATTATAGCACTCTTGATTACAGTAACATCAAATACAAAAGAAAAGATAGTGCTAATGAAGATGTTTTCACTACTTTACAATCTGTGATTGTAAGTGATATTTCATCTTCATCATCATCTTCTACTACTACCGTAAATCCCTCTGATTTCGTTTCTCCTCCTTACGTTCGTCGTCAACACCACGTTCATAGACGCCATGCTTAGATAGTAATGGCTTATTTGCAATTTTTTTATTATAAAGTACACTTTAGATTTTGTTTTAGATTCAATATATTTTTGATATTAGTTAGATTTTTCGTTATTTGATTATTCATTGTACAGTAGTAAATATTTTTCAGTCGCTCAAAACCAAAATTTTTCATAATCCATAGAAAAAAAAATTTTTTTTTTTCGTAATATATATATATATATGTATATATTTTATCTACTAAAATAACAATCGATGAGTTAGACAATATTATATACATTATACAAATAAATAATAGATTTATTAATAATAAATAGTAAATAAATTAATTAATAATGAAAAGGAAGTTAAGTGATCATTCAAATTTATTATTTGATTTGAATATACCGTGGCCAGTAACGGATTTCACAACCAAGCTCACTAAGCAAGATATAGCTAGAATGAAAAGCATTATCATAATGTTAGAACAATTAAACTATACCCATGTTGCTATTAACTTTCAGTTAGATCCATCAATTAAAATAAACAAAAAAGAAATACAACTGCTTGCTTCACACAACCCAATAAATTTGAAAATATTTGATGAGATAAGATCCCATATTAAGATATTTAGAAGAATAACTTTGACCATTACTGAGCCTAGTGAATTTCAAGGCCTAAAATTTTTCAGTGATCACTTTGATATTTTAGCAATACAGCCGACAAATGATAAAGCTCTCACTATGGCTGTGACAAACCTAGACATTGATATAATCACATTTAATTATTCGGATAATTTAAGATTTTGGTTAAAGAATAAACCAGTACATACTGGGATCAACAAGGGTATAAAATTTGAAATATTATATGATTCTTTATTTGATCCAATAACAAGAACTCATTTTTTATCAATCTCCAAGCATGTGATTAGAGCTTCAAGATCAAATGGCCTTTTAATTAGTAGTAGGGCAGCTACTTCTTTACATGTTAAATCAAGATTTGATATAACTAATTTGTTAAAACTTATAGGGGCGAAACAAACTCAAATACCTAAAATAATTAATGACTCTCCTGCTCAAGCATTGCTCAATGGGAAACTTAGAATTCAAAGTTATAAACAAGCAATCTTTGAAGGTGATAGTAATGATATCTTCCTGGATGGTTACCAAGACCGCAATGATTATACTAAAAATAATTGTGTTTTAAACGATTCATGGGTAGCATCTAAAATTCAAAAACGTTGAATTATATATTTTTTTCTCTTAATAAATTAACTTTTGTACTATTATTGTTACTATGAGATATCATCTGGTAGACGTTACATTGAGTGCATTTTTACTACTTGCATACCCTATCTGTGTTATGAGCCATTATTCTAACATCCGTACATTTTTATGCTTTTTTTGTTTTGATTTTTTCTTTTGTATGGAAAATTTTTCTATGAGAAAAAATTTTCATATTTACAAAAAAATACTATAAAAGGAACCATACCCCCCTCTCAAATCTTTCCCCTTAACGTACCTCAGCAAATCTCTTTGCCTTTTGGCTTAGATCAAGTGTAGTATCTGTTCTTTTCAGCGTAACAACTGAAATACTTCTAAATAGAAGTTTATTAATATTTGTTACTTATATTTTTGCAAATGGTGGTTGGTTTTCAACTTTGGGCTTGCTCAAAGACCTATCCGCATCGTGTCGTTGCCCTTTCACTTCTAACTTCGGCTTCAGACGCAAATTCTTATTTTTTTTTTAATTGATATTCCAATGTGGCCATTGGTATCGAATAAAATCAGATAAATAAGAATGAATTAAATAAGTGTTTATATGATATTAGTATGCAATTTTGTTATTATTTATATTGTAAGTGAAGAAAATGTCTGATGGTCATTTCTCTTTTATTGATTGTAATGATGATGGACAGTCACTGAATTTTTTACACTTATAAATTTGTGGTTAATATTTAATTGATATTGAAATTAATCTATAATCGGTATTGAAGTTGATTTAATTCTATGTAGTATGTATAATTGTTAATGTTATTAACATTACAGAATATATAATATATAATAAAATAGATTTATTCATTCTATTGATGTGCTATAAAAAAATTTTCTTAGAAATATAAAATTTTGATGAAGAAAAAAAAATTTTTTTTGTATGGTTTTTCAATATACTAAAAATTTATCAATATATCTCGAAATAATAACTTACAAAAGTATAGCAAAAATGGTTAAAAGTAACAGTGTTTCTAGAGATCATTACTATTATTTGGCTAGTGATATTGAAAAAGAAAGAATTCAAGCTGCTGTTAAACTTATTAAAGAGTTAGAAAGTGCAGATGAACCAAGTGAATGGGATTATGCCTTGAACAGATTGATTAAAGGATTATTATCATCTAGAGCATCATCAAGAATTGGATTTTCAACTGCGTTATCAGAGATTTTAAATCTCCGGTATAAAGAAGGTAAAATAAATATTTCTGAATATTTATCTATATTACATTTTCAATTGAACTCTGCCAAAAGTTCTCAAAGAGGTAAAGATGAGAGAGCATATTTATTTGGAACTTTGTTCGGTTTAAAATCTTTAGCTAATTCAAATTTGTTTTTGGAACAAACCAGTGATGACATTGGTGAATGTTTTCAAAAATTTGTTAATGATCTTTTGCAATTAGCATTATTAAAATCTTGGATTCGTGAGCCTTGTTTTTTCACTTTATTTGAATTTTTAACTAAATTAATTGGTAATAATTTATTGGATGATGAACAATTACAATGGGTCTTAGTTAGCATCAATAACAAAAAGTTAACTTTTACCACTGAAGGTTTAGCTATTTATTTATTAATGTGGTTAACTGGTAAGCAATCAATCTTATCAAGCTTGGATATCACTAATGGTTGGAAGAATAATAATCCTTTATTGAAGATTAATCTTGCTACTCTTTCAAAAACTTTAAAAGATATTGAAATAGTTAATGTTACTGATGATTTCAATAAACAGAAGAAAAGCGGTTGGTCACCAAATCTTCATTTTGTATGGAGTTTAATCATTAAAACTGTTATTAAAACTGACGAAGAAGAAAGACAAAACAATACTGGTGATGCTAATGATCAAGAAGATCAAGAAGAAGAATCAAAAAATAATAGTAAAAAGAGAAAGAAGAGTAGATCAGAAAAGAAAAATAAACGTATAAAGATTGCTGAAAATTTAAATATAACAATGAAAGAATTTTGGAAGACTATCGTTGATGATACTTTATTCTCTAGTAAAGCATCTCCAGAAAGAAAATTTTGGGGGTTCAAAGTGTTTGAGCTTTATCTTCAAGAGATTGTAAATCAAAATTTGGCTAACAAAGTGGCAATTGATGATATTTTCACCGAAAACTTTATGAGAACTTTGATAAACCAATCAAGCAAAAATTCAAGATTATTAAACAATTTAGTTAAAGAAGAAGTTCTTAATACTTTTATTATTAAAAACATTGCTAGCAAACCAGATCAGACTGTACTTGTCAGAAAATTATTGAAAAATTTTATTGTTTCTAAATACAGTAATATTAGTTTTGACTCTTTCACTAAAACAAAAACTATCAATAGTTTAATATTCAATATTGCCATGTATGGTAGTTCGAGTGATTTGAAATATGTGACTAAGTTCTTATTAGACATTTTAGAGAATCCTTTAGAATATAGAAATGTTATTGAATTAAAAAATAATGAACAAAATGAAGCTGACGTTGCTAAAATTGTTGAAAAAAAACGAAGATTTGTGATAAATGCTATTGCTATATTACTTAAATATTACAAAGTTAGAAACTTAAACATTGAAAATACTTATTATTCTGCTGAAGATAAAAAAGACTTAAAGAAAATATCAAATGAATGGATTGATATAATCATTAAAAAATATGTTAGAGGAAGTTATTTTGAATCTGATCTTGCTACTAATATCAGAAACATGTTGGTTGATAAATTAAATTCAATGCTTTTGGATATAATGACTTTAAAACGTATTGATAATAATTCATGGTTATATGTTACTCTTAAAGAAATAGTCACTCTAGAAGAAAGTGCTAAAGAATATGGATTAGTTCCATTAATTGAAATTGATGAACAATTAGCTAAAATTAAAGCTAAAAATTTTAAGCATTTAACAAAAATCATTTCTAAAAAGAAACAATTGATTAATAATAACGTTGGTAATAGTGATGCAATTATTGAAAAATTGAACTCTTTTGAATTAATTTATTCTATGGTTCTTTTACATTTCTATTCTAATGACGAAAACTTACAAGATTCCGTTGATGTGTTAAGTGAAATCAATACTGCCTACAAAAAATCAAATATTGGTGAAGATATAATTGAAGATGATGAAGATATAGTTTTGTCAGAACAAGAAGAAGATAGTAGTGATGAAAGAACAGTTCAGCAAAATGAACGTGATGATGGTGAAGAACCTAATACCATGGATATCTTATTAGAAATCATCTTGGAATTTGTTAATAAGAAGAGTATGCTACAGAAAAAATTATCATTTGTTATGTGGGAAACTTTTGTTCCTGATGTTACGTTTAAGACTTTAAATAGTTTATATGACATTTTATTAGTTAAAGAAAATGTCGCTGGACAAAAAAGTTTATTCTCTGTTGATGGAGAAGAGGAAGCCGAAGACGAGGACGACGATGAGAATGATGATGATGACGACGATGACGACGATGATGATTATAGTGAAAAGGATTATGGCGAAAATGATGATGATGATCAAAGTGAAATTGAAGGTGATGATAAAGATAGCCAAAATTTCTTAAATCAATTAGATAAAAAAACTACTGAAGATTTAGCAAAGGCATTAAACATGCCAGAATATAATCCTGATGAAAATTCTGATGAAAACGATGAAGAAAAAGAATCTGGAAATGAAAAGAAAGTTAGTGATTCTGATTCTGATTCTGATGAAGAAAGCATGGATGATGAACAAATGATGGCAGTTGATAGTCAATTGTCAATGATTTTCAAACACCGCAAGAGTATGTTGGACAGTTCTAAGAGTGGTAATGATCGTAAACAAGAGAAGATCAAAGCTAAAGAAAATATGGTGTTCTTTAAGACTAGGATATTAGACTTACTAGAAATATTCATTGATAAATCAACTAATCAACAATTGAAATTAACAGTTATAGAACCAATAATAAGCTTGATCAATTTAACAATGGATAATGTTCTTAGAGAAAAATGTAATAAATTAATGAAAAATAAATTATTAAAGATTAAAGTTGAAAAAGCTAGTATGAAAAAGAACCACAAAACTACATTAAATTTATTGAAAAAGATACACGAAGAATATTTATTTAAAAATAATGTCTCTACAAATGCTGTTACTTTATACAATCAAGTATCATTATTTTTAGCCAAATTATTAATCATTGAAAATTATGATAAGAATGTCAACGTGGTTATTGATATTTATTCACAAAGTTTAAAGAATTGGATGGATTCTAGCAAGAAATGCAAGATATCCAAATCATATTTCTATGATTTGATAAATTACTTTTCTAGTCTTAAATCATAATGAAAAATTTTCATAGATTGGTACATACATAATATATATTACTACAAAAATAAGTATTATTATAATGTAGTTATTCAATCAGATCTACTAAGAGCTTTTAATTTTAATAATACCACTATAAAATAAAACCCAAAAAGTAGTAACAATGTATGAAATTTTAGCTTTAAATTTTTTTTCCTTCCTTTCTTGACAAAAAAAATTTTCACTTGACAAAATAAAAAATTTTTTTTTCGATGAGAAGAATTTTTTTACTATAAAATGGGCCATTTCCCACCTTTTTGAAAGTATTTTTTAGTTCTCTTTTATTTTTTTTCTCTTTTTTTCTTTTTTCTCTATCGACGTACTTCAGTAAGTAACCGCCTATATGGTTTGAGAATTATTAATTAATTTGATAATTTCTTATTATATTTTTTTTTTTCATCAAAGCATGGTAATTTCTAACACATTCTAAAGTAGGATCATTTCTATAGGTAACGTCTCTCTTTGACTCTTCAAAAGAGCCACTGAATCCAACTTGGTTGATGAGGTAATTACCCTTGTACCCTAGAATGAGATGGAAAAAAGTAGTGATACGTTTAGCTTGTTTAGTTTGTCTTTCGACACTAAGCATCTAAAAAAGTTTTCTCTTTAAGTAGAGTCAACTTTTTTTTCTTTGCCTTTTGTTCGATGATTTGTTTTTACAAATTTTAGAAAGGCGCGATGATTTCGGCCCTTTTTTAGCACGCTCTTTAAGAGAAGCTTTTTAAGGGTGGGTATGAGTGGCAGTCTGACAAGTTTCAAATTATATAATTTTTAATTGCAATATATTGATATAAATTTTTTTTTCTGCGGAATTCCTTTACTGTAAAACTTTTAATAAGTTTAGTGCTTTTGGTTCAATTTATGCCACTAGTGTATATATATATTGATGAAAGAGATTTGGATCTACTATCTGGAAAAGTAATTAAAAAATGTTATTATAGTCTTATTCTATATATGTATTTTTTTAATGTAGAGCTTTATTTAACACGTTCTTTCGGTAAAATGTTAACTAATAAATCATTTGGTTTGTTTTCTATAGCAACACCGCTTAATTCCTTCTGTTTTTCTTTGTAGACCTTGATATCATTGAAATATTTATCAAATAAGAATGAAGAATCTAATGGACCACCTTTAGCTTCAGGATGGAACTGAGTGGAGAAAATTGGTTTAGAAACATGAATCATGCCCTCATTAGATTGATCATTTAAATTCACAAAGTAAGGTTTGAATTGTGGTGGTAAGGTATCAGCGTCAACGGCATAGCCATGATTTTGAGAAGTGATATGGCATTTACCAGTGGTTAAATCTAAAGCAGGAATATTGTGGGCACGGTTACCGTATTTCATCTTTATAGTCTTAGCACCAGATGCAAGGGCTAACAATTGATGACCTAAACAAATACCAAAGATTGGACCATCATAGGTTTCCATAGTCTTTTGTAAGTTATAAACAGTAGCAGAACAATGAGTTGGATCCCCTGGACCATTAGAGATGAAAACTCCGTCGAAACTACTAGCAATTGTGTGGATTGGGTAATCATATGGAAAAACAGTGACAGAAGCGCCTCTAGACACTAAAGATCTTAAAATATTTTCTTTAACCCCACAATCGATAACTGCAATATGATACTTGCCAGAACCACTAACGTGGAATGGAGCTTTAGTAGAAACTTTATGCACTAAATTTATAGAGCCAGGATCGATAAAGGCTTCATCTTCATCGGCGTCATATTCTTCACCAATGGAGATTCTAGCTAACGAAGAACCATTTTCTCTTAAATGTGTGACAATTGCTCTAGTATCAACCCCAGTTATAGCAGCGATGCCTTCTTTTTTACACCAATCACCTAAAGATTGAACTGCAGTCCAATGAGAATAATTCATTGCTGCATTAGCAACAATAATACCAATACATTCAATCTTTGGGGATTCAAAATATTTCAATAAATTATATTGATCTTTAGCTTTACCCGATGGAACACCATAATTTCCAATTAATGGTTGAGTGAAAACCAAAATTTGACCTTTATAAGATGGATCAGTCATAGATTCAGGATAACCAACTAAAGAAGTTGTAAACACTGCTTCACCACTAATATTCTTATTAGCACCAAATGAACGACCATGGAAAATTGGACCATTTCTAAGTGTGAAAGTAGCTCTGTCAAGATTCTTTGAGGACTTGTATTGTTGTGCTTCAGTAGCTAAATAACGAATGTTACTAGCATTGAAAGATTTGAGTTTGATACTTTTTCTTAAAAGTCCTAACATTGTTTCTCTATCTTTTATTATATATTAATATATTTGTATTACTATATAATTATTATTATAATTGTAATTGAAAAGGTTGTATGGGGAAAATGACAAATCAAAGATATTTCAATATATAAATAAATAAAAAATAAGAAAGAAAAAAAAATTTTTTTCCTAACTTACTCCTATGAGTTTATCTAAAGGTTATGTAAAAAAATCGATGCCCTATCGCACCACCGATAACTTACTCACACACAATGACTCACAAAAAAAAATTAGTCTTTTTTTTTTCTTTTGTTATATTTTTTTTTCTCTGATAACAAATAAGGCCCCCGAATATCTATCTGTCTTCTCTTCTAAGTGGTGTAGGACTAAGTATATAATTTTTTAGGTCACTTTTTTTTTATTATCTTTCCATCAAAGTTTGACTTGCTCCGGGAGTGTGATCCTCTGGAAATTTTTATTTCAGTCAAATTTATCGACAGATGATTAATTAATGATTCACAATACTGATTATTTATATAATGAAGGTTTATAAGGAAATTATGAGTAATTTTTTTTTCTTTTAAACATTTAATCAATCCATTATAAACAGAGTTATTAACACTATAGTTCATATATTTATTTATGCTTATCTCCAATGGATATTTAAGTACCTCATATTTGGTGTATTCTATTTTTGTATTTTTGTTCCACATAAATGGTGTAAATGGGTCGACCTTGAAAAATTCGATGCTCAAAAAAAATTTTTTTTTTTTTTTGTGAAATTTTTTTTTTTATATTTATGGTTCTAGTAATATTAATATTATTGTTTAATTTATGATATATCATATATCATATATATTCAATAAAGATATTTAAAAAAATAAAAAGGATAAAAAAAAGGATAAAAATGTCATTTTCTGGACTATATGAAATATTGAAATTACCAAGAATTTCTAACATTCCTATTGAGAATAGATGTATTATTGGTACTACACATTCAGCATCAAAAATTAATCCATCAATAATTGATGGTGCAGCAGTATCAAGCAGTGATCAATTATTTTTAGCAATATCATCATCTATAATTGGTAAATATACTTTAATTCCATCTCCTAAACTTATATGGTCATATTCATTGTCCCCATCAATATTAGTTAATTGTCTTACAGTCTATGAAAATGGCTCAGATACTCAGTTTGCAGTTGGATATTATAACACTTCTAATAAGAAAAACTACCTTAAATTAATACTCAACACAGATCAAAATGATCAGGTTCAAGAAATTGAAATTGAATCTCCTTCGAAGATCAAAGATTTACAATTTAGTAGTTCTGGTGAAAAAGTATTTGCATTATTATCCAATGGTGGACTCAGTTGTATAAATTTTAATGTTGAAGATTTAACTCAAAAGATGGATTCTCTTAATAAGAATACTGGTATTGAAAATCAGGTTTTATATCATAAATTTTTTAAAAATTCAAAAAAAACTAATAGTAATAGTTCACTCTTATTAGTGTTAAAAAATTTGCAAACCAAGAAAATTTCTACTAGCATTATATTATTAAGTGAAGATAGAAGCAATCCGGTACAAGAAATATCAAATAATCTTTTGAATGGCAATGACGATGGTTCAAAGAATGAAACCCATGAAGAAGGTTTATCATTTGCTTATGATAATGGTGAATTAATTAAAATATCATCAATAAAGGAAACTTTAACAGTTTATAAATTACCAAATAATGAAATTTCCAAAAAAATATCTTTAAAGGGAGTCTTTAGTAGTTCTAATGGTACTGGTTCTATAATCAATGTATTAGTACCTCTGAAAAATAGAATAATAATTAATATTACGACTCAATTATATTTAATCAATACCAAATATCAAACCATATTGGCGGATTACAAATTATCTTCTTCAAACGCAGTAGCGGATTCAGTATTATTGTTAAATTGTGATAAAGTCACTAGTAAAAAACATGAAAAATCCACTAATGTGAACTTCCTTATGTTGAATGATAATGATAATAATTACAGTTTAAGTAATATTGCTGTTAATATCGGTGATAATAGTCTTATTGAATCTATGGGTAAAGGTATTGAATTATATTTCTCGAAAAAAGCTACTGTCACTAGTGACAATATAAGTATTGTTGATTATCTTATTAATGATAAAGAAGAAATAATAAAGCATGATTCTCAAGAATTAACTAAATTAACAAAATTCTATCAAGAACTCTGTAAAATCAAAGATGCTAAAGAATTCGATCATAAATTCATCAATTTTGTTAAAAATAAGAATTATGAAATAAGTCAAATTAATGAAATTTATAATAAAATTGATCAAGTTAATGCCAATGGTGAGAATTATAATGATGGTGATATAAACATTTTAAAAATTGAAAAATTTGTATTGAAAAACATCGCCAAAAAAGATTATCAATTATCTAGACAATTCTATCAAGAATTGATTAACTTAGTTTGGAAATTAAACTTCATCCCTAAATTAACAATAATTTACTTATTAAGTTATAACTTATTCCCGGTGAGATTTTCCCTTGATAATTTATTAATCAAATTCAAAGACGTTCCGATAATTATTCATAACATCATTAAAAATCAATCTATTGAATTGTCTATTGAAGATGTTCTTATAATGATCACTGAAGCTTGTGACGGAGATTCATTACAAGATATAAGATTATTCAAAAAATTAATTAAATATTTAAACAGTAATTATTCAGATGAACAAATTGTTAAAGAAATCTCAAACTTGTCTAACAATGAAAAATACGATGATTTTAATGATAACTTAGAAAAAATCATTTGGAAGATTATAGAGTATAATTCTGAAGATACTAAATTTTTAAACTTGATGATTGATGGTATTGGTATTTTGAACTTCAAATTCAATAATGATTTAGAAAAATTGAATCAATTAATTGAATTCACAGAACTGAAAATCTCTGACATTATTAGCTTTGAGCCTGTCAATGAATTATTATCTGAAATCATTGACGATAATAATAATAGTAAAACGGTTGTCGAATCTAGTATTGATGAAAATAAGAAAGATCCTAGAATCATTGGTTTACAAAATAATAAGATTGAACAAAAATTAAATTCTATTGTTGGTTATTATAATTATAACGACATAGAAGTCAAAGAAAAGATTCCTAATTATTCAGTTGAAAGATTAATAAATTTATAATAATTTCAAGATATCATAATAATATTAATAAAATAAACTTAATAGATAGAAACTTTTTTTATTTTTCTAAAAAAAATTGTATATTTGGTCAGCTAAATTAAATATAACGAAAACTGCTAACAAGACGAGCATATATATATAAAATAGTAAACAAAAAAAATAATAATAATCGTAACATAATGTTTAATCATCCCTATTATCCCTAATAATATCTTGATAACCTGTACTAACAAAAGCCCGCGTAAGGTATGCTTCCCAAGCTGAATTTTTTCCCTTATCTTTACCTTTGCCCATTTCTTCAACATCTTTGCCCTTCTTCTTCTTTTGTTGTTCACTAAGAGCTTCGCCAAATTTAATCCAATCATCAACAAGTAAAGATTTCATTGGGTATGGTTTACTGTCACTCAGGTACTCAACTTCATATGAGAAATTTTTCAATCCTTTGTTGACGGCATTTAGATCCAAATAATATTGAATAAATTTAGTTGGTGTGAAAGTTTGAGGGGTATATGCTGGACCTAAAGTGACGTTTTTAGTATTGCCCGAATTTGGTGGGAGTGATTTATCTGGTTTAGTACGTGGCTTCTTAGTTGTTTTACTACCAAAGATATCATAAAATTTAGAAGCTAATTTAGAAAATAAATCATCATAACTTTCACTATTTTCAAATATATCATTGAATTCTAAATCGGCAATCTTATCATCAACTGTAGTAGTGTAAACTTTTTCTAATTTAGTGTTTAAATTGGTGAAAAATACTTCCCAATCTTCAAAAGATTGTGATGCAGACGAAAATTCATTGGCTAAATTACTAATATTATATTCCCATACTCTGAATCCTGGATTAAATGTTGGAATAACACTAGCTGCAACATGCATTATAGAATATCTTGGACTAAATTTAACTTTGGTCTTCTTCTTCTTCTTCTTTTTGTTTTTCTTCTTGTTAGCTGAGACGCTTGATTTTGGTAATTCATTATAAAATAATTTTTGCACCAGTTCTAAATAATCTAATTTATTAACCCCTGGAGCAGCACCCAATGCAACTAATTCAGATGATAAAATAGCCATACCAGTCTTTTCATCGAAGTAATCTTCTAAAGTAACATTATCTTCTTCGTCATCCTCATCTTCTTCATAATCTTCTAAAGATTCAAAATTTTTGACTAATGCATTATAGCCAGGCATTAATTCATCATTTTTCAAACTTTTATACGCTAATTGCGCATCAAACGGAATAAAATGATCAATATTCATATGCCCATATAAATTACCAATGATAATATCTCTAAATTCATAAACCCAAAGGATAAATTTTCTATAACAAGAAAGATCGTAATTTTTAGGTACTGGAGGAACATGGCCGGAGAGCCAAACTTTAACATTACGTCTCCTAAGTTCTTTAAGAGTATGACCTAGCCATAAGAATAAATAATAGCCAGGTTGTTTTCTTTGATCACAATTATCGGCTAATGGGTTACTCTTGAAAAGGTATAAAGTATTTATAGAAAGCACAGCAAGCTTACCTGGGATAATTTCTTTAAGGAAGCTAGCACCTTTTTCAAAGAAATGAATTTGTTCTTGAGGAATAAACGGAGACCAAGTACGGTATAATAAACGACTTTGTAAGGTAGGACCCAAGGCAAATAAATTATGTGGATAAACATCATTATTTCCTAAAGATGGTACAAGTGGGACATCAAAGACTCTAGGGTCTAGAGTTGAATGGTCTTTGAAGTAATAAGTCATTAAATCAGAAATATTCTGATTCACATCGAATATTTGAAGTTCAGTTCTTGGAATGGACCGATCATTATCATGACGAACGTTGTCTCCGGTCCAAATAATAAAATCGATTTTATCTTTTAAATTATCAGCAATCCATCTAATAGTTTCCTCGGCTAAAACATATGGAGAGTCACAGCCTTGCATTGCATCACCAAATTTACTGGCCAATAATTCAGCTTCATCATCATCATCATCGCCATCTTTATTTTTTTTTAAAGTGTTAAATAATCTTTTATTTTCATCATCAAAAGAATATAAGTAACTTTTATTCAGCGGTTTATAATGGCAAGCGGTTTTTATCAACGCACCTTCGACGTAAAATAAATCTGGATGAAGATCAGTTATATGGAGAAATCTTCCATGTATTTCTAAATTATTTACTTCAATAGAATTGGTTTTACTAAGTCCCAACAGTTCAAAATCCTTCTTTGAATTATCAATAACTTTTACCTCTATGTTATTATCATCTTTAATTTCTATCGGAAAAGTATTATTAAAATAATATTGTAAAAAATAATAAACAAATCCTAATACAATAAAGATATTCAAACCTTTTAAAAGCATTATATATATTTATCTTTATTTATTTATTTATTATTATTATTATTAATATTATTATTATTATTATTATTATTATTATTATTATTAATATCAATTCAAAAAAAAAATTTTTAATCTTAAGAAAATAATAAGTCCATAAAAGCAAAAATCAAATAAATACAAGAAAAAAATTATTTTTATTTGCTTGTTTTTGTCTCTTGAGCAGCCAGCCGAAAAAGAATTTTTAAGAAATTTTTAATCATGTATAATCCTGCTGCTTCCTTCATTAAACGTCTCGCACGTGTCGTGTGTCAAAATTTCCTTTTTTGAGAACCTTTCAACATCTGGTTATTGATTAAATATTGTAAATTACATAAAGATTATAAATGCCATATTATAAGTTGGTAAAAGTTGATAAAAGGTTAATAGAATCAGTTTAAAATTTGGTATTGGTATATATTGTATTTATTTATATATAATTTTTTTTTTTTTTTTTTTTTTTGTGAAAAGATTGAAATTTCTTAAAACATATTAAATAATGATAAAAGAAAGTAATAGAACACATTGGAAATAATAATGTAGAAATTGAGTATAGTTTATAATATATATATTATATACATGAAAAAAAGTATTTATATAATAATTCATTAATAGTTAATATGAATCACTAGTTAGAAAAATAATATACCGCGAGAGATGTAAATAACTAGTAATTCAAGCAACTTTGAAAACAGTGCAAATGCAAATGCAAATGCAAAAAAAAAAGATCAACTAAAAAAAAATAATATATATATATATAAATATAAATAACAAGTTATAGTAGTCTATTGTGAGAAGAAAGGGCTGAAGTTATATATTCTTCTTTAAATTAGTGATATGAAAATGCCAATTGAATACCGTTCAGAATGTAATCAAGGACAATAAACAAAGAAATGTTATACTAATATAAACCAGCAATTCTAATAGAAGATAAGCTGTAAAGTAAAGCTTGATACTTTTGTTGAAGTTCAGTAGAAACTTTAGCTAAATATTTAGAGTGATTAGTCTTAATGAGTTGAGAAATGAGCTGACTTTTAACAATTTGGCTAATAACATCACTAATAGAGTCATTAGCAAAAATATAAACTTTAGATATTTCACTATTGACTAAGTCAAAAAAATTCAGAGTTACAGTCTATTATTTATTAATAGCAGAAAGTTACGAAAAAGTGATTGGGTTAGCTTCAGAATAAGAAGCAATTTCATCAAAAAGTTCAGAATTTTGATCAGCAAAAGAAAAGATAGAAGTAGTAGAAGCAGTATAAGCTTATTCAAAAGTACTAGATGCTGAAGCACTATTTTAATTTTTCTTCTTTTCTGGTGAAGGTATTGCTGAAGTACTACATGTGACAGCAGCAAGAAGAACTTGCGAAAATTGCATTTTTTTTATAAAATTAAGATGTATAGTATATTGAGTATAAGTTACGATAAATAAATAAATAAAATAAAATTAGTAAAAATTGATATTAAAATTAACACAAAAAACCTTTTTATATAAATATATAGATATCTATCTGTGAAATAAAATAATTACTCGATGGAATCAAGCTTTTTTTTCTTTTTTTTTTTAAAAATCTTTTGTGATCTTTAACAGGGTGAATGTTGAAAATGTTTCAATGCAAACGGCTCCCCTATAAAAAATGTTTCTTCTTCAAGAGTAATACTAGTTTACAACGAACAACTTTTCACTTTTATAAACCATGAAATTTTAATGAGCCAAAACTATTCCAAATATCCATGTTTTTGTTTTTTTAGAAGTTCATTTTGCTCAATTTTCTCTAGTACCAACTGAGTTTTTCTTTTTCTCTTTGATTTGTAAGTACGAAACATCAAACCAACTTTATTAGTTTTACTGAAAATAAAATATTTAAAATATTTTCAAAAAAAAAAAAAAATATACAACAATATCGATGAACATTAGCAAATTTTATGCTATTTATGTATATATAATAAGAACTATAATTTTTTAAGTTATATATAAATAATAATATGTTTAAAATTTCAGAAATCCAAGAAGGCAACAAGGTAAGTAACGATCATGAATAAAGGATAATTAATATAATATATAGCGTTGAATTGAATTTCTAGGATAGAACCAATTATATTAATAAGTTTAATTTTAAGATCTTCTGGAAGAGCATCTATATATTTAGAATAATTTAGTTTTAAATGATCAGAAATTTGTCTATCATCATGAAGATCTTTAAAAATTTGTCTATAAGTTTTATTTGAAGCATTCGTAATATTTCCTAACTTATCAAGAATTAATTGTTTAAATTTAGTATCTGAGCTAATTTGCGAAACGACATCTTCAAATTGATAAAGTGAAATTTTATCTGAATGTCCATTTATACTGGCTAATGTTATACTTGGAATTTTATCATTTTCAGTCACTTGAAGTCCTGTATCTTGAATAGTGGCTGGAAATGCCGATATGCTAGTAAAGACAGTAGCTATAATAAATAATTGACTTAACTTCATTTTTTGGTATGTATACAATACTGCTAATAATAATTATCAAATTAGTAAAATAGAAAAAATAGTTGGGGACTAAAAGATATATATATATATATATATATATATATATATATAAGATTTTGCAATAAAAAAAGAGGAATTTGGAAATAGTTGCTTGGCGATTGCCGTAACGGAGAAATTATAAATTATTATTAGAAAAAAAAATATAATTGTCATATACTTGGGAAATAAATAAATGAATGAATAAATAAATAAATAAATAGAAAATATTATTGCGCACCCACCACCTCTCTTGAATGATTTTGCTCATTCATTATACTAAAGGGAGGAAAAATTCCTCGTAAAAATGGAAAGAAGCAAATGCAATATTAGTTAGGTGTTTGCTTTTTTAATTTTTTCTTCTGAATATAATAAAAAAGCACTTCTTTTATTAATTAATCAAAATAATTTGTTTCAATTATTTTCTTAATTTTTCAATTTGAGCAAATGATATATGGTGCTATACTACATAAACTAATATTAGTTGCATTATTAATAAGTATGATTTAGAAACGTATAAAAATTATTAGATTAAATTAGAGAAAAAAATCACTAGGATTTCCTTATAAGAACTGAATAGATGGGTATTGATTTGAAGCAATAAATTATAATGAAATATCACCAACAATGTACGAAAGAACAAGAAGCATAGGCATCGTTTGATAGGAGACTTGACTATTATCTTTAGTGACTTTATTAATCAACCATTTAAAACTATCACTAGAAGAGGTGTAACTATCTGATTTATAACTAGAATAGAATTTTTTAATATAATTAGAAATAGATTGGTCTTCAACGAGGAACTGAATAACATCTTTACTTGTAGTGGTACCAGTTAATTTCTTTTCAGAGTTTAAAAGTTCAATTCTTTCAGAGACTAAATCATCAAATGGCTCATCAGCATTTAGTTGTGAATTTATTGTGAATAATTTATAAGAATCCTCTTCAGATTTAGCGAAAGGATTAACATCTTTTAAATCATTTGCTACTGGAATAGCTGAAGCGCCTAAAATAGCAGTAGCGATAATAATTAGTTTACAGAATCTCATTTTTGTGTTATTAATTAATTAATTGATTGATTGAAGAACTATTTTTTTTGTTTTTCTTTTTTTTAATTATTTAATTTCTTGTTTATTTGGGAATTTGTTCAATATTTATAGTCATGTTGAAAAGAAAAAAATTTTTTTCTTGTCGTTAGTACGGCGGTGTGTGAATGTGGGGAACATCTGCCCTGCATATATATAAATAAACATATAAAGATCATTGCGGCAACTTTTAGCAAATAAACAGACCAACGAAAGAGGTCAAGAATTTATCAAAATAAGCATTATCATTATTTTCGATCCTTATGGGAAATTTTTGTTTTTTTATTTAATAGTACATTTCTCATATATTAGCTAAGGAATATGAAACTTTTATTTGAATAAAGCTGGAAAAGATAATAAATTATTACTATTAATGACTAATGAAAATTAAGCCCAAAATAAAAAGAAAAAAAGCAAACTGAGAACCAGACATATACCACATAAAAAAAAAAAGAATTAAAAAAATTATTGAAGATATGTTTGAAGCAAGAAGTATTTAAGATACTAGGCTCTATATTATTACAAATACCGCTGAGAGAGATAAAAAGAAATAGAATCAGGTACAAAGAACAGTATCAAGTGTACCTTAAACATAATTAAATTATTATGTATTATATTAATATACTTATTCAGGCAATAAACATCATTTTGCTACAATATAGTACATGCTTCTTTCTCATGATATGATGTATGGAAATAAAAAAGGGTACCTTAAAAAGGATAAATTTTTCTGTTCCTTTTTTTTTTTGTTTTTAAGCAGCGATCCCTTTAAATAAAAGAGAGACGATCATTGATTGACTTTTTAATAATGTCATTAAACTTAAATGAATTAATATAATAATTAATGATGTTCAATCAATGCCAAAAAAGAAAACGAAATTGGATGGGAGTGACGAACACACTTTGGATAACAAAACGACACATTTAATTATTGGAGTATTTCGAGTGTAATGAATGATGAAAAAATTACACAGACATATATATGTATTTAGCGTATGTCTTTTGCAGCTATGATATATATATAATTAATGATATCTTTAGAGTAAAAGATGTTCTATAATTATATTTTTTTTGAAGGCTATCTAAGAATGGTGATACTATGATACGCAGGAACGTGTTTAAGACATTAGAACTAGTTTAAGGGGAAACCAATTAATCAAAAGAAAGAAAATTATCTGAACTATTATTGTTATCTACTCTGAACCAACTAAAAATGTAACTTTTATTTGCTACATATTACAAAACAAAAAAAAGAAAAGAAAAAAAAAGAGCTTATAATAAACCTTCATAAAAACCTGTAACTAACCAAAATAATTCTTTCTATATTACAATTGCTGTAAATAGGACGTAGTACCTAATACGTAAATACTATTGCTTTTTCTTTTTTCTTTTTCTTTTTCTTTTTCTTTTTCTTTTTCTTTTTCTTTTTATTTTTAAAGCAACATACAAAAAATAGACTATATATAATAATATGGGAAAAAAGTATAAGCGATCATAATATCCATGATAATTAGCTTAGGTAAAAATAGT